>JAMWET010006156.1:15000-25000 GCA_024036415.1 Prochilodus magdalenae
CCGATTGGACACACCTAGCCCGGGAGAAACGCGTGACGGTGAATCCTTGACATTTCTGCCGATTGGTGTTCCCGGGAGCCGAGCTCCTCTCTTCAGCTGATCAGTATTCCATTAGCAGCTCAATCAGGCCTCGTTAATTACGCTCTCGGCTGAAACGGACAATGGCATTCCAGGGGCGGCGAGGGGAGGGCGGCGGCCGCGAGAGCGAACCCCCAGCTTAGTGTTTAATGTCAGCATCACAAGGTCTACAGCACTTACTGAAGGACATGCCGTACAGGCTCGGGTGCAGCTGTCTACGCCAATTCACCGCTAGCGGAGGAGGTCGACCTCCATTCCACACAAACACCTGCGCCTCTCTCCGGGACAATCACGCTTCCACACACACACACACACATCACGTGGACACTCAACACCACTCCACTCCAGACCAGCAGCACCACAGCCTGCGGTCCTAATTCATCCGCCGTTCATCCCATCCAGGGGTCCGAAAACCTCCATCACAGCTCCGCTACAGGGCGCTTCACAAGGTCGGACCCCTCTACACGTGGAGGGAGTCCAAAGGAAGGAGGAGGGCCCTGAGAATACGGGCTGGTTCTAGCAGGTTCGGCTGGAGCTGGAACCAGACCCGCCCTCTTACGTCTGAGGTAGCCCTGAGTAAAGGGAGGGACAGGGAGGAGATGGGGTGACGTGGGGGTTGCAGACCACTGAAGGAGAACCAGTGAGAAGAACCAA
The DNA here is from genome assembly GCA_024036415.1 of Prochilodus magdalenae. Taxonomy (NCBI): domain Eukaryota; kingdom Metazoa; phylum Chordata; class Actinopteri; order Characiformes; family Prochilodontidae; genus Prochilodus; species Prochilodus magdalenae. The sequence goes on from JAMWET010006156.1 coordinate 15,733, forward strand.
TACTCCAAAGGAGAACCTCCCCAAGAGAATAAAGGAGAACCAATGAGAAGAACCAATACTCCAAAGGAGAACCTTCCTAAGAGCATGGAACCAATACTCCAAAGGAGAACCTCCCTAAGAGCACGAAGGAGAACCAATGAGAAGAACCAATACTCCAAAGGAGAACCTCCCTAAGAGCACGAAGGAGAACCAATGAGAAGAACCAATACTCCAAAGGAGAACCTCCCTAAGAGCACGAAGGAGAACCAATGAGAAGAACCAATACTCCAAAGGAGAACCTCCCTAAGAGCACGAAGGAGAACCAATGAGAAGAACCAATACTCCAAAGGAGAACCTCCCTAAGAGCACGAAGGAGAACTAATGAGAAGACTGGGGAGACCCCTGCAGGCAGCTGGAGGGCCGGCGCCTGCCTCGGAGCTGCAGTAGTCCTGATTGGACTGAGGAACGGCGCGGGGAGGAGGTGCTGGTGGAGGCGTGGGGTGTCTGGGATTTGGAGCACGTTCCTCCTCCTCCAGGATATCAGTTATTCCGTAACTCCAGTAAACAAACCAGCAGCTTTCATCACACACCACTCGTCCCTCTGTCTCCGTATCCTGGTCCTGCTAAACATCCCGTGTCCCTCAGTCAGTTCATCTCCGGCGCTGTTTACAGTTCCAGAACCTTCCTCTGCGATACTTCCCCCCGTGTTCTGTTCCAAGTCCCTCTCCCGCCGTCGCTCCCTCTAGCGTAGGCCCACATCTGCTATCAATTATCCAAACCTCCAGCGCTCCAGCGCTCCAACTGCTCCACTGCCTGCACCGTGTTTGTCTTGTGGAGGTTCAGCTCTTCTGACGCAGCGCTCAGCTAAATATCACGGATTACACCACACACCTTCTACACCACACACCTACACCACCATACACCTTCTACACTACCATACACTGGTAGTACCTCCAGACTCCTGCAGGTGGCGCTGCATGAAGGGCCTATAAATCCCTGTGGGGTGTGAGTGACGGATCCATAGATTGGGAGGAGGTGCTACAGTGCAGGGAGTGTCTCGTTCCATGTGTGGAAAATGGCTCCAGAGCAGACGTTAATGATTGGCTAAAAGGAGGGACTGCATGTGGGCGTGGCCAAAGACCATAGTGTGAGGAAGTAGCTGAATCTGCAGGTGTGTGGAAGCGTACGGTCATACGGGTCTACCAGCAGTGGATACAATCCCAGCCTACAGGGAATTCTCCTCGGAACTGTGCCAGGGAAGGCATCCATCAAATTTGATGTGGCTACATCCAGAACCGTATCCAGTACATGCCCAATCCAGTCCCAGCTGGTACTGGTACTGGTGGAGGAGTTACAGGGTGCTGGGTACGGGTGGGTCACAGGGGGCTCGGTTCCTGTCTGGGGAGATTAGTTAGCCAGTGTTCCTCTAGTACTGATGATCCGCCACACCCTGCGAGAGGAGCCCTGCGAGGTTCTTCATCAGGATAATTACGGGTCTCACCATATCCCGCCTCCCCGCAGTCCCGTGGTTCCGGTTGTCTGAGTATTTTTATTTGGTTCTAAGTAAAGTGGAGTGTCCACCTCCATCAAAGGCTAACCTGTCTAAGAGTTACCGCAGCTGTACATCAGGACCCTGCCACTCAAATCCTGCTGACGTTCGGAAGGGCAGGGAGTAAGGAACAGCGAGTCTCAGCACTACAGTCAGGCCCGCTGGGGTCCAGGCCTGCGGTAGGTGTAGCTAATGGCAGATCCAGAGGCTGATGGATCGGTTATGGTCAGCCCTGCGTAATAAACCAGTATGAATGTCCCTCTACGCCTCATTGACCTCAGTGGAGGCATGACGGAGGCGAGGCACGCAGAGGGAGAGAGGAGGGAGTGTAGATCCAGGATCCGCCGGCAGGATAAGGGCCGTCTCCGAGCAGGTTTATACCAGGAGGCCTTTAGAGCGTGATATCGACCACTGATCACCAGCACCGCACCGCACCGCGCCGCAGAGAGGTACGGACAGGACGGGGAGGCGGCCAGACCAGGCAGGGCAGGAGCACGGCCGTGTGGGGTGTGGAGAAGAGGACGTGGTTAATATCAAGATCAAAGACATGAAAGGAACAAACTTCCCCTCCAAGAGGAATCTCCCTCCATCACAACCATCCGGGTCATGACCCCGGCTACACCACACAGACGGCCCAATCAGAAACTAGTCACCCACACTGGGTGGGGCTCAGCAAGGCCACTCCTGTTCACCTGGAGGTCATAGGGAGAAGACCTGAGGAGAACACACCTGACCTGGGTGGGCTCTTCAGAGGGCTGACAGGGTGAGTGCTGATTCCGGGAGACATATTCCAGGACCACATTCCACTATCTTTAATTTCAGGGTTTGGATATCCCCTTTTTCCTGGGCTATAAAGGGGAACTGTTTGGAGTTCCCGGGAGAGCTTCAGACGGCTCCAGTCCGTAACTCGGATAGCGGTTATAACGTACTGAAATGATGAATAACTGCCCCTGCAGCTCCAAACAGAGAGCTCTACTCCGGAAAACCAGCCGTGTTCAGGCTCAACCGTCCGGAAACAGATCGACATAAACATCACACTGCTACACCTCCAGTACAGAGGCACCTCAGGACGCTGACCCGTGTCCTCCACTCTGGGAAGGTCTGCTTAGTAGGTGGACACCCAGGGATCACACCCACATGAGCTTGTTGAACAGCCCTCTCCATTCCTTGGGCATGTGGAGTTACCCCTTGTTGGATGCCTCTCACTGTAAAGGCACTCGCGGTTGTCCAGGGCAGCTCTAGCAGGACAGGACGTATGGTAAAGGGGACATCGCGTCACTGAGCTCCTCAGTACTCGAGACCGCTCTAACTGTAAACACAGAGGACACGGTAACCCCAGTGTGTACACTGGGTGTCTATTGGGTTGTGCTATGGTATAGCTATTCCGGCTTTAAGAGGGAATAGGGAGCGCTGCAGTGATTCCTAATCGGAGCGGAGTTTCCTGAGCGCCACATCAGCTGTGATGTATATTCATGAGGAGAAATGAACCTCCTGCTTCTAGCTGCTGCAGTCAGGTCAAGCTCTTCTGGACCCCCCAGTCCGGACCAGCTCTCTCGGTTCTCCCACCCCAGCTCCAGTCAGAGGCCTGAGCGTGCGTGCATGATGAAGGGGGCGTCCACACACCTGCACCCACAAAGAGGCGCAGCATGAGCGGGGGGAGCAGCACCTGGCCTGCTGGGGAGGCGAGGGGCCGAGAGAAGGAAGGGGGAAGAGCGCTGGAGAGCAGAGGAGTGTAATTAAGGCTGGATGTGGGGTTCAACTGAGCGGAGTAATTACCCCTCTAATGAGGAGGTGCAGAGAGAGACGTTCAGCTGAACCGAGCCAAAGGATCACAAGACCAGAGCATGTGTTCAGGCGACGGAGGAGCGGGAGCCCCGGCGACAGGCCGGCCCACCACGCTCCGATTCGTTTCCTACCGCTGTGCTCCAAATAAACTCCAGTCAAAACTAAACCCCAGCTCCCCAACACTGGTGCTGCACACTGGCCTTCCAGTCAACACACGCACACACACCACGCACACCCACACACTAACACTGAGGAACACTGCTAGCATTGTTAGCATGCGGTATTCTTTAGTCTCATTAGCATTTCCAAACCTGAACACTCGTCCAGACGCGTAAGAGGAGGATGCATGGCGTTCCTGTCCCTGTTCCCCCAAAATCTCTGAACCCGTCCCACTTTTAACCTGAGGTAATCTGAAGGGATGTTATTCCAAGCACCTCTGGAGCATTCCTATTGGTCCAGCTATGAAGCTATCACACCATGTGAAGGACTGTACAGGAAGGAGCTCAGCTCCGATAAGGTAAATATCCAGGATACTGGGAATTCCGGTCGGGAATGACATTGGAATATGTATAGGTACAGAGATGAGATGCGGTTCGTTCTCGTGGGGTCCAGTAAGGTCACTGATGAATGAGTCTGTAAGGAACCCTAACTGCTCACACTTGACTAGCTTTACCGGCCCACTAGCATGCGGGCTAACCTAGCTACCTTCTCCAAACCGCCTAGTCTCAGCTCTCAGAGCAGCAGGCAGGAGACGCTCTGGACAGGCCACCAGTCCATCACAGGGCAGATACACACACCTGCCGTCTCCAGTTCACCTGCAGCATGTGGACTGTGGGAGGAAACCGGAGCACCCGGAGGAGCAAACCCACACAGACACGGGGAGAACATGCACACTCCACACAGAAAGGACCTCCCTGGACACTCCAGCCGGGAACCAGCGCCAGATGTGAGAGGACAGCGCCACCAGCTGCACCACCTGCCGCCCTTTGGTAGAACCCTTGATCTTTATTATTATTATTATTATTATTATTATTATTATTATTATTATTATATCGCGGTTTTATGGTGCAGGACTCTCCGTACTAGTAGTGAAAGTCAGGGACTCGTCCGCTCATCATGGAGCACAGTGTGAAAGGGCGCTCTGCGTCCACACCCAGCACATGGACCTATTCCAGCTTCAGGCCCGTCACTGTTCCACCGCTCCAGTCAGAGAGCCTCAGTCTTCCTGAAGAGGAGGTGAAGAGGACGAGGTGCGGAAGACCTACCCAACCAGAGAAGAGCATTTCCAGCACTGAAGCCCCATTAGCAGCCAGCCAACGCCGGATTAGCCAGCCAACGTGGGACCCCCTGAACACCCCCAGGACGCATTTCACACTAAGTGTTCTACTGAAAGGCCTGAGCTGAGGGACTGTGGTGCTGTAAACCTGGACGGGGCTTTTACCTGGGTTACCTGGAGCGCTGCAATGAGGAAGGCTAGCTGGCAGAGTCTCGGACAGCTCCTAGCCGGGATTAGACGGCTGGACTGTGTTCCCGCTGGCTGTAGAGGCAGCTGGAGAACGAGTCAGTGTTCCGTGTGTGCTGTTTGTTTAACTTGATAAAGCCGTAGGTAGAGGCCTGCTGCATGTAACGTGCGGCTAACGGCTAAAGAGCCTCAGAATGATTAATCAGGACTGCTGGGCACTTCACCGCACGGTTCCTGTACAGCTCCGCACACTGACAGCTGATTAATGCTGATTCTCACTACGAGTTCACCGAGAGTCCAGAAAGCAGCGCGTGTGTGTGTGTGTGAGTGCGTGTGTGCGCGCGCGAGTGTGTGTGCGTGTGTGTGAGTGCGCGAATGTGTGTGTGTGTGTGCGAGTGTGTGAGTGTGTGTGTGTGTGTGCGAGTGTGTGTGCGAGTGTCTCCCTGCTGAAACCGCTGGCCGAGTGCAGGCCCTGGATTCCAGAGCGATCTGCGTCAGTGCGAGGGCACTTGAGATTAGCCTGTGACAACAGCAGCAGAGGCTGAGCAGGCTGCAGCGAGCTGCCCGAGCTCCAGTAACAGAGGCTGCCTGTTTACTCCGCCCATCAGCAGGTTTCCCCTGGCTCCGCCGGAGACCGACGCGCACGCCGCTGCTCAGGAGGACGTGCAGAGTGCTGTGCTCTGCGTTAAACAGCCTGAGACGCTCGGCGGGTCTGCCTTACTCAGGCATTCTGTGGTGTTACAGTCGGCTGCACCTCTCTCTCTCTCTCTACCTCCCTTTCTCCATCTCTCTCTCTCTCCCCATATCTCTCTCTCTCTCTCTCTCTCTCTCTCTCTCTCTCTCTCTCTCTCCCTCTCCCTCTCTCCAGCTCTCCCTCCCCCTCCCTGCTTATTTCCATGGGTTTAATTACCCCCTCTTAGCATCGCTGGACAAGAGGAGCATCACTTCATTATCTGGAGTGTGTGTGGAGGTGAGGTGACTAGCTACAGATAGCGGGTGTGATTAACACACAGGTGTGTGGAGCATTAGCACAGCTTTCTCCCCTCGCCCTGCATGTGCGCATGGTCTCCGTGTCTCTGAAGTCCAGTACGTTCCTAATCTTTGCTTCTTCTAGTCTACCACACACAGTCTACCACACACACACAGGCATAGACATCAACAACCGGCCAACCCGCGGCAAAGCTGACTGAAGTCCAAACTGCACACACCTGTCACCAGAGGAACACTGCACCCAGAGGGAGGCACCTGGCTGCCACCGACCAGGCCAGTTATCAGCAGGTATAGTGATCATACAGCACCATCCTCCCACCACATACCGATCTGATCACCTCCAGCTCCAGCTCACCTCCAGCTCCAGCTCACCTCCAGCCCCAGCTCACCTCCAGCCCCAGCTCACCTCCAGCCCCAGCTCACCTCCAGCTCCAGCTCCAGCTCACCTCCCCTCTAGCTGCAGCTCACCTCCAGCTCCAGCTCACATCCAGCCCCAGCTCACCTCCAGCCCCAGCTCACCTCCAGCCCCAATCCAGCTCCAGCTCACCTCCAGCCCCAGCTCACCTACAGCTCCAGCTCACCTCCAGCTCCAGCTCCAGCTCACATCCAGCCCCAGCTCACCTCCAGCTCACCTCCAGCTCACATCCAGCTCCAGCTCACATCCACCTCCAGCTCACCTCCAGCTCACCTCCAGCCCCAGCTCACCTCCAGCCCCAGCTCACCTCCAGCCCCAGCTCCAGCTCACATCCAGCTCCAGCTCACCTCCAGCTCACATCCAGCCCCAGCTCACCTCCAGCCCCAGCCCCAGCTCACATCCAGTCACACCCAGGGTGAAATAATCATTTCATCAATCAATAATCCGATTGGTCAACAAGGCAGGGACATGGGCTCCGATTGGTCAGCAAGGCAGGGACATGGGCTCGGATTAACCCAAGGAATCGCTGGATGGCATCAACCTCTGACTGTAGGCATGGAGTAACGGATCAGTAATCACACGGGGCACTCAGGACTGGGTCCTTTACCATCAGTACAGCTCAAGGCTGGATCGCAGCTTCTGGGGGGGATTCAATCACACGGCCCCAAACGGAGCAGAACCACACTACGCTTCCAGGGAGAACAAACACAGGCCTCTAGAACACAGATCACCAGATCTCCAGATCACCAGATCTCCAGATCACCAGCCGGGTACCCAGTAAACACTAGAACCGTTAAATCGGTGACCGGTGAAATCACACGGGTCCATATTTACACAGACAGACGTCCCCAGACGACCATGTCCACTGGGTAGGTACCAGGTAGACCCACTCGGTTCTGGGGTTTGAGCTTGTAACCTCCCACCCTGCAGGTCACATGGCTGTCTGGGCAGGTTTGAAATGACGGACAGTCTACCGCCTCCGTTAGAGGTCCTAGCGAGACCAGTCACCGGTTCTGTTCACGTCGAAGGAACGCCAGCACCTCTCTGAACAAACCTCCGCGGACCACCGCCCTTCAACATACAGCACACTCCGCACACACGTCCCCCAACAAACTCCACCGTGTTGGTCTCGCTGCACTGCTACATTGTGTCGCTAATGACACACTCCCAGAATCCTCTGCAGCCAATTAACTTACCATAATTACCCAGACTCCCATTGAGCTGTCAATCAGAGCTAAGCAGCACAGGAAGTCAGCAGAGGGGAATCTCCACTGAGCCCGCCCCCCTGCGGCCCAGCCAATTAAACCCACTCTCACACTCTAATATTAGACCGGCTCAACCCCCCACCAAACCCCACCCGCACAACCCCCCCCATTGTTATCACTCTCTCGCTCCGCCAGTTGTTTACAGTTCTTCATTTTCCCTCCCTCTCTCTTTCCTCCCTTCCCTCCCTTTCTCTTTCATCCGCTTTCCACCTCTACTGCTGTCTCTGGTTCCATCACATCCAGCAGTTCCCTCTTTTCATCCCGTCCGTCTCTCTCTCTCCTTCCCTGTCTCTCTATCCCCTTTCCTTCTCTCTCTCCTTCCCCCTCTCTCTCTCCCTGTCCCTCTCTCCATCCCTTCCCCTCTTTCCCCTTCCCTCTCTCTCCATCCCACCCTTTTCATCCCTTCCCTATCTCTACCCTTCCCTCTTTCTCCCTTTCCCTCTCTCCCCTTTTCCCTGTCTCTCTTCCTTTTACCTCTCTTTTTCCCTCTCTCCCGTTCCCTCTCTCTCTCCCCCTCGGTCTCTCTCTCTGCCGATAATTGCAGAGCCATTAGTAACAGCCAGCACATATTTGTTCCCACCAGATGTCTTTTCAAAGCGGCCCGAGTACATACACTGCAGTCAACCTCCATCCTGCCTTCTGTTGTCTGGGCGTAGCTGTGATGACGCGTGACATGCTAATCTCTATGCGGAGTACAGGCGCATTACTACAGGCGAGAGCGCGTGGGGGGCACAGGGCCACCAGCGGCCGCCCCGGCGTCCTGATGTAAAGTGATATACCCTAATGTAAGTGGTTTGGTCGCAGGCCAAGGCGAGCGCTTACCGCAGCCATTAACTCCCTGGAGGGAGCCTGAACCTCCAGCGCTCCGCGGTGCCTTCACTTCTACGGTTCTAACGTTCTTACATCTACAAGAGCAGATCCGCCTGTTCTTTCTAGGGCTGCCAGAAGAGAACCACTTCCATTCTGTGACTCGCTGGTCCTCCCGCAGCCCGAGAGCACGCAGCCCGAGAACACGCAGCCCGAGAGCACGCAGCCCGAGAGCACGCAGCCCGAGAGCACGCAGCCCGAGAGCACGCAGCCCGAGAGCACGCAGCCCGAGAGCACGCAGCCCGAGAACACGCAGCCCGAGAGCACGCAGCCCGAGAACACGCAGCCCGAGAACACGCAGCCCGAGAGCACGCAGCCCGAGAGCACGCAGACGAACGTTACACCTCGTTCATATGGAGGCATGAAAGGGTTAACCAGCCCCTATCGCAGCCCAGGACGCATTCTCCCGGCAACAGCGCTCCGTTCACTCATGGAGGCATGAAAGGGTTAACCAGCCCTATCGTCCCAGGACGTCCCGGCACAGCCCTCCAGGCACGGCCCCTTTATTAGAACCCCTACCCCTTCACAGCTGGCCGTCCTACAGCTCGTCCTCAGTGGTCAGTGTCTGGAGGCCTACAGGATGGGGGGAGGATGGAAGTACCAGGGTTTCTAATAAAGTGGCCAGGAGAGCCTGAGGAGTGTTAGGCCAAAGCCACACAGAGGAGGTCTCTCACCAAACTTTCCTGACCGAGTTTCAGAACCGTCTCCTCTTCCAGTCAGACAGGAAGCGTGTGGTGCGACTGAACAGACGGAAGCGGTTAGCTACGGGAGGCCCGGGGTGGGCGGCGGTGCCTGCAGGGGACAGGGAATCCCCATGATTCAGCACAGCAGGGGCTCCTGGCTGGCTTACCTCTGTGACGTCTTCTTATACTTCCTCCTGCAGACAGGAAACAAGCAGTTACCACCCAATCAGAGCCAGCACACCTAGCTTAGCGCTAGGCTAACACACCTCACCC
>JAMWET010006156.1:30000-40000 GCA_024036415.1 Prochilodus magdalenae
GGAGAGGAGAGAAGGAGGAGGAGGAGGAGGAGGAGGAGAGGAGAGGAGGAGGAGGGAGAGGAGGAGGAAGAGGAGAGGAGAGAAGGAGGAGGAGGAGGAGGATAGGAGAGGAGGAGGGAGAGGAGAGGAGAGGAGGAGGAGGAAGAGGAGAGGAGAGAAGGAGGAGGAGGGTCCTACTGACAGGAGAGTTTTCTGAAGAATCCAATCAGCAGCTCACTCTCAGATTTTCACTCAGCCAATCAACAGAACCTTAGGTACCGGGTTCTGAGAGCTGCGGGGCTTTACACCGCGCCTGGATCTGATCCGATCTGACCCAATCCGACTAAACCGTGACGTTCCACAGCTCGGCGTTAACCTGCTGGAGCCCTGTGGGCAGTAAAGTGTGTGGAGTGAGTTAACATGTGGACTTGACCGCGTGCAGACGCTCGGTCTCGGTCTGGTCCGGGATTAGAGGCTGTTTAAGCCTAGTCCATCTCTGGGAGGCGATCTGCCGAGTCTACAAATGGCTCTTCCCTCCAAAGGTCCCGTATAATGGTCCCGTACAGAGCACGAGCAGATGCAGCACACATGACGGCCGGCGTTCAGACGGGGCCTCAGAAAGATCAGACTTCACTCAGCATCAGATCAGGAGGGCGGCGAAGTCTCAGAGGAGCCCGTGTAAAGGGAACCCTGTCTGATTCTGGGTTGCCAGGTTAGGAAGCTGCACCGGGTGCCAAGATAAACAACCACAAACGCCGCTTCTGTGTGGCGTGTAAAATTCCAGAGCAGTTTATCCAGCGTACATAAACAATCCCTAATTCGATACGGAGCCGCGTAGATGCTGTCCTGCAACCCTGCCTGGAGCCGGGGCCGTGACTCAGCGGTTAGGGAACCAGTCTTCTGACCGGAGGGTCTTCGGTTCGAGCCCCTGAACTGACCGGAATGACTGAAGTGCCCTTGGGCACCTAACCGCAACCACTGCTCCCTGGGCTCCGTGCATAGGGCGGCCCACCTCTCCGTGCAAGTGTGCTCACTGCCCCCTAGTGTGTGTGTTTCACATCAGGTGGGTTAACTGCGGAAGACAAACACAAGACCGTGCCGCACAAACAGGCCCCGAACTCTCCTCAGGGAACGACCGGCCTCACCCAGTTATTAACAGTCCGATCAGGAACGTTGGGTTCTACACCTTCCTACGTGGGGTACTGTTTCCTAGCGCCTCTGGGGAAGTTTCACCGAGGGGCTCTCAGCTCCGGGTCGAATGTGCGTCTGTCAGCGGGACGTCAGAGAGGAGACGTGGGGGAGGCGGATGTGCGGAGACAGGAAATGAAGACTTTGTTTTTATTGTGTTGTTTATTAGACCTGTCAATCAGCATGACTGGGTTATGTATTTCTGGGTGATGCGTAATTTCACAGTTTCCTTTACAGAACCAGCAGCTGGAACGTTCAGGAGCGGCCTCAGGTCGGCTCGGAAACCAGGATAACATGTTCAGAGCGGGCATAGCCGGGTCATACAGGGTACTACAGTAGACCAGGTGGTTGCTAAGGGATTTCTCATACACTGTCCGCCTGGAGCGTCACGGGAACGTCTGGGTTCCAGGGTCATTAGGGAGGCACAGTGAATCCTGCTACATCAATACACCAGCAGCCTCATCAGAGCTCCAGGGTCAGGGGTTAGGTGACCTGCTCAAGGGCACTTCAGTTGTGTCCTGTCGATCCAGGGGATCGAACCGGCGACCTTGCGGTCACAAGGCTGGTTCCTCTGCCCTTTATTTTTATTCAGAGAGAGCCCAGCCTAGACCTGGACACCAAGCTGACTCGCGCATGACTCGAGGCTACAGCTGGTCTACAGGGCATTATGACCGTATATCACAGCCCGACTTTCTGAACACGGCGTGTACAAACACTGAACAGCACATGGTGTTCTCAGTTCCTGATGGTATACGTACTGAAATCCGGCATCTGCACTAATAAATACCGCAGCCCCCTGTGAAGTGTGTCCTCCACAGCTCCTCCAGAGTCAGGCTGCCTCGGCAGTGCCTGCTCTATAAGAGCTGTCCTCACTGGTACTCTCTACGGCGTGTGGCTACGGAGTCAGGATTGGGCCCCCTTGCTCCAGGCTGAGGAGCTCTGCATGTGTACCGCAGGGGAAGTAGGCGGTCCGCGGCGCCGTAATGATGTCTGAATGGAGTGCTGCGGCGGAGTCCCACTGACATTACCTCGCTCCACAGACCTGAGACCCTCCGGCTAATGACGCGCAGCCTCATTTCAGCAGCAGCGGCCTAGACCGGGCATTGTTCCCTCGTCACTACAGCTGGAGGGGCGACTCACGACTGACTCGCGGTTCTGGGTCTCCCCTGAGGAAATCTCGAGTTACCTACAAACGAGCTTCCTGACGGCGTCCTGCCTTTCCTGAATACTGACCATACCGAGTCATACCGCAGCCCAGGGGCCAAGACCAGCTACCTGCAGCCCACAGCGGCCCGCACAAACAACTCCGGGACCGGGATACAGGCATGATGCCATCTACAGAGAAAGAGAGTCAACAGAACGACAACACCACATCAGAGATCAGCAACACCGTCACAACAGACCGACAACCTGGAACCAATTCAATCATTCATTCATCTTCTAAGATGGCCCGTAGGAGGGGGTGGAGCCTACCCCAGCGCTCACTGGATGGAAGACAGGGTACACCCTGGACCAGCTGCCGGTCCATGGCAGGCAGAAACACGGACACTGTGGATTCACCACCTCCAGTTCAACTGGCTGCATGTGTTTGGACTGTGCGAGGAACCCCACACAGACAGAACCCAACCCAGACCCTTCTTACTGTAAGGCTACCGCACCACCCACTGCAGCACCGTGCCGGCCAAATGGAATATAATACAGATAAAATTTAATACGCCATTTTAAGGATGCTCTGTTTTTTGAGGTACGAGGTTTTTACAGGACAGGAGCGATCCAGAAGTCCGGAACTCTGAGGACGCCGCGGCCCGCTATAACTCAGAACGCGTGTTAAAATTCAATACCGGCAGATTTCATTACCGCTCTCCCATTATGAGCAGATTGGCAGTGTGCGGTACAGTCTGGGCTGTGATCCGAGATAGAGGCGGAAACAGGCTTCCGTTTAAAGCCTCAGAGGAAGCACCTCCATATCCACAACCGATCCTAACGATCCGCCTAACTACCGCACCCCAACCAGGACATCACTCATGCCTGCTATTCATTATCTGCACAGAACCGTCTAACGTGACTGAGCGGAACCTGAGCACCGGAGGAGCCCGTCGGTTTGTGTCCTGCACAAACCGACGGGCAGGCAGGCAGGCAGGCAGGCAGACGGGCAGACGGGCGGGCAGGCAGGCAGGCAGACGGGCAGACGGGCGGGCAGGCAGTCAGGCAGACGGGCAGGCAGGCGGGCAGACGGGCAGGCGGAGAGGCAGGCGGAGAGGCAGGCCGGCAGGTAGGGCTTACATGTCCATAGATCCTGCTGGAAAGGGACCATTAGAACCAACACCTGATGGTTTTCCTTTCTAAAGGAAGCTGGTTTAATGGTGACCAGTAGAAACCACTAGCTTTCTGAGGGGCACTTCAGGGCCCTTTAGGAAACCATCAGATACGTGTGGAAGACGTGTGGTTTATCAGGAGGAGTAACGTTAGCGCTGGAAACTGAAACTGAGGAGCGGCGAGTCTCTGATTAACAGCAGGGTGTTCAGACTCCAGTTTATCAGACTTCAGAGCTTTGATGGAGTAGGTTCAGGTTTCCTAGCTGGAGGACAGATAACCCCCACACTGAGATCAGGACTGTACAGGAAGGAGTGAGACGACCTCCTGACCGGTCGGACCTGAGCTACGGCCTGGCTATAATTCACAAGTCTCTTTCTTTCTCATCCCCTTTTATAGTCTTAGCCTTTCAGTTCCTCCTCCCTTAGCCTCTCCCTCCCTCTCTCCCTCTCTCTAAGAACTAGCTGGTGACTCATCTCTGTGAGCCTTTCAATTACACGATGCAGGCTGCAGGCGCTAATGCCGCGGCACCAGGCTCAAAGGAGGACCACCGCTATCCTGCTTTCATCTATGGAGATGGGTTTCAGCGCGTGCGTGTGTGGGGGGTGGCAGCGCTCGGACCCCTACTCCATCTCCTGCTCTTCAAGGGCCGATCGTGATCTATTGAGTCCCTCTCTCTCTCTGGGCTGAGCTCCGCTGGCCCTGTCTGGAGAATGGAAGGGGGCCGGGGTGAGTGACAGCCAGCAGCTTGGTGCGGGAGAGTCCTGCGGGCTCATGTCTCCGTTGACCTGTGCGCCCCAGCCCTCCGTCTGTACCGTCAACATAATAGGCCAGTGACATCTGACCACTGAAACCACAGCTCATCCCCCCGTCACACGGAAAACTGGAACCTCACAAACTAACTACACCCGCTTTACCCACACGCGCCGCACCTGGACAGATACCGTACACCAAACAGAACCCCCAGAACCCTCAGCTTTTGATCTGCGCTCCATATTTGAAGGTGCTTGTGACCAGCTGTGACCCTCTGGAGGGTGAAGGTGAGCCCAGCACACAGCCCAGCAACCTACAAAGGCCAGGCATCTGAAATGTCATAGGCCTTTCCCAGCAGCCATGTTGACACAGGAAAGGTCTCACAGGAGGACGTTCCAGCAGCTCGCCCTCCGAGCTCGGAGACAGGCGAGACCGAGGAGAGGCTTTCATCCGTCTGGAAACTTCAGGAATGTGCTGCGAGCTCCGGATCGTCTACTGAGAAAGACGACGAGCTGATGAACCACAAGGTGAGGTCACGTGTGGGGTCTGGTATGAAGCTTCAGGCATCCGAAAACTCTCCAGCTCCCCGGCGCCCACACCTGCCCAACATTCCCATCCAGAGAGGTGAGGCGCTCCGACATTCCAGGCTGGCTTCTGGGACGGAAACATCCGAGGATCTCCAGGAGAGGAGTGGAACTAGCAGACATTCATTCGTCCCCACACTTCGTCTCCTCATTCATCAGCCTGCCGCCTCAGACGTCCATCTTAATGAGGTCGTGGCAACATCAGCTGGCTGCACCGCAGACGCTATTACGCGAGAGGGTCCCGCCTGCGAGTGGAACGCACCACTCAGCGGCCCTTATGAATCTTTAAAGGTGCTGTCTGACCCGCGGCCTGACCGATCGCCTTCATGAGCAGTGAGGGAAACAGCTGGCGGCTCACAGCAGAGCTCCGGCCCTCTCCGCTATTCGGGTCATGGTGGAGTAATGGCCTTCCAGAACTCTGAGCTGAACACAGCATAACCTGGAGGTCAGCGTCTGAACCTGAACACGGTGGTGAGTATGTGCGGGTGTCTCAGAGGGACGTTGATGGCTAATCTTTTGTGGGGGGGTGTAGTCAGTGGGGTTACAGACGCGGGCAGGGTTGGGTAGGGCTCAGCAGGGCGTTTCAGACTCACGGTGTGTACGAGGAGGAAGGGCGACACGGCGAGTGGAAGCTCTTTCTACAGAGAGAGGCTGGGTGATGACTGGGCACCTCGCGGCAGAGCAGTGTGGCAGCCTGGGGGTCGTCTCCTGGGAGGCTCCGAGCTGCAAAGAGCTCCACCCCACTGAAGGAGGATGCTTCGTGCTAAGGAGAAGGATGTGGCCCTGAGGAGGGACTGAGGAGCTGTAGGGCAGAGACTGGACGTTCCTGAAACCCCTGAGGGGGGTGGGGGTCCCACTCTGTTCCTACGGGTCAGACGTGCCACTGGAATCCTGCTAAAGGTCCGCCCCCTTCAGGTAGCCAAGAAGGACGGTGTTACGAGATGACATCACCATGTAACCCAGAAGAGGGCTGGAACTCCAGCGAGCCGATTCAGACAGGGTCCTGTGGGAGAGAGTTCTCCTCTGGCGTGTACTCTGGGCTGTAGAGCTACAGAACGGTTCCACACTAAAGGAAGGAGGAGAACCGGAGAGCGGAACAGATCCTCCTTAGTAAACCAGCCACCGTTTATAGCAGTGAGACGTTAAAATGAGAAATGAGTTCAGTGGCGCTACACTCCCTCACCACCCTCCACATCTCCACGCCTGCGTTAAAGCGCTCGTTGGTCATATCTGTTATATATAGTGTGCGGAGGGACTGGGAGCCGCACTTCATCATGGCCCTAATGTGCAGCTGTCACGGGGGCTGGATTTACGAGCCTGCGCTGATTATTCTGTACTCTGTGTTGCTACACACTCTCACTGTGATCTCAGGGCTGCACCTCAGGAGGGAGGTCAAACAGGGGTCGCGGCCCCCAGCCAGACCTAATGAACCGCGGAGGACAGCAGATCCGATACGCCCGACCTGGAGGTTAACCAGAGCTAGAGTCCCGTCTCAGAGAGGGACACGCTCCAGGCAGTGTTCCAGTCAGCAAGCGCAGTGACCTTACTCAGAAACCGGCCCTTCATTCCTCCATCGCTCCTCCATCCTCCACTTCCCCTTCTTCTTCCTCCAACGGAGCGATGAACACAGCATAGCTCGGATCGGGGCCTCTGTGGCCACTGGCACGAACGTCCACTCATTGCTCTTCTGGACAGGAAACACCCTGGACCTGCCACCAGCCCGACCCACTCACCCACTCGCGCATCTCTGGGAGTGTGGGAGGAGAGCAGAGGAGGAAGGAGGAAGTCCACACAGACAGGAGGAAATCCCCGACCTTTGCTGCGAGGCAGCGGCAGCACCGTGCGCCTGTATCATTGCGAGGCAGCGGCAGCACCGTGGGCCTGTATCATTAATGATCAGTCGTTAATGACTATGGCTATAACGGGTTATGGAGATCCGGCTGGTGTGAGTTCAGGACGGTTTCCTCTAACAGCGCCCCCCTGTGGAGGATCCATAGCCTGCTATATATAAAGGAATCCAGCCCATATACCCGGAACGTTTCCCGACATGATGTGCTTCCAAACACAGACCGCCACAGACCGCTACAGACCGCTACAGACCGCTACAGACCCTCCCCTCAGCCGCCGTGTCGCCACTTCACATCCGCACTCCTGAACTTCCTTCTGGACCGGTTACAGGGACTGATGGCTCCACCGGGACAGAGTTCATTCAGTACTCTGCGTGTCTGCTGCAGTGGACCCTGGCTTCAGTAACGCCGGAGAACCGAGTGGTGCTGTTTACAGGGTTCTGTCTGGGCCAGGTAGGCGGTAGACTCGTCCAGCAGAGAGTGCTGATCTGATCTGATCGGAAACAGAGCCGGCTTAATTAAAAACAGGAGCTGCTGATCAATACGCGCTGACAGGCCGGTGGGAGGGTCTGCCCCGTGACATCATGCTCTGCTCACGCTCACGTATATGCTGCTGCTGGTGGTCTTCAGAGAGGTGCTTTCCTCACATCCACTCCAGCTACTGTCCCGCCAGCTGCAGGAGGTCCGAGTACTAAAGCCAACCTGCTGGTCCCACCGTCAGCGCTACACCAGCTCTCTCTGTGCTGTCTGGACTCTCCCTTCGTCCATATCTCAGCTCCCGCTCTCGTTCACAGCCTAGCCACACCAGCGTTCTCACCTACAGCCAGCATGCCCAAACATCCAGGCTGCAGCTACTCGCTCCTCTCTCCTCCTCCTCCTGTGTGATTCCGTCTCTTCCAGAGAAAGCTGGTAGGAAGGTTAAGCTGTGGAACCGTAGCAGGTTCCTGTTATCCAGCCGGCCCTGAGACAGACACAAGCTAGCCCTGCTAGTCCCCTCACTCCATCTCCTCCTGAACAAGAAGGTTCTTTAGGGATCCATGTGCATGGTTTATGGTTCTCTGCATGGGGGAATGGTTCTTTAGACTGAGGGCTCTGTATAGCACCAATAAGGGTTCTGCTACTGTTCCAGTAGTGTGATCAACAGTGCTGTGAGTGAACTCTGGCTGTCTGTGTGGACAGAGGACTGTACTCCACTGTAAACAGTTCTGACGTTATCTAGAACATCAGACGGAACCCCTCTGAATGACTCTGTTTACATATTAAATAATTAACCATCCTAATCATCCGCCTCTCCAGCCTGAAGCCCAGCTGCTCGCGCACGGCATGTCCTACCACACCAGAACCGCGGCCCTGTTGTTCCAGGCCTGATGGCTCTCCAGATAAACAATACTCCAGCTGGTGCCGGTCACGACCCATTCATCATCTCCCACACAGAGGCAGCAGACCAGGTAATCTACAGTCAGCCCCCAGACACGACCCAACACCTCCCAAACACGAGCCAACCACACCCCACCCCACCCCACCCAGACACGACCCAACACCTCCCAAACATGACCTAACCCACCCCGCCCAGACAAGATCTAACCCACCCAGAAAAGAGCCAAAACCTCCCACACAATACCCAACCCCACCCAGACACGACCTAACCCACCCAGACACGACCCACCCCACCCAGACACGATCTAACCCACCCCGCCCAGACACGACCCAACCCCACCCAGACACGACCCAACCCCGCCCAGACACGACCCAACCCCGCCCAGACACGACCCAACCCCACCCCACCCAGACACGACCCAACCCCACCCAGACATGACCCAACCCCGCCCAGACACGATCTAACCCACCCCGCCCAGACACGACCCAGCACACCTCCCAAACACGACCCAACCCCACCCAGACACGACCCAACACCTCCCAGACATGCCCTTACCCACCCAGAAAAGAGCCAACACCTCTGAGACACACCTCTACTCTCCGGCCTCTACTCCAGACGCAGGAGGATCCAGGCTCATCACGCTGATGAAGAGCCGTCTACCGGTGGCTCGGTATTCCCCCAAGAGAGTGATCTCATTAGGAGGAGGCCGCCGTAGCAGAGAACGCAGCAGGCCTCATTAGAGCCGGGCGTAAGTAGTGGACACGGGTCAATACTGGAGACGCTACCCTGCCAAAACACTCCTCCTCCTCAGGAGACGCCTCGTCCGTCATGAGCCGAGCGTGCTGGAGAGCAGCTGGAGGAGCTGGAAGGCTGATGCTATTACAGGAGGAGGCTGAGGACACGGTTAGCTCAGGTCTCCTCCTGTTGGTAGAACCGGGGAACGTTCTCCCCTCATACAGTTTAATTAGAGCGGAGTAAAGGAGCCCTAAACGTGAAACCAGCACCTTCGCTTCTCTCTAGGCCTACCCATGTGTTCCCGCGCTCTGAAAGCCTACAGATACGACGGATCAGCACCACCGGAAATCACAGGGGTCAGTGTAGTCGCTGGTCAGAACTTCTGGTGTGACCTCTCGTTTCCTGGTCAGGCTATCTTGAAAGTTCCAGGTACGCCCTGCTCTGGCGGTACAGCTCAACATGACATCACCAAGTCCTGCTCTGCATGTGTTACAGCTGTGTGGGTTCGGACCAGCACCGCTACCTTTCGGCAAACACGGTGCATGATTTTGGGCCAGTTGTGGACGCAGGGTCCACCTAAGATGTGTCAGGGGAGTGTAAACATCGGTCTGGGTTTTCAGCTAGCTCCTGTAGCCAAGAAGCTAATGTGTATCTAGCTGCTAACTACACCAGCTAGCTGCTCAGCTAGCTAAGAACATGCTGTAGATAACCTGGCAGAGTGTTTCAGATGGAGTGGCTCCTTCAGGTCCTGAAAATACGATGCTGTCAGTTTTCCCGAACAAGCTCGAGACGAGCAGCAACATCGGAAAACTCAGCTCTAACAAAACCACAGACTGCTGGAGGCACCGTGTGCCACTTATTCAAACAAGGATTGGCTAGCTCAGTGTTAGCTAAAGTTAGCTAGCTAATTAGCTACGTCAATATCAGTTTCATCAGTGATGCCACCTCGCAGGGAGCGCTGAAGGAGAGGGAGCCAGCCGAGTGTGCCGGGAGGTTTAAGGGAGGAGAGGATGAAGCCGTCACAGCAGACAGTGAGGAGTCAGAGGGGACGGTGTCGTTAACAGTGCAGTCATTACTTTAATAATGATAAATACGCTCGGCTGAGACGCGCGGGGACGGGAGGCGGCGTCACGGCGGACAGGTCAGGAGGAGCTCTGAACGAGGGCGGCCTGAGAACGACTCAAGCGCACAGTTCGTCACAGAACACGTCGTCCGATTACCGA
>JAMWET010006156.1:45000-47945 GCA_024036415.1 Prochilodus magdalenae
TGCTCAAGAGAAAACACTCACGTGCAAATGTGGCCTGTGGCCTGGGCTTGCTTTCTCCATCTTCATTAGCCACTGGAGGGGGAGAAAGAGGGGTGGGGGAGAAAGAGAGAGGGAGAGAGAGAATAAGCATTAGAAGGATGCCAGAGGGATGCCAGGGATTAGAGGGATGCCAGTATGAAGATGTAGTCCGTGTTGGGTCAGCTTTAAAAGGGGCGTGTCCTATAAATCAGTCAATAACGTGCATCTCCGATTCACACACACCTAAACTTGGAGTTGGTGTTGGGTCAAGAAGACAAAGCTACACACACAGAGAGCGCTGGTGACACCGCCGGACCCGTTCCGCAGTATCAGCTCACCACTCAAGCACAAAGTCCCCATGTGTGTTTAAGGTGGTAGTACCTACAGCCTCCTGCAGGTGGCGCTGTATGAGGATGATGGGGCTGTAAATCCCTGTGGGGTGTGAGTGACGGGATCCATAGATTGGGAGGAGGTGCTACAGTGCAGGGAATGTCTCGTTCCATGTGTGGAAAATGGCTCCAGAGCAGATGTTAATGATTGGCTAAAAGGAGGGACTGCATGTGGGCGTGGCCAAAGACCATAGTGTGAGGAAGTAGCTGAATCTGCAGGTGTGTGGAAGCGTACGGTTAACGGGTCTACCAGCAGTGGATACAATCCCAGTCTACAGGATGGAGCACTACACTGCAAGAGTACCTCCGGACATGGAAGCAGGATTCAGGAAAGGCCAAGGACCCAGATACAGCGCTGTGGATGCAGGACGTTCTAGAAGGTCAGCATGTGGTATTAACCACACACAGCCTTCCAGTGTGTGGACCATACCAGAGCATCTCAGCGTCCTAATGGCCAACAAGCCAGGACCAGGACAGGGTCGGGCAGGGCTGCCCTGTGTCCACATTCCTGTTCAACCCGAGATCCAGGATCCACTCGCACCAGCAGAACACCCACTGGGACAGTACACGGAGTCCGGAGCCGGCGAACGACGGGGTGTCCTATACGGTCAGTGGGGCGGATGTATAAACTCTATGGAATGTCTAAACCCAGAGCGGGTATAGGTACTGTACATGGCTCCAGTGTGAGACTGCCCTTCCTCCATCCCTGCACTGAAGCCCACGCGATCCTGGTCAGAGCCAGCTGCCTCCATCCCTGTATAATTAGAGGACAGCCTCAGGAGGGCAGAGGCAGTGGGATGAATTAGGTGAGCGGTCCGAGTCGGCCCACTCTCCCCGGCAGGGGGTCCCTGCAGGGCCGAGAATCAGAAGGAGACGGCGCGAGGCACGCTCCACTAAACCCGGCAGAAAACACACCGCCCACGGAGAACCCCCACCCTGCCCAGCCGGGGCCACGTTACCATGGCGACAGCCAGATGTTTAAAAATGCCAGAGGGTGTTACATGAGGAAAGTGTGAACGGAGCTCAGTCACAATCTGCAACCAATCAGGTTCTGTCGCTTCTCCACCAGCACCTTCAAAACCCAGGAGCAAAGAACAGCACGGCTCCATAAGCATGGCGTCCCCCCGTCCCCCGCCAGCCGCCCCCCCGGACGGCAGGGCATCATCAGCCTCGTAAATGAAGAAGCAGAATCTGGACATCAAACCTGTCCTGGTGGAGGACCACCGTCCCACTAACACCCTGCCGTTAACGTTGGGAACAGCGACGTGAGGTCACCAGGTGTTTGGGTGAATGGAGGTTACAGGTGAGGTGAGGCACACCAAGCAGGGCATTCCTCCTCCTGACCTCCCAGGGCCTCATCACTGCTCCGCTGGATCCGGCTTTCCGAAGGAGGAGGAGAACACCAGGACGGGATTTATCTGTGCCCGGCTCCCTCCACACTCCGCTGCCCATTAGGAGCTTATAAATATCCGAGCACTGGAACAGCACCAGCAGGCCCGGCTCGGCGGAGGGGTCCATCTGAGGTGACAACACGGGAGAGCGCCATGGCAACCAGAGACGGGGTTAGAGGGCGATGTCTCGCTCTCCCAGACACACACACACACACACACACACACACACACACACACACACAGACACACACACACACACACACACACACACACACACACAGACAGAGACACACAGACCCCCACACACACACACACACACACACACACACACACACACACACACACAGAGAGAGAGACACACACACAGAGAGAGAGACACACACACACACACACACACACACAGACACAGACACACACACAGACAGAGAGAGACACACAGACCCACACACACACACACACACACACACACACACACACAGAGAGACACACAGACCCACACACACACACACACACACAGAGAGAGACACACACACACACACTCGCAGTATGAAGGCTGTCAGACCTTTTAGTTGCTGGCACCTCTCCTGATAGTCTCTGGTGTCTCTTGGGGGCGTGAGGGGGGGGAGTGAGGAGGAGTGAGGGGGAGTGAGGGGGCGTGAGGGGGAGGGGATTAATTAGTGAGGAGAGGACTGAGGGGGGAGTGAGGGGGTGTATGTCCCCCGTTTAGGGAAGTGTGGAGCTGGAAGTCAACGTACAGTCCGAGTTCGACACAGGGCTTTTCACGTTTACAGTCGTTGTTTCTGTTGAGGGGGTTATACGTGAATAGCCCCCACAGTCTTGACAAACAAGTTTGTATTTTTTTTCCTTGACCGTCTTATATACGTACCGTCATTCGGGGAGCTGGAATTACACTGTGTCCTGCGAAAACGTCTACAAGTGAGGCCGACGAGCGTTTCCCATGTATCTCGTCGAGATGTGCAGAAACCCACGACAACTACCGTCCCACCAGGCTAAACGGGGGACGTTAAGAGGAAGGACCACATTGGGACAACACATTGTGTTACGCAAAGGTGAACGGTCCAGTTTGAGGGAACTGACATACGCTGTAGTCTTAGCTAAAGAACGAAAGCTTCTGTGTTGTTTGCAC
>JAMWET010006157.1:0-82500 GCA_024036415.1 Prochilodus magdalenae
GATAAACACAGTCGAGTGAAAGATAGGTGTTCGCTCTAGTGGATTGAAAGTTCAAGATCTTAAATAAATAGAACAGTAAAGGTACAGTAAAGGACTCTCCTGTCTCTGTCCGCTCCTGGCCTGGACATTAAGATGGCCCTGACTTTGTTTTAATAATGGTTCATGTTCTCCGGATTAAGCTTAATAATTTTCTTTAATAATGGTGTATGTTATCCAGATTATGACTAACTGTTTCTTAATAATGGTTTATCTTTTACAGATTATGACTGACTTTATCTTACTAATGGTTAATATTCTCCAGATTGTGACTGATTTTGCCTAATTAATGGTTCAAGTTCTCCAGATTATGACTGGTTGTGTCATAATAGTGATTTAGGCTCTCCAGATTATAACCTTTGCCTAAATAATGGTTAATATTTTCCAGATTATGACAGATTTTATCTTAACAGTGGTATATATTCTCCAGATTATGACAAACAGTTTTCTTAATAATGGTATATGTTCTCCAGATTGTGACTGATTTTGCCTAATTAATGGTTCATATTATCCAGATTATGACTGACTTTGTCTTAATAATGGTTCATGTTCTCCAGATTATGAGTGGTTGTGTCATAATAGTGATTTAGGCTCTCCAGATTATAACCTTTACCTGAATAATGGTTAATATTCTCTAGATTATGACTGATTTTATTGGAATAATAGCTCATGTTCTCCAGATTATGACTAACAGTTTTCTTAATAATGGTTTATATTCTCCAGATTACGACTGAATTTATCTTAATAATGGTAAATGTTCTCCAGATTATGACTGATTTTGCCTAATTAATGGTTCATATTCTCCAGATTATGAGTGGTTGTGTCATAATGGTGATTTAGGTTCTCCAGATTATAACCTTTGCCTAAATAATGGTTCATGTTCTCCAGATTAGATATGACATTATGTTAAATTATTTCTTGTTGTGTTGAAATGACAACTGATTGTGTTGAAATGACAATGTCTTATAATGCATTTATAACACATGTATGAGCTTGTTTATGAAGGCTATGTTCCTGTTTACTATAGCTTTGTTAACCACATAGTAACAGTTTAGTCATTATCAAGACGTGGGCTTTCTGAATCTTCGTTGAGGGAACAGTGGAGGGATCAGTGAAGGGATTAGTTAGGAGAACAGTTCAGTGTTCAGTGTACTGGCACTGTGTTGACCTTTGGCCCTGTTGCATCACACTCTGGTCACTCAGTATAAAGAGCAGGAGTCCTGTATGCAGGCCATCATAAGAACCTAAAGAGGCCAGCTGAAGTATCTGAGTAGCTCTGTCCACCATGACCTTCCAGATCAGCTCCATTCTGGGTGTTCTTGTCCTGCTGGCCGTCACCCAGGCTGCTGACCAAACCTGTGAGGATCTCACAAAGCCACAAGACCTGGAGCACGACTTCAGTTCAGTAAGTCTGCTCTGTTGTTTCAATAGGCTAAACCAGTTATGATCATTATGGTCAGTTATGATTCTCAGTAGGTCATCAGCTGCTTGTCTTCATGTTCCTTTGTTGGTGTATTGCAGATCATGGGGAAGTGGGTCTTCTCTGAAGGCATCGCTAATCACGATATATTCACAAACGCATTACTAACAGTCAACAGCGCTTGGCTTGAGTTTTCCCCCAATCCCTTAAACCATACTGTGACGGTCAAACACGGATTCATGGTGTGAGTCTCACTACTACTCGTGCAGGCCAATAGTCATCTAGTTTGGGTTAGCTTGTTTGGGATCTGTGCTGAGCTACTGTGTTTAGGCTCCGTCTGAGATTTGTGTCATTTTGTCCCCTCAGAAACGGGAAGTGTGACATCATCAGCCTGAACATGACCATCAAACACCACAAAGTCTTGGCTTCTGGTGAGTCGGACGGTCCTCCGTACTCGTGTTTTGATGATGCACTGAGGAAAAATTCTGTGGGCTTGTGTTTTAGATGTCCAGTGTCTTCCCAACCGTACTGTCCCATTTGCCTCATCCTGAACTATCTCTGATAAACCCATCAGAAAACATACTGCTGTGGAACATGATTAAGTCATATCAGTGTAAAACGATAAGCCAATGGGATAATACATCTACTGTCCAAGTTGCACCTTATAAACTAACTTTAGTGGAGAAGAAAATGAGTCTCCTGAGACTGAAACATACCTAGGAGCCTCTTGTACCTCCACAAGCATGAATAACAGCTGTGGCTGGATTTGGCATGTACTGGACAAGGTTCTGGATGTAGGCCACATCCGTGTTCAGACACTCTGGCATCAAAGAATTGGTCAGTTGGTCCAGATTTGGTGGATGCCTTCCCTGACACCATTCCGAGGAGAATTCCCTGTAGACTGGGATTTTAGCCACTGCTGGTAGACCCGTACGACCGTACGCTTCCATACACCTGCAGATTCAGCTACTTCCTTCACACTCTGGTCTTTGGCCACGCCCACATGCTCAGTCACTCTTTTAGCCAATCATTGACATCTGCTCTGGAGCATTTTCCACACATGGAACGAGACATTCCCTGCACTGTAGCACCTCTTCCCAATCTATGGATCCCGTCACTCACACCCCTCAGGTGCTTATAGCTCCATCATCCTTATGCAGCAGCACCATCTGTAGGAGCCTGAAGTTACTACCACCTTAAATACGTAAGGTGAAGTTTTTGTCTGGTGAGCTTACATCTACATACGTGTTTAACACCTACCCCTTAGTTTGTTCATGGCTGTTACCCACCCGCAGGTCCTGAGTAGAGGGCTGAGGAGTTGGAACGTCTCTGGGATTTGACCTCTCATGACCTCCCATTCCTAAACATTAAAGCTTTAGCATTGTTTTTGGACACAAACTGAAATGATTTCACGGTTCTAGAGTAGCACGACCGTCTAACATCCCAATTGTCTGAAGATTCATCCAGGGGCACCTAACCTGTAGCTGTAAATCAGTAATGATGTCTTTTTATAAAACCCCAACAAAAATTTAGCAATTTCATTTGATAATAAGGCGCATTGGTACATAAGCTCAGCTCAAATGGTACTGTTGACCTAACTGAGATGCAGAAATGTGAGTTAGGAGAACCTCGGACCAACTAAGCTGAGCTACCTTCGAATGGTAACTGGACCTGACTTACAGTTTGACGCTCACTCTAGGAATCACAGGCATTGTGCTGGTGCACAGCAAGCCTAATCAAACCACTAAGCTGTTTCTAGTTGTTGTCTGGGGAGTCTTTCCTACATCCTTCTTTTAGCAGACTGATCTGTCTGTCCCCAGTAAGTGACACCCAGTCAGAGGCTGATCTCCTGCCAACTTGTTCTCACTGCCGCACATTGCACTTCACCATTCAGACGAGAAACGAGACCATCAAGGCCCTCTACCTCTACAGTAAGTCCTGTCTCTCTTTTCCCTTAGTCGTTCACTACTGCTCAGGTATTCAGGTGATTCTTCAGCTGTGAAGTAAATGTAAATGTACATACACTCGTGATCAAAAGAACAACTGGGGCCAGAAGGAAGTGTGGGATTGCAGTGCTATTGGGAAGGACGATAAGGGTTACCAGGGAACAGCGGAGGGAGGGGATGAGAGAACAGTGGAGAGGTCAGTGGAGGGAGCCGTGGAGAGAACAGTGGAGGGAGCTGTGGAGAGAACAGTGGAGGGAGCTGTGGAGAGAACAGTGGAGGGATTAGTTAAGGCAACAGCGAAGGGATCAGTGGAGGGAGCAGTGAGGGGATTAGTTAAGGGAACAGCGGAAGGAGCTGTGAAGGGATCAGTGGAGGGAGCAGTGAGGGGATTAGTTAAGGGAACAGCGGAAGGAGCAGTGAAGGGAACAGTGGAGGGAGCAGCAGAGGGATCATTGGAGGGAACAGTAGAGGGATTGGTTGAGGGAGCAGTTGAGGGAACAGCGGAGGGAGCAGTGGAGGGTACACTGGAGGGAACAGTGGAGGGATTAGTTGAGAGAACAGCGGTGAGATTAATTGAGGGAACAGTGGAGGGAGCTGTGGAGAGAACAGTGGAGGGATTAGTTGAGGGAGCAGTGGAGGGATTAGTTGAGGGAACAGCGGAGGGAGCAGTGGAGGGTACACTGGAGGGTTCACTGGAGGGAACAGTGGAGGGATTAGTTGAGAGAACAGCAGTGAGATTAATTAAGGGAACAGTGGAGGGAGCTGTGGAGAGAACAGTGGAGGGATTAGTTGAGGGAAGAGTAGAGGGAGCAGTGGAGGGAACACTGGAGGCAGCAGTGGAGGGATTAATTGAGGGAACAGTGGAGGGAGCAGTTGAGCGAGCAGTGAAGGGAACAGTGGAGGGAGCAGTTGAGCAAGCAGTGAAGGGAACAGTGGAGGGAGCAGTTGAGCGAGCAGTGGAGGGAGCAGTTGAGGGGGTAGTGAAGGGATCAGTGGAGGGATTCATTGAGCAAAAAGTGGAGGGTTCAGTGGAGGCAGCAGTGGAGGGATTAGTTGTGGGAACAGTGGAGGGATTAGTTGAGGGAACAGCGGAGGGATTAGTGAAGGGAACAGCGGAGGGAGCAGTTAACGGAACAGTGGAGGAATTAGTTGAGGGAACAGTGGAGGGAGCAGTTAAGGGGGCAGTGAAGGGAACAGCAGAGGGAGCAGTTAAGGGAACAGCGGAGGGAGGGGTGGAAGGATTTCCTTATCACTTCTGGGTTATAAACATGATATGTGATGATATATGTGTGATTTTGCAGCAAGAGCACACAAATTATCCAGTTCTGATATGGACCTGTTCTGGAAACAAGCTGAGTGTCTGGGCTTCAGTAAGGAAAGGCAGTTCTCCTACGATGGTGTAACAGGTTGGTGTGCACTATTCAGAACGTGAAGACTAATTACTGAACCCTGCTTACTCCGCTCTTTTCTCTTCTCAGAATTCTGTGTGGACAAGAAGGGTCCGCCTACTGAGCACACCGAACCGGAGGAGAAAAAAGAGGAATAATGAATGAGTAATTGTTGAGGTCATTTTTCTCCAAGCCTGAAAATGATGAAATTTGTCTGTATCCTGTATTTGAGAGTCCTTTGACCAAATGTAATAGAACACCTGCAGTAAAGTAAACAGTGAATACAGATCAATCAGATTTAATGATTTACTATGTATCTGGCCACACTGAGAACCGTCTACACCTACAGTTGTGATATTCCAGTATGTGTGCTGTGCCGAATAAAGAAATCCAAATAAATTCACACCTTTAAAATGACCCCCTTCAGTTTCAGCATATTTACAAATCCTTAGTTCGGCGTGGCCAATCCTGGTCCTGGTGTATTGTGTTGCACTTTGATGACCTTTTCTCCTCTATAGGAATGAGCACTGGGCTGGGGTTGCCAGGTAATGCTTTACTTGCTTTATGTCTGTGTATTAATCTCTAGATATCAGCACTGGCCCCCTGTTTGGGCAGTGTCTGAGCTCGTGGTGAGTTTTAGGCTCCTACTAGCTGGAATGTTATCCAACAGAACACTAAGCACGGTTGTAAATCGCTCTGGATAAGAGCGTCTGCTAAATGCCTTAAATGTTAATGTCCCGGAGATCAACCACTCTGCAGAACTAACTGTAACCTTTAGTACCCACACACTGTAAAGACAGACCTTTATGTACAGTCAAGTTAGGTATTATTGGCCCACAACCTTGACAGTCTAAACTTGCTAAATTAGCACAGCTACCAGGAGTGGGGTTCGAACCCACGTGAACGCTTGTTCATTGGATCTTAAGTCCAACGCCTTAGCCACTCGGCCATCCTGGTGGGGACATGTTGGGTTCAGTTAGGTTGGTTCTTCACTGATAGGGCCTTGGCCCCAACTGAGATGGACCATTATTAGAGTAGTTTGTACAAAGCTACACGGAAACCAGATCTCAATTTTCAGTCATGATGTTCAACAACATGTTCCTTTAACTTGGTTCCTGACCCAAAGTTAACCAATGGCATTCAAACTCATGAGAGCATCCAATGATGCACCATAACAAAACCAGCTCTTCACTGTGTTCAAGAACATGTTCCCTTGTCTGGTTCTTAACCTCACTGAGTTGAGTTTAGTTCATTTAGAAGAACTGCCAGGAGTGGGTTTGGATCTGCATATTGGAGCGTAACTCTTTAATCTGCTGAGGGTTGCTTTGGCTGCTTGCCTGCTACATTAATAGCATTGGCATTAACAGTTGTGATGTAGGTCCTGTAATGTTCAGTACCACACCACTTAACCCAGCTCTTCGTCTTCAGTTGTTGTATTTCACTTGGTTGTTTCAGTCGTTCTGTTTAAAAACATGCTCACTGGGATAAAGTCAGCTGACTCCGAACCACTACCAACAGGGTTTAAACCCGAACCCAAATTCATTTACTGGTTCTTAGGCCTAATACCTTAACCCAGGGGTCACCAATCTTATCCACAAAGGGCCAGTGTGGCTGCAGGTTTTCATTCCAACCAAGTAGGAGATCATGTGATGTGTCGTCTGAAGGCTGAGCACTTGTTGAATCAAGTGAGCTCCTGCTTGGTTGGAATGAAAACCTGCAGCCACACCAGCCCTTTGTGGATAAGATTGGTGACCACTGCCTTAACCAGCCTGGTACAGAACATTCAGGCAACTTGGTACTACATTGATAGCATGGCCTTGAAGAACCAACTTTCTGACCATGTTGCACTGAACTTGGATAATCTAGAGCCATTACCAGGAGTGGGGTTCGAACCCACGTGAACACATGTTCATTGGATCTTAAGTCCAACACCTTAACCACTCGGCCATCCTGGTGTGGGTGTTTAGGGATTATTAGGCATAATGTGTTAGTGTGCTCTAAGTAGTGTGTTGGTGTTCAGTAACTCAGTAAGTGTAATGCGTTAGTGTGCTGTAAGTAGTGTGTTGGTGTACAGTAACTCAGTAAGTGTAATGCGTTAGTGTGCTGTAAGTAGTGTGTTGGTGTACAGTAACTCAGTAAGTGTAATGTGTTAGTGTGCTGTAAGTAGTGTGTTGGTGAACAGTAACTCAGTAAGTGTAATGTGTTAGTGTACTGTAAGTAGTGTGTCGGTGTACAGTAACTCAGTAAGTGTAATGTGTTAGTGTGCTGTAAGTAGTGTGTCGGTGTACAGTAACTCAGTAAGTGTAATGTGTTAGTGTGCTGTAAGTAGTGTGTCGGTAACTCAGTAAGTGTAATGTGTTAGTGTGCTGTAAGTAGCGTGTTGGTGTACAGTAACTCAGTGAGTGTAATGTGTTAGTGTACTGTAAGTAGCGTGTTGGTGTACAGTAATTCAGTAAGTGTAATGTGTTAGTGTGCTGTAAGTAGCGTGTTGGTGTATAGTAACTCAGTAAGTGTAATGCGTTAGTGTACTGTAAGTAGCGTGTCTGTGTACAGTAACTCAGTAAGTGTAATGTGTTAGTGTGCTGTAAGTAGTGTGTCGGTGTACAGTAACTCAGTAAGTGTAATGTGTTAGTGTACTGTAAGTAGTGTGTTGGTGAACGGTAACTCAGTAAGTGTAATGTGTTAGTGTACTGTAAGTAGTGTGTTGGTGTACGGTAACTCAGTAAGTGTAATGTGTTAGTGTACTATAAGTAGCGTGTTGGTGTACAGTAACTCAGTAAGTGTAATGTGTTAGTGTACTATAAGTAGCGTGTTGGTGTACAGTAACTCAGTAAGTGTAATGTGTTAGTGTGCTGTAAGTAGTGTGTCGGTGTACAGTAACTCAGTAAGTGTAATGTGTTAGTGTACTGTAAGTAGCGTGTTGGTGTACAGTAACTCAGTAAGTGTAATGCGTTAGTGTGCTGTAAGTAGTGTGTCGGTGTACAGTAACTCAGTAAGTGTAAGGTGTAAGTGTACTATAAGTAGTGTGTTGGTGTACAGTAACTCAGTAAGTGTAATGTGTTAGTGTGCTGTAAGTAGCGTGTTGGTGTACAGTAACTCAGTAAGTGTAATGGTGTTGGTGCTTGGGGATTCAGGTGAACCTTGGCCTCAAATTAGATGGGGCATCATTAGAGTAATATGTATTAAAGAGAGTTTACCTTTTTCCATCATGGTTCCTTTAATCTGGTTCTGGACCTGACATCAGCACCACTACCAATGGGTATCAAGCCATGACGATTCAAACAGCCTAGCACTGGGTATTTAAGCTACTCTGTGTTATATTGACTGAATGGCCTTGAACCTGAGCTTGTTAGGCTGAACCTGGTGAAGTTAGGACCTTAAACAGATATGGGACTCAAACTCACATGAACATTTGCTTATGCAGGGTTCAGCTCGCTGGCAGTGGCTTGACCTTTGGTGCTGTTGCATCACACAGTACACCGTTCTGGACACAGGTGTCCTGGTATTTAGGCCAGCATAAGAACCTGAAGAGGTCAACTAGGTACCTAAAGAGCTCTGTCCACCATGACCATCCCTATTTTGGTTTTCTTCATGCTGCTGCCCAATTAAAATTAATTATCTAATGTTATTAATAAACATTACAGACCTCTCCATTCTTTGTATGTGGGGAAACTTGCCAAATCGGCAGCGTATCAAATACTTACTTTCCCACCTGGATATAGTGCACAGAGAATTTTGAATGGTAGTGTATCTATTTGAATGTGAAAAAATAATTTCAGAAATAAGGCATGTAGATCCATTTGAAGATTAAGAAAACCAGTAAGAGCAAA
The DNA here is from genome assembly GCA_024036415.1 of Prochilodus magdalenae. Lineage (NCBI taxonomy): Eukaryota > Metazoa > Chordata > Actinopteri > Characiformes > Prochilodontidae > Prochilodus > Prochilodus magdalenae. The sequence continues at coordinate 8,621 of JAMWET010006157.1, forward strand.
CAGGATATGACATCTCAGACAGATGGTACTCTGGAATCATTAATCTAAATAAAGTGTGTCCTTCTCTGATAAACTACAAGTGTAAATAAATATATACAGTTAAGAAGGGAGCATTAACTCCACAGCTTCTCCACAAACCCAAACTCCCACAACACCAGAGCTTGACCCGTATTACTGTTATCTCCAGTGTTTCGGCACATGAAGCGTAAAGTGATGTCGCAACTGGTAAGTTATTAGTTAGCTAGCTAGAAAGTTCGTAGAAGGTCCATGAATTTCCAAATTCAAAAATTCCCAATATCCCAGCAGAGTTCAGCGACACTGAATTTTTGTGGGTTGACCTCTGGTGCTGTTGCATCACTCTGGAAGAGTCGCAATGGCAGTTAGAGTGCACACTGCCCTGGATGCTCAGTATAAAACTCAGTGTCCAGTGCAGGCGTCCTGTATACAGGCTAGCATTAGAACCTGAAGCGGTCAGCCGAAGTATCTGAAGAGCTCTGTCCACCATGACCATCCAGATCAGCTCCGTTCTGGGATTTCTTGTCCTGCTGGCCGTCACCCAGGCTGCTGACCAAACCTGTGAGGACCTCACAAAGCCACTGGTGCTGGAGGACGACCACAGTTCAGTAAGTCTGCTCTGTTGGTTGCTGGACTAAACCAGTTACCAGTTCGTCATTGCATACTGAAACCCTCACTGTGAGTTGGAGCATGAGGCCCAGTGTTCGTTTGCAGTAGATCAGTAGATCCTCTGTACATGTTCCTTTGTTGATGTTTTTCAGATCTTGGGGAAATGGGTCTTCTCTGAAGGAATCGCTAATCATCCATTGTTCAGACACATCTTACTAACACTGAACAGCTCTTTGATTGAGTTTTCCCCCAGTTCCTCACAACATACCGTGGTCCTCAGCCAGAGCAACATGCTGTGAGTCTCGCTATTACTTGTTTGGGTCTACATCTCAAATCTAGCTTGCTCGAGATCTGTGCCGAGCCACTATTTTGGCCACTGTGTTTGAGCTTTGTCTGAGATTTGTGTCATTTCCCTCCCCAGAAGTGGAATATGTGAATTCACGACCATCAATGGGACCATGAAGCACAGCAAATTTAATTTTACTAATGGTAAGTCAGACGTACCTCCGTATTCATGTTTTAAATACTGCTTGTGTTCTAGACTGTCCACTGTTCCATTTATTCCCACTCATTTTGTTTGTTACTGCCTCATAGTGAACTTGTAGCAGTGCTGCTCCCCTGTTTTGAAATTGCCCATGTTCTGGTTCATGCTGCTAGAGTCGTTTGGGTCTCGTCCCATCTCCAACACACAACCCAAGAGCCAAGCAGAGAACTCAAAATCTGCTCTGCCGATGATGCTTAGTTAAGGGTTTGGGGGTTTGCACATCGTGGGTGTGCACAGCTGATCCTCAGACAGCTCCATTCCACATTGCTCTTGCTCTAGTTCATGCCGCTAGTGTCGCTTGGGTCTCGTCCCATCTCCGGCGGATCTGCCAATTCTGGTGTTCTGTAGCAAATGCCAATCGAGCTCTACGGTGCTGGCCAGTGGGCACAGGGCCCACTACATGACGTCAGGCCCTCAGGCCACCCTCATGAGGCCTGTTTCTGATTGTTTAGTCAGACACATTTACAGTAGTAGGGCTCTGGCAGTGCTCATCTTCCTCCTTGCACAAAGGAGCAGATAACGGTCCTGCTGAGGGGTTAAGGACCTTCTACAGCCTTGTCCAGCTCTCCTAGAGTAACTGCCTGTCTCCTGTCTCCACCGTACTCTTAAGACTGCTGGGAGAGACAGCAAACCTTGTGGCAATGGTATTATATTGATGTGCCATCCTTCAGTAGTTGGACTACCTGTGCAACCTCTGCAGGGTCCAGGTACCGCACCATGGTACTAGTAGTGAGGCTGACCCAAGTCAACTGCAAAACTAGTGAAGAATCAGTGGGAAAAGACGAGGGGGGACAAAATGTCAATGACCTCGTCCTTTTAAACCATTCCTGTTTTGGGGGGTGTCTAATTGTTGCTCCTCTACTGCACCTGTTGTTAATTTCATTAACACCAAAGCAGCTGAAACTGATTAACAGCCCTCCCTACTACTTATCTGACCAGATCAATATCCCTGAAGTTGAACTGAGTTGATGCTGTACTCAGATTAAAAAGTGTTGCCTTCATTTTTTTGAGCAGTGTATTAGCATATGTTAGCAAATTTTAATTTTGAAATTGGGGTAAAAATTTTCAGATCACTCTTATAATTTCCATACAGTGTTATTTGTTTTAAGTGATTTTTGGAAGCCACATTTTCTCACTATTTTGGAAGATTATTCGGTCTGTTTCAATTCAATTCCTTACAAAATGGATACTTTCTGGTAAGGGAAAACCTTCCCTCGAGGTTTCTCCTCAAAGGACACAACTCAGCATTTTATGCAACCAGGCTTTGAACTCCTCACTCTTTATTGGACACAAACACTGAAATGCCTTCACGGTTCTAAAGTAGCATGACTGCCTGACATCCCAGTTGTCTGCAAATCCGGGGTCTGAAACCCAGCAATGCTACATCATTAGCATCCCTCCTTCCAGGGACACAGATGGGCTCCTAACCTGTAGCTGTAATAAAAATTCAGTATATTCATTTGATAATAAGGCACGCTGGTAAATAAGCTCAGCTCATATGATACTGTTGACCTAAATGAGATGCAGAAATGCGTGTTAGGAGAGCTGAGCTACCTTCAAACGGTAACAGGACCTGACTTACAGTTTGAATGCTCACTCCAGGAGTCACAGGCATTGTGCTGGTTCACGACAAGCCTATCAAACCACTAAGCTGCTTCTAGTTGTTCTTGTGTGACTGATGCCACCTTGTGAGTCTTCCCTGTGCCCTCCACTGAGCAGGCCGATCTGTCTGTTCACAGAAGAGAAAGGGGTCGTATCAGAGGGAGATTTCCTGCCGACTTGTTCAGACTGCGTCCTTATACACTTCACCAGTCATGTTCAAAACAACACCATCAACAGTCTCTACCTCTTCAGTAAGTCCCGTCACTGCAGCCACTGGTACACTACTATTCAGGTGTTTGTTCAGGTGTTTGTTTGTTCAACTGTAAAGCACTGACAAAGTCAGAAATAAATCAGCTTCAGATCATCCCCTGAGAGGCACGGTGCATTGGTTCTTAGGCGACTGAGAAGGATAGTCCAAAGTAGAGCACGGTGCAGAACACTGAAACCAGATGAATGGGGTGAAAAGGGCTGAACGCCGTAAATGCATAGGGTAGATACGAGCTCAGAAGGTCAAATGACAGACAAAAGCCTGTAACACCCAGACAGCAGTAGTTAAATAAATAGAATATAAGTAAATATATAAAAATATATTAATAAAATAGAGAGAGAAAGAGCAGCAGGAAATTGAAAAGGTAGCAGCAAAGTGTATTATGAGCTACAGACTAGGAATATTTCACTCTACAGTCCTGGATTAAAGTAATCTGTGGGGTATTTTGTTGAGTGATGTGGTGTTAGAGTAAAGCAGGCTCAGCCTGATAAAAATGCAGATACAGGATTTCAGCTAAGCTCTGGTTTTTCTAGCTGCTATGTGTTTCAATGCAGTGAATGAGCCACAAGGGGTCACTGCATGCATGCACCCGCCATTGCTATTATTATGAAGATAGAATAGACTGTCCAGTTAACCCAGAGATATATACACAACTCACAACACTAAGTGTAATGTGTTAGGGTGGTGTGTTGGTGTACAGTAACTCAGTAAGTGTAATGCGTTAGTGTGCTGTAAGTAGCGTGTTGGTGTGCAGTAACTCAGTAAGTGTAATGTGTTAGTGTGATGTAAGTAGTGTGTTGGTGTACAGTAACAATAGTGTACTGACACACCTGAGTTACGGTACACCAAAACACTACCTACATTAACACATTACACTTACTGAGTTATAATACACCACTGATTAGGGGTCTATCTCTGTGGGGTTCTGGGTTATAAATATGATATGTGTGATTTCGCAGCAAAAGCACACGGAGCATCCAAGTCTGATATGGAGCAGTACTGGAAGCAAGCTGAGTGTCTGGGCTTCAAAAAGGAACCACAGTTCTCCTACGATGGTGTAACAGGTTGGTGTGAAGTATTCAGAACATGAAGATTATACGACAATGCTAATTAAAAACATCACGTTAGATCATATTAGTGTTGTAGTTAGCATGTTTAAAGACTGATCCTTGTTTCCTGTGTTCTCTGCTTATTCCGCTCTTTTCTCTTCTCAGAATTCTGTCAAGTGGAAAAGAACAGTCCGCCTACTGAACACACCAAACCAGAGGAGAAAAAAGAGGAATAATTAATGTTCTCTAAATTGTTGAAGTCATTTTGCCTAAGCCTGATGATTTTGTATTTGGCTGTATCATTGTATTTGAGAGTCCTTTGACCAAATGTGTTGCAACATTAAAGTATACAGTGAATACTGATCAATAAAATGTAATGATTTACGGTGTATCTGGCAACACTGAGACCTGTCTACATTCACAGTGGAGGTATTTCACTATGTGTGCTGCACTGAATAAAGAAATCCAAATAAATACACACTTTTTAAATGATCAGGTTCAGTTTTAGCATATTTACACATAGTGAATTTTTTAGGTCGGGATGACGAATCCTGAAGTCCTGAAGCCGTTACACTTCATTTAAAAGACCACCTAGCTTGACTTTGAACAGTTAGAGCAGCCACAGACACATTAACAGGTGTATGCAGTTTCCTGTTTCTGATGTGGTTCAATAAGAGTTTATGAAACTGCACAAGCTGGACAGTTAGCACAGGTCAATTAGCAGTGGCATGCCAGGTGGTTGCTAAGGTGTTACTATGGTATCCTAGGTGGTTGCTAAGGTGTTGTTAGGCCAAAAGTATGCTAATCCGGGTGTTTGCTAATGTGATACTATGGTATCCCAGGTGCTTGCTAATGTGTTACTATGGTATCCCAGGTGCTTGCTAAGGTGTTACTATGGTATCCTTGATACTTGCTAAGATGTTGCCATGATGTTGCTATGCTAACCCAGATGGCTGCTAAAGTGTTGATATAATATCCCAGGTGGTTGCTAAGGTGTTGCTATTGCATCCCGGGTGTTTGTAAAGGCGTCACTTTGGTATTCCAGGTGGTTGCAAAGGTGTTACTATATTAACCCAGATGCTTGCTAAGGTTTTGATGTGGTATCCTGGATACCTGCTAAAATGTTGCAAGGCCATTGCTATGCTAACCCAGGTGGTTGCTAATGTGTTAAAATGGTATCCTAGGTGGTTGCTAAAGGGTTGCTAAGGCATCTCAGGTGGTTGCAAAGGTGTTACTATGGTATCCCAGGTGCTTGCTAAGGTGTTACTATGGAATCCCAGATACTGGCTAAGATGTTGCCAGCCCATTGCTATGCTAACCCAGATGGTTGCTAAAGTGTTAATATGATATCCCAGATGGTTACTAAGGTGTTGCTATGGCATCCAGGGTGTTTGTAAAGGCGTCACTTTGGTAATCCAGGTGGTCGCTAAGGTGTTGATATGTATCCCAGGTGCTTGCTAAAGGGTTGCTATGGCATCTCAGGTGGTTGCAAAGGTGTTACTATATTATCCCAGGTGCTTGCTAAGGTTTTGATATGGAATTCTGGATACCTGCTAAAATGTTGCAAGGCCATTGCTATGCTAACCCAGGTGGTTGCTAATGTGTTAAAATGGTATCCTAGGTGGTTGCTAATAGGGTTGCTAAGGCATCTCAGGTGGTTGCAAAGGTGTTACTATGGTATCCCAGGTGCTTGCTAAGGTGTTACTATGGTATCCCAGATACTTGCTAAGATGTTGTAAGGCCTTTGCTATGCTAACCCAGGTGGTTGCTAAAGTGTTAATATGATATCCCAGGTGGTTACTAAGGTGTTGCTATGGCATCCCAAGTGTTTGTTAAGGCGTCACTTTGGTATTCCAGGTGGTTGCTAAGGTGTTGATATGGTATCCCAGGTGCTTGCTAAGGTTTTGATGTGGTATCCTGGATACCTGCTAAAATGTTGAAAGGCCATTGCTATGCTAACCCAGGTGGTTGCTAATGTGTTCAAATAGTATCCTAGGTGGTTGCTAAAGGGTTGCTAGGGCATCTCAGGTGTTTGTAAAGGTGTTACTATGGTATCACAGGTGCTTGCTAAGGTGTTACTATGGTATCCCAGATACTTGCTAAGATGTTGTAAGGTCATTGCTATGCTAACCCAAATGGTTGCTAAAGTGTTAATATGATATCCCAGATGGTTACTAAGGTATTGCTATAGCATCCAGGGTGTTTGTAAAGGCGTCACTTTGGTAATCCAGGTGGTTGCTAAGGTGTTGATATGGTATCCCAGGTGCTTGCTAAAGGGTTGCCTTGCATCTCAGGTGGTTGCAAAGGTGTTACTATATTATCCCAGGTGCTTGCTAAGGTTTTGATGTGGTATCCTGGATAACTGCTAAAATGTTGCAAGGCCATTGCTATGCTAACCCAGGTGGTTGCTAATGAGTTGAAATGATATCCTAGGTGGTTGCTAAAGGGTTGCTAGGGCATCTCAGGTGTTTGTAAAGGTGTTACTATGGTTTTCCAGGTGCTTGCTAAGGGGTTACTATGGTATCCCAGATACTTGCTAAGATGTTGTAAGGCAATTGCTATGCTAACCCAAATGGTTGCTAAAGTGTTAATATGATATCCCAGATGGTTACTAAGGTATTGCTATAGCATCCAGGGTGTTTGTAAAGGCGTCACTTTGGTAATCCAGGTGGTTGCTAAGGTGTTGATATGGTATCCCAGGTGCTTGCTAAAGGGTTGCTATTGCATCTTAGGTGGTTGCAAAGGCGTTACTATAATATCCCAGGTGCTTGCTAAGGTTTTGTATGTGGTATCCTGGATACCTGCTAAAATGTTGCAAGGCTATTGCTATGCTAACCCAGGTGGTTGCTAATGAGTTGAAATGATATCCTAGGTGGTTGCTAAAGGGTTGCTAAGGCATCGCAGGTGGTTGCAAAGATGTTACTATGGTATCCCAGGTGCTTGCTAAGGTGTTAAAGTGGTATGCCAGATACTTGCTAAAATGTTGCAAGGCCATTGCTATGCTAACCCAGGTGGTTGCTAATGAGTTGAAATGATATCCTAGGTGGTTGCTAAAGGGTTGCTAAGGCATCTCAGGTGGTTGCAGAGGTGTTACTATGGTATCCCAGGTGCTTGCTAAGGTGTTGATGTGGTATGCCAGATACTTGCTAAAATGATGCAAGGCCATTGCTATGCTAACCCAGGTGGTTGTTAATGTGCTGATATGGTATCCCACGTGGTTGCTAAGAGGTTGCAGTGGCATTTTAAGGTGGTTGCAAATGTGTTACTATGGTATCCCAGGTGCACAAACAGATTTGAATTGTTTTTGAATAATGTATAACGATGTGGATGATGCGATCACTTGATGTGGTTTCTCTTTCTTCGTCCCTTTCCTGGACTAGGTACCCGGGTCATTTCAGACAGTACAGAGAGGGACTGTAAAGGACAGGAATAGACATTATTAGCTTTAACCTATGCTAATGTAGCATGAGTTATTCCATATCATTAGGGGTCTCCTCCTAATTTTATTGGTCGTATAATATAACGAGCAGCTGGAGTTTTCACACCCTACACTAATATTATCGGCATTGGAATCTCATATTCTAAACAGAACCATACAGCAGGCCATATACACATGTATACCACACATGTCTCTGGATGTCTTCCCAGAGGAAAGCTCTGAAATGCCTCCTAGTCTGGTTTAGTTGAGTTCAGTGCACTGGCGGTGGGTCGATCTCAGAGAGTGTTACATCACTCTGCAAGACCCTCAGTGGTAGTTAGAGTGCCAAGCAGGAGGACGCACAGTATATAACAGTGTAAAGTACAGGTGTCCTGTAGAACTCTGTCCACCATGGCCATCCTGATCAGCTCTGTTTTGGGTTTTCTGGTCCTGCTGGCTGTCACCCAGGCTGATGACCCAAAGTGTGAGGATCTCACAAAGCCGTTGGTGCTGGAAGACCACAGCGCAGTAAGTTATTCTGGGTATACATATATACGTGTGTGTGTGTGTGTGTGTGTTATATAAGGCTGAACATATGACATGTATTTGTTGATTTTCTCATTGAAAATAAGTGAATATTCTTTATTCAGAGAACTTATGAATGTCATTTCTGCTAATAGTTGTGTACAATGTCTGTTTATTTACCTTTTATTGAATAGAAAATGCTCCATGATCTTTGTACAGTCCACATAGTGTTCCCAGTTCACATCAACTAGTTTAGTCAGAACATATTAGGCGGTTCTTAGTAGTAACCCAGACTTAGTGGAAACGAAAGGCCAGTTGGTCTTTTGTGGTTTGTGCTCCTGAGCTATCAGTGAGTGTAATGTTCCAGTGACTCAGGTCTTTGGGCTGGCGTTTTTAGGTGAACACATTGAAACTTTTCTCCACTTTCTTATTTTTTTTCTTTGGTACATTAAGACGAGCCAAATGAGCACATCTGACACTCTACCTGGGGCTCCTGGATTTCTCATGGAACATTCTGGTTCCACCCCTTTATTACCCCCATAAGCTGCTAAATTTTGAGTTTGTCTGATTTCCTTTTTCTCATTTTACTGGGGGGAGATCTTGAGCGCACCCAGAAGGAGGTGTGGGATTGCGGTGCTGTTGGGAAGGAAGATAAAGGTTACCAGGATCAATAACTGATGATACATTTAGACTGATATGATCAATATTTATTAAGCTACACATACAGAAGTCTGTCTCTCAGTATGGTGTCGGCCGCCGTGTTTGTTAACACAACATGCCAGACATCTCGGTATGGAGCTGTAGAGGTTCCTAATGGTGTCCTGTGATAATCCATCCCATGCAGCTTATATATCCTCACACAGTTCCTGCAGACTGTGCGGTGGACTAGGATGGAATGTTGATATATACAATAGCATCCGACACATTTTTATTCAGATACAGGTCTGGCATTGGCACTGATCATGGTGCCTTCACACTGTTGTTAGGTACAACAGGGGATGGACAATGAAACTGAAACACCTGTCATTGTAGTGTGGGAGGTCTCATGGCTAAATTGGAACAGCCTGGTGGCCAATCTTTATTAATTGCACATTGCACCAGTAAGAGCAGAGTGTGAAGGTTCAGTTAGCAGGTAAGAGCACAGTTCTGCTCAAAATACTGCAATGCACACAACATTATGGGTGACATACCAGAGTTCACAAGAGGACAAACTGTTGGTGCACGTCTTGCTGGCGCATCTGTGACCAAGACAGCAAGTCTTTGTGATGTATCAAGAGCCACGGTATCCAGGGTAATGTCAGCATACCACCAAGAAGGACGAACCTCCACCAGCATCACGTAGTGACCTGGCCACTATCCTGCAAGAAGAATGGCTTAAACTCCCTCTGACCACTGTGCAGGACGCAGTATATGTCATTCCCAAGACCAACTGACGCTGTATTGGCCGCAAAAGGAGGCCCTACAACATACTAATAAATGATTGTGGTCTAAAACCAGGTGTTTCAGTTTCATTGTCCAACCCCTGTATCATCAGTCAGGTACAGCGATAAGGTCCGTCCCGTTTTCATTTCTAGATTTTGGGGAAATGGTTCTTAATCGAAGGACTCTCTAGCAATCCTTGGCTTCAGAATGGCTTAAGAATGATTAACAGCTCTTGGATGGCATTTGCTCCTGGTTCGCCGAAGGACACTATCATTCGCAGCCGGGGCAGCATGCAGTAAGTCTCGCTGTTACTCTTATCATCTCAAGTTCCCTTGTTATGCTGGGGTAACCTGCGCTGCCCTTAGCCATTAACCTGGTTTCTGATGACATCTATTCCCCCCCTCAGACATGGAAGCTGCCAGTATTCCTCAGGGAACATGACTCTTAAAAACAGCACCTATTATGCTTCTGGTGAGTCTGAAACCTCCCAAACTAATAAGCTCATGTGAGATCGGTGTAATGCTATAGAATATAGAAATGCTTAAGCATGTGTAGGCGTGTAAACCTTTGGCGCTGGTCTATCAGAAGCTAAAACCATCGAACCAGTCGTGTCTTCCTGTTCTGGCACTTCCCGTCACTGTGGTTTGATGTCTACAGGCGTGCCTAATGAAACGACAGCGATCAACTTGGTACCATCCTGCTCCGACTGCATCACTTTGAGCTTCCACAGGCAGCTGGGGGATGAGGCGATGAGGTCCCTTTTCTTCCTGTGTAAGTTTCTTCGCTTCGGATAAACCACTACCTGCCAGTGAGCTCTCACCCCACATGGTCCGCTGGGGTTCGATTCATGGTGTGGGTGACTATGCTGTGCTACACCAATAGGAGTCCTTGGGAAAGACTCCTAACACTACATTGACCTAGCTGTAATACAGCATAGCTTGTGGTTTGCTCTGGATATGAGCATCAGCTGAATGCTGTGTATGTCTGCAACAGCAAGTAAGTGGGCAGCCAAGTACTGGCACTGAAACACCCACACACACTAGTGAATTGACACTAGGGGGTAGTGACAACACTTGCCCAGAGCGGAGGCAGCCCCTATCCATGGCACCTGGGAAGCAGTTGGGGTGCCTTGCTCAAAGGGCACTTCAGTCAAATGGCACTCAGTTTGGGGAATCCAACCGCCAACCGGTCACAAGGCTGGTTCCCTAACCAGACTGCTACATGACATACATAATAGTTATAATGTCTGGCATAATCCTGCTTATAAGTTGTTATAGCAACACAAATAAACCTTAACAACATAAGAGTTCCTAAGCAATAAGGGCCTGGGTTTGCTTCCCGGCCTGGTGCGACCGGGCTCCCATCCCCGTGTCTGTGAGGGTTTCCTCCAACAGTCCAAAGACAGGCTGTCGGGTGTATTAGTATGAGTCACTGTATATGTCTGTAATGGACCGGCAGCCTGTCCTGGAGAAGTAAGTGGTTAATACACCACTAGATGCAAATACCTACACCCATCTTCTCTGGTTGTGGAGTTGATGGAGGAGTCTGTCTGCTCATCTGACCAGATCCCAGTCAACACTATCTACAGAATGCCAGTTATATCACTCCTGGACAGTGAAGTCATGCAGTGTTACCATTGGGACTACGTTTGGGGGATCGCGTCTGTGTAATGCACTAAAGACTGTATGTCATTTGCAGCAAAGCGGCACAAAGTATCAGAGTCTGAGCAGGAACAGTTCTGGAAGCAAGCCGATTGTTTCGGCTTCATAAAGGAACCCCACTTCACCTACGATGGTGTAACAGGTCAGTATGGACTGTGGTATGAGGCCTTAGGTACAAAGATTTAGAAAATATTGTCCTGGTATCTCAAAACCCGTGCTAATATTTCAACCCACTGACTCATCGCTCTTCTTCAGGGGTCCTTCTGTAAAAACAGTGGGTCTATAGTAGGCCTCCACCAAACAGCTATATGATAGTCAAATAATCTAGTGTTTATTAAAGGAAATATTGGGCTTGATAATTCGATCAGATTATGAATTGCTCCATTAACTAATAACTATTGTGTAGCATTTAGCTTCTATGTTTAGCTTGCAGGTGCTTCGATGCCTTTGTTACCGAACACTGAAGACCATTTTTAATGAACTGCTCTTCTATTATGAAAGATAAAAGAAGCCCCCTTACCTTTGAACACCCAAGTGCTGTAATGAGGGGAGCTCAGGCATAGGAATATGATCCGTTAGTCCAAAAACCACAAAGCTCAGGAGATACTCGAAAATGACAAAGTCCACAGCAGAGTCAAAAACACAAACACAGAAACTCTGAACAAGATAAACTCAAAAATGGTCTTCTGAGGACACGAGTCCCTCCGCATGGTGCAGCAGAAACCTGAGGTGACATTAGTTAATGATCCACAACACTAAAGGGGGAGGAAGGGCTTTTTGAAGGGAAGGGAATGGCAGGGGGAACGGGATGCAGGTGAGAGGGGCAGGAGTGGAAACGTACTGAGCCTGGACTAAATCCAATCAAATTTATTTATATAGAACTGTTTACAGCTGATGTCCCAAAGCAGCTTCACAGAACTTCAGCAATAACAATTCATTAAGGAGAGAAAAGAGTTCTGGTGATGGCGACCTCTGGTGGCCAGTACGTGAAGTGTCCTGGGGCAAACTCCCCTGAGGAGAAACCCTGAGGAGGACGTGCAAAGTAGCAGCAATAACATAGAATCAAACAAATTCAGTTTTCCTGGAATCAGGTGAAAGGTAAAGACCTAACCCCAACCTACATCATCATTCAGAATGCATTCTGGGCTTCTGAGGTCTGTCCATGCTCTGGAGCAACTACAGTCTTCAGTCACAGCTCTGTACTGAAATGGTGGAAATGCCATCACCGATCAATCGACTGTCAAATCAGTTGCCAGCTACTTTAGCAGCGAAGCCGGTTAACCTGATTAACCCTTTCACCCCGGTTCTATGTAGAGCCTGCTTGTTCACTGAAGCAGAAAAAGGTTTTCTATTGTTATTAGCTCGGTGCTGTGACAACAGGAGAACCCTTTTTTGGTTCTACACAGAATCATTTACAGAAATCTTATATATATATATATATACACACACATATATATATATATATATATATATATATATATACACACACACACACATATATATATGTATATATCTTCTATATAGAACCACATACAGCACAACGCTAAATGTTAACCATGCAGACTGTAATTTAAGCAAACCATTAAACTGAGAGAACATAAAGAACCCTTGTAGAAACATCTTATTACACATATTTTGGGATGCTATGTTAAAATAATGGGTTTGGGATGTCCTTCTGGATAATAAATCATAACCAGATATAACCATTATAATGAAAAGTCATATATAGATTATGAAATATGTATAGAAAGTCAATACATATATACGGCTGCTCATTTCACTCTTCTTCTCCTCACAGAGCACTGTCCAGGTGACGAAAGCCATTCGTCTGAAAGCCACGCCAAACCGGAGAAAAGTGAGAAGAGTGATGAATGAATAGCTCGTCACTGTTCCTCCGTCTGCTGATATTCCAGAAATCTTATCAGTGTTTTTCTGAAAGTTCAGTTCATTACACAGAGCAATAAAGCTCCGCATACAGACTGCGAGTTTCCGTTCCTCCAGCATCTGTTTAACCAACTTTAAGGGTATGTGGGTCCAGGGCCTGGTTATATACCACAGTACTTTAAGGCCTGAGTGGTTGATGTCCAGCAGAGACCTGATTCAAACCGTATCGAATCCAAGTTTATTTGTCACATACAGTAGATAGAGATAGAGAGGTAGAGATAATATGAGAACAGTATGTAAACATGAGTATACAGTATGTAAACACGAGTATACGGTAGGCTTGGTGATGGATAAAGTGCAGTAACAGTACAGACGGTGCGAGGATGCAGTAGAGGGAGTGCTATGTATGTTAAAGTGTCCGTGCAGCGTTCATGAGACACACAGCCTCATGAAAAAAACTGTTCCTGAGTCTGCTGGTGCGGGAGCGGAGGCTCCTGTAGCGCCTGCCCGATGGGAGGAGGGTGAAAAGACCATGATTCGGGTGGGAAACGTCCTTGATGATATTCCTTGCCCTGCCCAGGCAGCGCTTGCGATAGATGTCCTGAATGGTGGGTAACTGGGTGCCTGTGAGTACATAGTCATACAGTGTGATACTTTGGCACCTGCCCACTCACACAACAACAAATATAATATAAAGAAAGAATATTTAAAATAAAATAGAACAGAATAGAATAGAATAGAATAGAAAAAATACATTAAAAAATTTAAGTTAAATAAAAATAAAAAATAAAGTTAAATAAAAAATTTATAACATTAAATAAAATTTTAAATTAGAATTAAAGTTAAATTAAAATTTGAATAATATATAATTTTAAAAGAATGGAGTGTAATAATAATATACAAATATACACCACATATACATACATCTAAAATACAGAAATATAATAATATAGTTTGGGGATGGACGCACATTAGGCAGAAGAACTAGGGATTCTGGATTCTGGATTGTTCCTGGAACAGTGTTGGGACACCCTGCTTTGGAAGAGCGGTGGAAAGTTTGACTCAGGTTAAACAAACCAGGTCTGTCTGAATGAATTCATCGATTCATCCATAAAACTTTATTCTTTATTCTAATCTTCCTCATAAACACTGAAGTGTAGTTCACTGAACCTGCAACAAACAGCACAGCCACCAGAGGGCCCCACGAGCATGCACTTCTTAGTCCTTTGATGTATTTGATGTACAGTATATACAGTATAAGTGTATTATATTTATTATCTATCTGTTTGAATCAGACATGTATTGGGTAATCTTCCAGATATTAGTCTTCTCACTCGTCACAATGAACAATCAGGTGGTTTGATTTCTAGCTTACAAGCCAGTATCCCAGTGTACCCCTATGCAGGACTCCGCTAAGGCCCACCAAATATTCATAAACAGCCCTGTGCGTATGCTGAGACATACTAGATTCTATTGGACACAGTCAGACGGCCATAGAGTTTATGTTGCTTTCACTACAGGATTAGAAAACTCAGCACTGTACGTATATGGAAACCTATAGCACATGCATGTGTTCAGCTGTAGAAGTCACTGGCTGATTCATTCTGCAGAGTGAACTCATCTTACCATCAACCCACAGAGCAGCCCTGCTGAAGGACCCAGCGAGGCGGACCACCCTGATATAAGATTACCACCATATACCGTAGGTGATGGTGTATCATTGACGGCTGACCCTTTAATACCTGGGGCAGCCGGAGAGGTCACCTAGCTTTATGCTAGGGTAGCACTGGGCACTCTGGCCCTCCCGTGGCTACGCCTCTGGTGAGATGCATTTGTTTACATTTACAGCATTTAGCTGACGCTCTTATCCAGAGAGACTTACAAGGTCAGTCATATTCCAGGTAGGCCAGTGTAGCGTTAAGAGCCCAAGGAGTCTTATTGGTATAGCACACCATACTAACCCAGACCGGGAATCGAACCCCCATCTCCCAGACGGTGTGCTAGCTCCCTGGTGGGTCCAGTGTCTGTTATGTATGCAGTGCTGATGATGGTAAATAGTGGTCAGTCTGAAATCATCATTTTCCTAAGTTTTCTTCAGGGACTATTTAGCCTCGGAACACCCTGCATGTATCCCTCCACCATGAATACACTGATTTCCAAATCCATGTCCGAAAGTTGAGGCAGCGTATCCAAAGCCACTGCATGTAATTACTCTCTCTGAGGCAGCCTATTAGAGGTGGACGTCTGGTTCCATTCGCCACCACTGTGAACAATTCTGACTCCCGAGGAATGACTTCTGAGAAATGCGCTGAAGGGACAGTTCACCAAATACCAGGGAATTCTAAAATCCACACAAACATGCTGAGATGCTACTGTGGCTCTCCAGATGTTATAGCCGAACGCCATTACGCTTTATGTCACAGCATGCAGGTATTAAAAAGGGGAGCTCCAAAAAGATATTTCATAATCTGGCCCTTATAATGAACTGCTTGGTATGTAAACAAAGCCATGCAGAGACGCCTCGCTCTAATGGTGGTAAAGGTAACCAGACGTCCACTTCTGTGAAAAGCTCCCTGAAGGTCCATTATGATATGAAGTGTGGAGATAGACTATCTGATGTGGCTGCCTGATATCTCATGTCTTTGTTTAGTGATGGCTGAGGTCCTACGATCTGTTCTAGTCCTTTAATGGTAAAGAGGGGAAACAGAGCATTTTGTTTCTGACTACTTTGCCATCATCACCAACTCAGAAGAGGGGTGTAGGGTCATTGACAGTGTTTGGGATAGCACAATGCAATGGCTATGCTTGGCTTATCGACACCCCCGGTTCCCATCATTCATAAATCTCTCTGCAACAAAGCAACCACTACCATACACAGAAATTTTGGGAAATATGGGTGGAGCTTCCCTTTAGCATGCACAGAAAACAAAATACTGAACTCCAACTTATTAAAAAATGACTCAATAATAAAGCAGCTACTACCCAGCGATGGGGGTGATGGAGGGGAGGGAGGTGGCTAGTCTGCAGCCGCACATCCGGGAACAAACAAACAGAGAAACAAGTAAATAAACAACCAGGCCAATACAGGCAGGAGCTGACAGGTAGAGGGAGGTGGCGCCGCACTGTGCGTGCTGGCGTGTGGGAGGATGAATGGATGACACCATCAGTGCCACCAGCTCGCTTCTCACGGCTGAACCGGTTCTCCCTCCTCCTGGATGATTTCGGTTTGAGAGGGCATGTGAGCAGACCTGCAGCTCCGCGCTCGCCGCTCTCTTTCTGACCTGCGCTCTTGGCTGGACTCTGTGGTGGAGTGAGATGAGGGGCCGGTATGGCAGACTTGTGCCGGTGATCCTCACTCTCTGCGGGTGCGTGTTCGTCCTGACCTCCTGGCCCGCGGCTCAGCACGGTAAGCCCTCCTGGCGCGCGCTCGTCGAAACTCTTTTCAGAACTTTCTTCATACGGGACTTTAGAAGGACGCCTCGCGAGCTGCGGCTGCGGCTGCTGCTGCTGGCACGAGGCTGAAGTTGGCTTCGTAAATTCGTCGGCTCTTTTCCCGTTCCACCTTAAATGGTGTAACCGTTTTGCTGTTCCACCTTAAATGGTGAAGCAGTTGCGTTGTGGCGCCTCAGACTCGAACGCTAAAGGTGGAAGAAGTCATGTTAAGTGGTGGAATGGGGACATGACACCTTAAATGGTCGAATGTAACCCCTGAGCCGTTTAAGGTGGAACGGGAAAATTCGAACAAGAAGTCCTCCACACAGACTTTCAGTTCCTTCTGTTTATAGAGGAGCCCAATTGAGCCACTAAGCCACACAGCACATGCACCCAGGGCCAAAGAGCTGCGGGAGCTGGTCCTCATGCCCCTTACAGGCTGGTCATCTGAAAGAACGACCTTAAAACTGATACCTTCCAAAAATATGTCGTTTTAAAAGTTTATAAATTGGATTTATTGATATTAAGACAGAGCTCTTTTAATATACTCATGTTTCTACACTGTATATACACATATATCTTGTTTTGAATTTTCCCATTCCACCTTAAAGAGTGCACGGTTACTACTTTGGGGTGCCCATATGTTTATATTATATATATATATATATATATATATATATATATATATATATATATATATAAACATATATAAACATATATATTACTAGTTTGCAGTCAGACATTATTTGAATGTGGGATGCGTACGTGTACAATCAGCCGTTCTGTGTGGTGCTCTGTTGTGAAACGGTCCCTAGCAGAAACTCTTTACTGTGGTGGTGAAGGGAACCAGGGGACGCCGTTTTATTTACTATCACAACCACCAGTGAATCTACACCTACACCGCTCTCCTGAGCCTCTCTGGGTTTGTAAGGTTACAGGAGAAGCAGTGGATCTGAAAACCACATCCATTTAGATTAAATGGACGTAGCTGGTGATCATAAAGACTCTACAGTCTCACACTGAACAGCTCCACCTGATGAGAGTCTTAACCAGTCCATATCCTGATACACCACATCTACCCCTGATGTACACAGTATGATACTCCTCCATATCTCCACCTCTAATATATCTTTAGTGGTGTAAAAACTTTGATCTCTTTTTCTGCACAGTGTAAAAGCTCTAGCTCTCCTTTCAGGTTAGTGAATATTCATGAGGGACCGACCAATAGAATCGCTCCAAACCTGCTTAGTAATAAACCTTGTTCTATCAGCTCCACTGCAGGTTAGGAAAGCTGGTTCCTCCTCCTGTACAGCTCCACTCTGGAGGGTTTTAAGGTGGACTGGATAATTCCATGAGGGCTAGTTTATAGATTGATGTCTTCACTTTTATTCTACAGTGAAGCTTTAACATGCATGTAGGTACACCACATATTGATATGCCTTTTGAAGTATGTGACACTATAACAGATTTCCGTACGAGTTTTCCCCATTCCCCATTGGCACCGCCATCCGACCTGAGGAAATGGGAATATTTATAACTACCAGGAGTGGGGTTCCAACCCACATGCGCATTTGCTCATTGGGTCTTAACCACTCGGCCATCCTGGTACATATTCAACCTTACCTGCACACGTACGACTGCTCTTCAAGTTCAATCGGTGTGTTAAGGAACATGTTCCCTAATTTGAACCTCACTCAATCTCATCTTGTAAGGGGAGTATATACAGTATAACGTGATGTGGATGATGCGATCACTTGATGTGGTTCCTCGTTCTTCGTCCCTTTCCTGGACTAGGTACCCGGGTCATTTCAGACAGTACAGAGAGGGACTGTATAGGACAGGAATAGACATTATTAGCTTTAACCTATGCTAATGTAGCATGAGTTATTCCATATCATTAGGGGTCTCCTCCTAATTTTATTGGTCGTATAATATAACGAGCAGCTGGAGTTTTCACACCCTACACTGAAATTATCAGCATTGGAATCTCATATTCTAAACAGAACCATACAGCAGGCCATATACACGTGTATACCACACATGTCTCTGGATGTCTTCCCAGAGGAAAGCTCTGAAATGCCTCCTAGTCTGGTTCAGCTGAGTTCAGTGCACTGACGGTGGATCGATCTCTGTTACATCACTCTGCAAGACCCTCAGTGGTAGTTAGAGTGCCAGGCGGGAGGTCACTCGGCATATAACAGTGTAAAGTACAGGTGTCCTGTAGAACTCTGTCCACCATGGCCATCCTGATCAGCTCTGTTTTGGGTTTTCTGGTCCTGCTGGCTGTCACCCAGGCTGATGACCCAAAGTGTGAGGATCTCACAAAGCCGTTGGTGCTGGAAGACCACAGCGCAGTAAGTTATTCTGGGTATACATATATACGTGTGTGTGTGTGTGTGTGTTATATAAGGCTGAACATATGACATGTATTTGTTGATTTTCTCATTGAAAATAAGTGAATATTCTTTATTCAGAGAACTTATAAATGTCATTTCTGCTAATAGTTTGTACAATGTCTGTTTATTTACCTTTTATTGAATAGAAAATGCTCCATGATCTTTGTACAGTCCACATAGTGTTCCCAGTTCACATCAACTAGTTTAGTCAGAACATATTAGGCGGTGACTGCAGCTGCACTAGAATATATTCCTGAACTGGTCCTGCATTTGAACGTATCTTTCCACCAAGGGTTCTTAGTAGTCGCCCGGACTGAGTGGAAATGAATCCCCAGTTGGTCTTTTGTGGTTTGGCCTCCTGAACTGTTGGTGAGCTACTGCTGTTTTTAGGTGAACACATTTTTTTTACCTTTCTAATTTTATTCTTAAATAAAGACGAACCAAATGAGCAGATCTGACACTCTACCTGGGGCTTCTGGATTTCTCATGGAACGTTCGGGCTCCACCCCTTTATTACCCCTATATCCTGCTGCTTTTTGAGTTTGTCCGATTTCCTTTTGGGGGTTTTCATGTACTTCCTAGCCGTATCGTTGCTGTCCAAAGGAAAACAAGTTTCTCCAAAATGGCAGCTTCACAGAACATGCTCGTTTAGCTTTAATGCAAGTCTACAGAACTTGTTTTACAAAACAATTGTGGCCCATTTGTGGTCCAATAAAATGTTCACACAGTGTAAACGGCAGCTGCTGTGTTCAAATGATGCATAAACGTAAAATTCAACACAAATGGAGATCCATATGTGTTTCTTTGGACGGCAATGTCATATTGTGATGTATGTGATTTTTTACTCTTGCCTGCTTTTATTTGATGCCTGGTTACTCATCTGCCTGTGCAGTCATCGCTGCATTTTGAAACTTACCTGATTAAACTACCTAACATCTCACTCAATTAAAACGTATAAGCATCAAACACAGTGCACTTTTACAGAATTCATTCGTCAGAAGAGCCAAACTTACTGATCTGACTGAAAGCAGAGCTGGAATGCCCATCACTCATAATGACTGTGCTGAAGTGGAGTGCTGGTATAGTGGTATGGTGTTACAATAAAAACTGTCCCTTCATCAACTGATGGGAACGCTAAGAATGCGTCCCTATTGGGAACCTAATACTAATCCTGACTAGTTGTGTAGTATGTACTCAAAAAATCGCAGTCCATATCCAGAACCAGTTCTGTTTGACGTATGGTAATGATGGACACTATTGTTCCACAATGCAACAGGAAAGGGAGGACTTTCTCACATCTGGAACATGGTATATAATTGTGAGTTCAACACAAATCAGTTATTGGACAAATCGACAAATTCCCTATTTCCAATAGGGAAGCAGCTTTAGCGTTCCCATTAGCTGTATCAGCCCCAGCCTGGTTTGATGCTTCATCACTTCCTGTTAGTAGGAAACAGTGCAGTATGCTAATGTTATTAGCCTGACAAACTCATTTTATTAAGATTAGTACATAGCATATACTGTGTAGTATAAGTGTGTAGTACAAAGCTGAGACGCAGCCTAGCATTACAGCTAGTGGGTGGAAACCTTTGATGTATATTTTTGTATATCATTATACTGGGGGGAACATCTTGGGTGCCCCCAGAAGGAGGTGTGGGATTGCGGTGCTGTTGGGAAGGAAGATAAAGGTGACCAGGATCAATAAATGATGATACATGTAGACTGATATGATCAATATCTATTGAGCTACACATACTTTGTCTCTAAGGAAGCCGCTGGGCCGCCATGTTTGCTAACATAACATGCCAGACGTCTTAGCACGGAGTAGAGGTTCCTAATGGTGTCCTGTGATACTCCATTCAGTTCCTGCAGACTGTGCGGTGGACTAGGAAGGAATGTTGATATATACAATAGCATCCCACACATTTTTATTCAGATACAGGTCTGGCATTGGCACTGACCATGGTGCCTTCACATTGGATTTGTTGGTCCAATGCAGGTTAGTTATATCATCAGTCAGGTAAAGCGATAAGGTCCATCCTTGCTTACGTCGCATACGTGTCTGAGCCTATGTCTCACAATGTCAAGCCCACACACCAAGTTTCATTCCTGTCAGCTGGTTCCTTCTGGGAGCAACTATTTTTGGACGTTGAGTGTGCATTGTGATTACTGCTGTCACTGAGCGGATCCACAACCGGGGTGAGGAGTCAAGTGCAGGTTTAATAGGCAAATATTCAAAGTCCAAAAACAGTCCAGGTTCGATATCAGAAAATCCGTCCAACAATAAACAAACAAGAATGCAGCCAAAAACCGAGATACAAATACCGAAAACCAGAAATGAAGCATGGGTACAAAACCAGGAAACGCAATACATACAAAGAACGGTTCAGAATTGTAGGTAACACCAATACAAGACTTCACACAGAACAAAGGCCAACATGGAGGTTTTAAACATACAGAATGGTCCCTGAATGCAATCAGGTGGGAAACCCAGGGCTAAAATTCAGGTGAGGGCGACCTCTGTGGGCAGGGAGGGGTAACAGCAGCCTGAGATGTGACAACTGCCTACGGTTTGTGGTATTAAATCAATAATATTTTATTCCCATTTCTAGATTTTGGGGAAATGGCTCTTCATCGAAGGAATCTCTAGCCATCCTAGGCTTCGGAATGCCTTAAAAACCCTTAACAGCTCTTGGTTGGCATTTGCTTCTGGTTCGTCTAAGGATACGTTCATTCTCAGCCGGGGCAGCATGCGGTAAGTCTCGTTGTTACTCTTATCATCTCAAGTTCTCTTGTTATGCTTCTAGGGTGACCTACACTGCGCTTAGCCATTAACCTGGGCCTGTTATCTATTTCCCCCCCTCAGACATGGAAGCTGCCAGTATTCCTCAGGGAACGTAACTCTTACAAACAGCACCTTTTATGTTTTTGGTGAGTCTGGTCTATCAGAAGCTAAAACCATCAAACCAGTCGTATCTTGTTGTTCTGGCACTTGTATTCCCGTCACTGTGGTTAGATGTCAGCAGGCTGATGTGTCTGTTCACAGTAAATAATGTAACGACAGTAATCGACTTGCTACCATCCTGCTCCGACTGCACCACTTTGAGCTTCCACAGGCAGACGGGGAATGAGACGCTGAGGTCCCTTTATTTCCTGTGTAAGTTTCTTTGCTTTGGATAAACCACTACCTGCCAGTGAGCTCTCACCCCATGTTGGGGTGCCTTGCTCAAAGGGCACTTGAGTCATGTCCTCTCAGTTCCTCTCACCTCCCTAACCAGACTGCTACATGACATACATAATAGCTTATAACGTCTGGCATAATCCTGCTTATAAGTTGTTATAGCAACACAAATAAACCTTACAACATAAGAGTTCGTATGCAATAAGGGCCTGGGTTTGCTTCCCGGCCTGGTGCAACTGGGCTCCCATCCCCATGAGTCACTGTGTATGTCAGTAATGGACAGGCAGCCTGTCCTGGAGAAGTAATTGGTTAACACACCACTAGATGCTAATACCTGCACCCATCCTCTCTGGTTGTGGAGTTGATGGAGGAGTCTGTCTGCTCATCTGACCAGATCCCAGTCGACACTTTCTACAGAATGCCAGTTATATCACTCCTGGACAGTGAAGTCCTGCAGTGTTACCACTGGGACCACGTTTGGGGCATCGCGTCTGTGTAATGCACTAAAGACTGTATGTCATTTGCAGCAAAGCGGCACAAAGTATCAGAGCCTGAGCAGGAACAGTTCTGGAAGCAAGCCGATTGTTTCGGCTTCATAAAGGAACCCCACTTCACCTACGATGGTGTAACAGGTCAGTATGGACTGTGGTATGAGGCCTTAGGTACAAAGATTTTGAAAATATTGTCCTGGTGTCTCAAAACCCGCGCTAATATTTCAACACACTGACTCATCACTCTTCTTCAGGGGTCCTTCTGTAAAAACAGTGGGTCTATAGTAGGCCTCCACCAAACAGCTATATGATAGTCAAATAATCTAGTGTTTATTAAAGGAAATATTGGGCTGGATAATTGGATCAGATTATGAATTGCTCCATTGACTAATAACTATTGTGTAGCATTTAGCTTCTATGTTTAGCTTGCAGGTGCTTCGATGCCTTTGTTACTGAACACTGAAGACCATTTTTGATGAACTGCTCTTCTATTATGAAAGATAAAAGAAGCCCCCTTACCTTTGAACACCCAAGGACTGTAATGAGGGGAGCTCAGGCATAGGAATATGATCCGTTAGGCAAGTTCTAATAGGGAACAAAAAAAAAGGAGAAAATGCAAAAGTCCAAAAACCACAAAGCTCAGGAGATACTCGAAAATGACAAAGTCCACAGCAGAGTCAAAAACACAAACACAGAAACTCTGAACAAGATAAACTCAAAAATGGTCTTCTGAGGACACGAGTCCCTCCGCATGGTGCAGCAGAAACCTGAGGTGACATTAGTTAATGATCCACAACACTAAAGGGGGAGGAAGGGCTTTTTGAAGGGAAGGGAATGGCAGGGGGAACGGGATGCAGGTGAGAGGGGCAGGAGTGGAAACATACTGAGCCTGGACTAAATCCAATCAAATTTATTTATATAGAACTTTTTACAGCTGATGTCCCAAAGCAGCTGTACAGAACTCCAGTAATAATAATTCATTAAGGAGAGAAAAGAGTTCTGGAAATGCTGACCTCTGGTGGCCAGTACGTGAAGTGTCCTGGGGCAAACTCCCCTGAGGAGAAACCCTAAAGAGGACGTGCAAGGTAGCAGCAATAACATAGAATCAAACAAATTCAGTTTTCCTGGAATCAGGTGAAAGGTAAAGACCTGACCCCAACCTACATCATCATTCATAATGCATTCTGGGCTTCTGCAGTGTGTCCACGCTCTGGAGCAACTACAGTCTTCAGTCACAGCTCTGTACTGAAATGGTGGAAATGCCATCACCGATCCATCGACTGTCAAATCAGTTGCCAGCTACTTTAGCAGCTAAGCCGGTTAACCTGATTAACCCTTTCACCCCTGTTCTGTGTAGAGCCTGCTTGTTCACTGAAGCAGAAGAAGGTTTTCTATTGTTATTAGCTCGGTGCTGTGACAACAGGAGAACCCTTTTTTGGTTCTACACAGAATCATTTACAGAAATCTTATATATATACGTATATATCTTCTATATAGAACCACATACAACACAACGCTAAATGTTAACCATGCAGACCGTAATTTAAGTAAACCATTAAACTGAGAGAGCATAAAGAACCCCTGTAGAAACATCTTATTACACATATACGGTTTGTTTCAGCAATATTTAAATATTTCCTTAAGATTTTGGGATGCTATGTTAAAATAATGGGTTTGGGATGTCCTTCTGGATAATAAATCATTATAACCAGATAATGAAAGTCATTATTATGATATAGAAAGTCAATACATATATACGGCTGCTCATTTCACTCTTCTCCTCCTCACAGAGCACTGTCCAGGTGACGAGAGCCATTCGTCTGAAAGCCACGCCAAACCGGAGAAAAGTGAGAAGAGTGATGAGTGAATAGCTCGTCACTGTTCCTCCGTCTGCTGATATTCCAGAAATCTTATCAGTGTTTTTCTGAAAGTTCAGTTCATTACACAGAGCAATAAAGCTCCGCATACAGACTGCGAGTTTCCGTTCCTCCAGCATCTGTTTAAACAACTTCCGGTATGTGGTGGGCCTGGTATACCAATACTTTAAGGCTTGAGTGGTTGATGTCCAGCAGAGACCTGATTCAAACCGCATCGAATCCAAGTTTATTTGTCACATACAGTAGATTAGATTAGATTAGATTAGATTAGATTAGATTAGATTAGATTAGATTCAGCTTTATTGTTATTGTGCAGAGTACAGGTACAGAGCCAATGAAATGCAGTTAGCATCTAACCAGAAGTGCAAGTACAGTATTATTTACATAAAGAGGCATAATAATAAATATATACATATTATATACATATATAAGCTTATCTATATACATATATATGAATGTATAAGAGCAGCATTTACAAATAAAGGTTTCAGCTGTAAGAGTCGTGCAAGTAGACAGTATGTTCACGATGAAAATAACATCTGAGGTAGAGACAATATGAGAACAGTTTGGAAACATGAGTATACAGTATGTAAACAATGAGTATACAGTATGTAAACACGAGTATACAGTATGTAAACATTAGTATATAGTATGTAAACACGAGTATACAGTATGTAAACACGAGTATACAGTATGTAAACATTAGTATATAGTATGTAAACATGAGTATACAGTATGTAAACACGAGTATACAGTATGTAAACATTAGTATATAGTATGTAAACACGAGTATACAGTATGTAAACACGAGTATACGGTATGTAAACACGAGTATACGGTATGTAAACACGAGTATACAGTATGTAAACATTAGTATATAGTATGTAAACACGAGTATACAGTATGTAAACACGAGTATACAGTATGTAAACATTAGTATATAGTATGTAAACATGAGTATACAGTATGTAAACACGAGTATACAGTATGTAAACACGAGTATACAGTATGTAAACATTAGTATACAGTATGTAAACATTAGTATATAGTATGTAAACACGAGTATACAGTATGTAAACATGAGTATACAGTATGTAAACATGAGTATACAGTATGTAAACACGAGTATACAGTATGTAAACATGAGTATACAGTATGTAAACACGAGTATACAGTATGTAAACATGAGTATACAGTATGTAAACATGAGTATACGGTATGTAAACACGAGTATACGGTAGGCTTGGTGATGAATAAAGTGCAGTAACAGTACAGACGGTGCGAGGATGCAGTAGAGGGAGTGCAATATAAATTAAAGTGTCCGTGCAGCGTTCATTAGACACACAGCCTCATGAAAAAAACTGTTCCTGAGTCTGCTGGTGCGGGAGAGGAGGCTCCTGTAGCGCCTGCCCGATGGGAGGAGGGTGAAAAGATTTGGGTGGGAAACGTCCTTGATGATATTCCTCGCCCTGCCCAGGCAGCGCTTGCGATAGATGTCCTGAATGGTGGGTAACTGGGTGCCTGTGAGTACATAGTCATACAGTGTAGTGCTTTGGCACCTGCCCACTCACACAACAACAAATATAATATAAAGAAAGAATATTTAAAATAAAATAGAATAGAATAGAATAGAATAGAGTAGAAAAAAGACATTAAAAAATTAAAATTAAATAAAAATTTAAAATAAAGTTTAAAAAGTAAAAATTAATAATATTAAATTGAAGGTAAAGTTTAATTTATTAAAAGAATATTAATTAAATTAAATAATTAAAGTTAAATTTAAATTAGAATAAGATATAATTTAAAATTTTTAATAATAATATACAAATATACACCACATATACATACATCTAAAATACAGAAATATAATAATATAGTTTGGGGATGGACGCACATGAGGCAGAAAAACTAGGGATTCTGGATTTTGGATCGTTCCTGGAACAGTGTTGGGATACCCTGCTTTGGAAGAGCGGTGGAAAGTTTGACTCAGGTTAAACAAACCAGGTCTGTCTGAATGAATTCATCGATTCATCCATAAAACTTTATTCTTTATTCTAATCTTCCTCATAAACACTGAAGTGTAGTTCACTGAACCTGCAACAAACAGCACAGCCACCAGAGGGCCCCACGAGCATGCACTTCTTAGTCCTTTGATGTATTTGATGTACAGTATATACAGTATAAGGGTATTATATTTATTTATCTATCTGTTTGAATCAGACATGTATTGGGTAATCTTCCAGATATTAGTCTTCTCACCCGTCACAATGAACAATCAGGTGGTTTGATTTCTAGCTTACAAGCCAGTATCCCAGTGTACCCCTATGCAGGACTCCGCTAAGGCCCACCAAATATTCATAAACAGCCCTGTGCGTATGCTGAGACATACTAGATTCTATAGGACACAGTCAGACGGCCATAGAGTTTATGTTGCTTTCACTACAGGATTAGAAAACTCAGCACTGTACGTATATGGAAACCTATAGCACATGCATGTGTTCAGCTGTAGAAGTCACTGGCTGATTCATTCTGCAGAGTGAACTCATCTTACCATCAACCCACAGAGCAGCCCTGCTGAAGGACCCAGCGAGGCGGACCACCCTGATATAAGATTACCACCATATACCGTAGGTGATGGTGTATCATTGACGACTGACTCTTTAATACCTGGGGCAGCCGGAAGGGTCACCTAGCTTTATGCTAGAGTAGCACTGGGCACTCTGGCCCTCCCGTGGCTACGCCTCTGGTGAGATGCATTTGTTTACATTTACGGCATTTAGCTGACGCTCTTATCCAGAGAGACTTACAAGGGCAGTCATATTCCAGGTAGGCCAGTGTAGCCCTAGGAGCCCAAGGACTCTTATTGGTATAGCACGCCATACTAACCCAGACCGGGAATCGAACCCCCATCTCCCAGACGGTGTGCTAGCTCCCTGGTGGGTCCAGTGTCTGTTATGTATGCAGTGCTGATGATGGTAAATAGTGGTCAGTCTGAAATCATCATTTTCCTAAGTTTTCTTCAGGGACTATTTAGCCTCAGAACACCCTGCATGTATCCCTCCACCATGAATACACCGATTTCCAAAACCATGTCCGAAAGTTGAGGCAGCGTATCCAAAGCCACTGCATGTAATTACTCTCTCTGAGGCAGCCTATTAGAGGTGGACGTCTGGTTCCATTCACCACCACTGTGAACAATTCTGACTACCGAGAAATGACTTCTGAGAAATGCGCTGAAGGGACGCGCCACCAAATACCAGGGAATTCTAAAATCCACACAAACATGCTGAGATGCTACTGTGGCTCTCCAGATGTTATAGCGAGAACGCCATTACGCTTTATGTCACAGCATGCAGGTATTAAAAAGGGGAGCTCCAAAAAGATATTTCATAATCTGGCCCTTATAATGAACTGCTTGGTATGTAAACAAAGCCATAATGGTGGTGAAGGTAACCAGACGTCCACTTCTGTTAAAAGCTCCCTGAAGGTCCATTATGATATGAAGTGTGGAGATAGGCTATCTGATGTGTCTGCCTGATATCTCATGTCTTTGTTTAGTGATGGCTGAGGTCCTACGATCTGTTCTAGTCCTTTAATGGTAAAGAGGGGAAACAGAGCATTTTGTTTCTGACTACTTTGCCATCATCACCAACTCAGAAGAGGGGTGTAGGGTCATTGACAGTGTTTGGGATAGCACAACGCAATGGCTATGCCTGGCTTACTGACACCCCCGGTTCCCATCATTCATAAGTCTCTCTGCAACAAAGCAACCACTAGCATACACAGAAATTTTGGGAAATATGGGTGGAGCTTCCCTTTAGCATGCACAGAAAACAAAATACTGAACTCCAACTTATTAAAAAATGACTCAGTAATAAAGCAGCTACTACCCAGCGATGAGGGTGATGGAGGGGAGGGAGGTGGCTAGTCTGCAGCCGCACATCCGGGAACAAACAAACAGAGAAACAAGTAAATAAACAACCAGGCCAATACAGGCAGGAGCTGACAGGTAGAGGGAGGTGGCGCCGCACTGTGCGTGCTGGCGTGTGGGAGGATGAATGGATGACACCATCAGTGCCACCAGCTCGCTTCTCACGGCTGAACCGGTTCTCCCTCCTCCTGGATGATTTCGGTTTGAGAGGGCATGTGAGCAGACCTGCAGCTCCGCGCTCGCCGCTCTCTTTCTGACCTGCGCTCTTGGCTGGACTCTGTGGTGGAGTGAGATGAGGGGCCGGTATGGCAGACTTGTGCCGGTGATCCTCACTCTCTGCGGGTGCGTGTTCGTCCTGACCTCCTGGCCCGCGGCTCAGCACGGTAAGCCCTCCTGGCGCGCGCTCGTCGAAACTCTTTTCAGAAGTTTCTTCATACGGGACTTTAGAAGGACGCCTCGCGAGCTGCGGCTGCTGCTGCTGCTGCTGCTGGCACGAGGCTGAAGTTGGCTTCGTAAATTCGTCGGCTCTTTTCCCGTTCCACCTTAAATGGTGTAACCGTTTTGCTGTTCCACCTTAAATGGTGAAGCAGTTGCGTTGTGGCGCCTCAGACTCGAACGCTAAAGGTGGAAGAAGTCATGTTAAGTGGTGGAATGGGGACATGACACCTTAAATGGTCGAATGTAACCCCTGAGCCGTTTAAGGTGGAACGGGAAAATTGGAACAAGAAGTCCTCCACACAGACTCCAAACAGAGTTCCTTCTGTTTATAGAGGAGCCCAATTGAGCCATTAAGCCACACAGCACATGCACCCAGGGCCAAAGAGCTGCGGGAGCTGGTCCTCATGCCCCTTACAGGCTGGTCATCTGAAAGAACGACCTTAAAACTGATACCTTCCAAAAATATGTCGTTTTAAAAGTTTATAAATTGGATTTATTGATATTAAGACAGAGCTCTTTTATCATACTCAGGTTTCTACACTGTATATACACATATATCTTGTTTTGAATTTTCCCATTCCACCTTAAAGTGTGCACGGTTACTACTTTGGGGTGCCATTGTGTGTGTGTGTGTATATATATATATATGTATATATGTATATATCATATTTCCATATATAGTCACATATGTGATGCCTTACTGGTTTGCAGTCAGACATTATTTGAATGTGGGATGCGTACATGTACAATCAGCCGTTCTGTGTGGTGCTCTGTTGTGAAATGGTCCATAGCAGAGACTCTTTACTGTGGTGGTGATGGGAACCAGGGGACGCCGTTTTATTTACTATCACAGCCACCAGTGAATCTACACCTACACTGCTCTCCTGAGCCTCTCTGGGGTTGTTACGTTACAGGAGAAGCAGTGGACCTGAAAACCACATCCATTTAGATTAAATGGACGTAGCTGGTGATCATAAAGACTCTACAGTCTCACACTGAACAGCTCCACCTGATGAGAGTCTGAACCAGTCCATATCCTGATACCCCACATCTACTCCTGATGTACACAGTATGATACTCCTCCATATCTCCACCTCTAATATATATTTAGTGGTGTAAAAACTTTGATCTTTTTCTGCACAGTGTAAAAGCTCTAGTCCTCCTTTCAGGTTAGTGAATATTCATGAGGGACCGACCAATAGAATCGCTCCAAACCTACTTAGTAATAAACCTTGTTCTATCAGCTCCACTGCAGGTTAGGAAAGCTGGTTCCTCCTCCTGTAAAGCTCCACTCTGGAGGGTTTTAAGGTGGACTGGATAATTCCATGAGGGCTAGTTTATAGTTTGATGTCTTCACTTTTATTCTACAGTGAAGCTTTAACATGCATGTAGGTACACCACATATTGAAGTATGTGACACTATAACAGATTTCCGTACGGGTTTTCCCCATTCCCCATTGGCACCGCCATCCGACCTGAGGAAATGGGAATATTTAGCGTCGGCCTTTGGACCTTTACTTTACAGTGTTTGTCAGTTGACTGTTTCTGCGCATTATGACCTTATTAAAGTTAAAAATAGTTTATCAGCAGCGATGGCTTCTTAGGGACGGACAATAAGGCTGAAAAATATAAAGGACGATTACAAGCAAGTTAAACTAAATTAGCGTAAGCAGAGCAGTAGTGCCACATATATAATACATACAGCTCTGGAAATAAATCGGAGACCACTCCAGTGTCTTCTTAAATCAGCATCTCCACATGTACAGCTGGTTCTTAGTGAGGAACCGAAGACTGGGTTCTAGCTTTACTGGCAGATACAGTGAGCGTCTGGTTCATAAGAACAAGGTCCAGCAGCAAACACACAGGACAACACAGCTACAGACTGGCAGAGGACCACACCCACTCTCTACTGACCGTGATGAGCGCCACCTCATTCCAGTGTCCCTTACCCACCGTAAGATGACCTCAGGTGACCTACAGAGAGACTGGCGAGCGGTGGCTGGGGTGAGACGCACAGCGAGCATGGTTCTAAAAACAGGCTTCTGGAGGTCATTAGTGATTTTCTAAATAAACAGATCTAATACAATATCTGATCTGGAGTTTGGGAGACATGGTTCCAGTAGTGTAGAGAATCAAACAGAGCTGAGGAATTCTGGTCCAACACAAACCCAGAACCTGTACAGCTAGAGACACTGATCATTCTGAGGTGGTCTCTTACATCTGGTGGTCTCCAGAGCTGTATTTTTTTTTCATTTTGCAAAGATATATATGCTGTCTAGATGGATGAATAGATAGATAGATAGATAGATAGATAGATAGATAGATAGATAGATAGATAGACAGACAGACAGACAGACAGACAGACAGACAGACAGACAGACAGACAGACAGACAGACAGACAGACAGACAGACAGATAGATAGATAGATAGATAGATAGATAGATAGATAGATAGATAGCTGATACAGATATCTGATAGCTACCATGTATGTTCCTGCTGGTACATATAGGAATTAGATCCACCTGGATTAGCTCTACAAAGACATACAGGGTTACATAAACAGTGAAATTAATAAAAGGCTGATATTTAAGCTCAGTAACCCAACCACACCTAAACATCCTGGTCTTCCAGAGCACAGCAAACATACCATCCGATATCTATTACAAATATTGGCAAATCTAGACACTGTATTCTTTAGGCAAATACCCGTTAATAACGATACGCGCCTGGTGTCTTTGCTCATCCCTAGAGATACTCATTACAACAAGTCATTCATAAACATGGTTATGAGCAGACAGGAATCGCAATAAAGGTCCTGTTTACAATCATCTCAAACGAGCACGCTCAAACACCCTGTAAACACCCTGTAAAGCCTGACGTGATCATTAGAGGTCAGAGGGAGTTCTTTACACAGCGCCATACGCCTTTATGTAGTAACGTCTCGAAAATAAGGCCAGGCTTGATCAGTGTTACTCTGATGAAGATATGACAACAGTGATAGAACAATCAGATTCAGATCATCAGATTCATCTGCTTCTGGGAGTCTCAAGCACTACTGACATCACACAAAGCAATTTAAGGAAAACCCTCAGGAGGATATTGGTGAATGATGCCCAGTGTTGTTCAGCACACTGCATGCAATTGCACACTTCTACCAGAGGGGTCTCCAAATCCCCAAAATTTGCATCGGCTGCGTCAAAGTTGTGTACTACACACTAATAGAGTATTTACACCACAGTATTTACTCTGTATTAATCTTAATAATCAAAATATTAGCATACTACATTGTTTCCTACTAACAGGAAGTGATGTAGCTTATGCCATACCAGGCCGGACTCCAAAGGCTACTTCGGTTGGGGTTTCTTTTAGAGCACGCAAACAAACAACCGCATTATTTTCTAGAATCTATTCAAATCTGTAGTTTATTTTTGCAGGTTGTTTTGACAGATTTAAGTTGAACTCACATTTATACCCCATTTCTGGCATTGCAGCCACCGCAACCAGCAGCGCATCACCGTCGACCATTGTGGCACACAATGCAACATGTTGTAGGACAATAGTGTCCATCATTACCGCACACAAAAGTGGACTGGTTCTAAGTGTGCACTGTGGATTGTTGAGTTTTACTCAACTTCATAACTGTACTATACAGGGACAGACCCCAATTGGGCACTGTAAAAAAACCTGGATAGTTCACACAGTCGTTGCAGCACCTTGGCCTATGGACCTCTAGTTTACAATGTTTGTCAGGTGATTATTGCTGATTATCATGGCCTTATTACTGTTAAAGATAGCTGACGGGCAAAGTTACCCGCTTAGGGATGTGGGTTAAAAGGCCATTTTTATATATTGTGGTTTTTAGTTTCCGTCATACGAAGATACAACCACAATACCAACAATTACACAGTTCCAGACGTACAGATGGCTCCTATAATACAGTCAGTAAGTGCTATTACATCATTTATCATGATAACAAGACCCACGTTCCAAGTTCTCCAACGTTCCATGTTCCACCTGTGTTCCACACGGCTTTATCCCACAGCTAAATAAACACCTTCTTATCCTGCAGGTGTTCCGTTGCTTTTTCATAGTGTAGTTTTTTTTTTGTTTTTTTTTGAGTGAATAGAAAAAAGAGAAATATATCAAGAAAAACACTAAAAAATGCATAAAAGAAAAAAAACATATGTAAGGAAAATGGCGAAGTGCACAAGCAGTATTAATACAACCACAGAATAGACACAACAATAAGCGAAGCTAATAAACAACTAAACAAACAAGCAAATAAATAAATAAATGCAATGAGAGTATTGAAGCATAGACTGATTACACATTATGAAACATGGGTGGAATTCCCCTTAGGTTTGTATTGCATAAGCAAATGTTTACGTATAGGGAGAAAACTGGGGCACATGTAACTTAGCAAGTGTGTGTATACATATGTATATATATATATATACTGTATATATACATGTACACACACATATATTGGAGCTCAGATGTAGTTATGCCTCTACTACTCTAAGGTCTGCACAACTGGGGTTTTACCTTGCAGCTGCATGCACTACTATAGAAGCCCAAAGAGGTGCAGTAAGCATATGGAAGATACACACACACTTGATCTCTCTGAATTACTTTGTATAGATAGATAGATAGATAGATAGATAGATAGATAGATAGATAGATAGATAGATAGATAGATAGATAGATAGATAGATAGATAGACTTTGTTTAGATATATGCAAGAAAATATCAATATAACTGTAGACTGTAGAAAAGTGCAACAGTAATAAATAAAAGAGCATGATTGTATATATTGGTATTTAAGTGGAGTGGTGTCCAGGAGTTCAGATATACAGTATATACAGTAAAGATCTATATCTATATCTAAACCACTTGAGAAATTTAGAAAGTTGGTTGGGATTCCCCTTTAAGGTTTCTAATGCGTAAGCAAATGTTCCTGTATAGAGAGAAAACTGGAGCACAGATAAAGTAGAAGGTCCAGGACGAATAGTTTTTCCTATGCCCCTGAAAGTCTGCACAACTAAGGCGTTAGCCTGTAGCCGCCTGCACTAATACAGAAGGCTTAGAAGTCGCATGCATATGGAAGATAAATCTGCACACTTGATCCAACAAGGCGTGAGCCACGTCCTTACTGCGGCGTGTTTTGAAATGCGTTTAGGCTCAGTCTAGTCATTCAAAGATTTCTCTGGGGGGAATTAGCTGTAGGACCTTCCCTATACTGTGTAACCATGTCTGGACCACAAAGAAGGAAGCCCCTCCAGAAACATCCCGTTTTGTGGAGAAATGGTTGTATCCAGGAGCCGGGGAAGTCCTGAAAACAACAGGAAGTGTGATGTCTCTGGTGGCAAAGTCAACACAGTCCTCACACATCATAAAAATGTTTTTCTTCAACAATAATAAAAAAAATCACGACAGGCCCGCATAGTGGGCCCGCAGCCCTGGGCGTGATGTGGGTCTACTTTTTGGCAAAGCTTTACCTGCTCTTAGATTTTATACACTGCACAACAAGGAAACAGCATCCCGGCAGACCCATAAACAGACAATGGATAAAAAGGGGAATTCCACAAGATTTTCCAGAATTCCTACAAAGTCATTCCTGGTGGTTTGGTGTGAAATGGTCCGTTCCAATGAAACTTACAGAGTCAGAATTGTTTACAGTGTTTACAGAACCTCAGGTTACAGGACTGTTGGTGCTGGAAGGAACATCTCAGGAGTTGTAAAAGCTCAGTTACAGAAAGTTATTGCAGGAAACACAGTTTATTAGCTTTATGATGAAGTTTTGGCCTAAAAGGTTTGTTTTAAACCATAAATGGTGGAGGGGTACATGACGGCTGCTCTCAGGCAAAATAGTCCCCAAAGAAAACATATGGTTTCAGATTGTCCCCTCCTTCACCATCATAAATGTGGCGTCAGTGAACTCACTGGACAGGTGTAGGGTAGTGGTGGTTTTTGATGGTAGATAGAATGGTTACACACTCATCATCAAAAGATCAGCTGCGCCCCCAAGGAAGGGTGGGGTTGCGGTGCTGTTGGGAAGGAAGATAAAGGTGACCAGGATCAATAACTGATGATGAATTTAGACTGATATGATCAATATTTATTGAGCTACACATACAGAAGTCTGTCTCTCAGTATGGCGTCGGGCCGCCGTGTTTACTAACCCAACATGCCAGACGTCTCGGTATGGAGCTGTAGAGGTTCCTAATGGTGTCCTGTGATAATCCATCCCATGCAGCTTGAATATCCTCACACAGTTCCTGCAGATGGTGTGGTAAGGGCGGAGGTGGAGTGACACCAGGCCTTCTGGACAATCCGTTCATCTTGGTGTTGACCACAGTGCCTCCACACACGGATTCATTGGGCGTCTCCACCAAGACTAAAGCGGGACTCGTCACTGAAGATGACACGGTGCCATTCGGAGTCACTCCATGACAGTCTGGTACGACACCACTGCAGTCTTGGTGACACCTATGTGGCGTAAAAGACAGTTGACATAACGGTCTGTGGCCTCGGGCAGCCGTCTGCCAATGGTGCTGGCACTAACAGGATGAGGACATCATCGTGGCTGTTGAGTCAGTCAGGTACAGCGATAAGGCCCATCCTTGTTTACGTCACATGCGGTGGCCAAGCGTGAATCTTGAATCATTGGCATGTCTCAGGATGTCAAACCGCACCACCAAGTTTCATTCCTGTCGGTTGATTCCTTCTGGGTGCAGCTATTCTTTTGCTGATGAGTGTATTTGTGTTGCGGACATGAGGACCTTTGGTTCCCCTTACCACCACTGTAAAGAATTCTGAACCATTTCACATTAGCCCACTCAGAATGGCTTCGCTCGGGTGGAATTCCCTCTCTCAGGTTTGTGTTGCTAAAGCAAAGCTTTCTGAATAGTCCACAGATGTTCACTGTAGATCACTTCCTGTTTCTATTTCTGGATAAGGCACGTTTACCTTGGGGTTACAGCTGTGCTTGGCGTAGTGCTAATGAGTGCTAATGCTCGGACTAGCCTTTGTTGTTGCTTGTAGAACATAGTGAAACAGGGGGAAAGAGATTTACAGTAAAAGCCTTTATGTCTTATAGCCACACCACTGGGCTTAGAACTTGGCAGAACTGTATCTGAGTGTGCTCTGGTTCTGCGGCCTAGATAAGGAACCAGGAGAACTCCAAAGGGTCTATGAGAGGCTGGTGAGAGCTGAGCAGCGTGGACACACTTTGTCATTCAAACTGCTTCAAGTGCTGGAGAACCTGCAAAACCTGACCATCACTAGTAATAACCTCACCTCCATCAACTCCTCAGGTGGGTCTGGGGGGGACATTGATACCTACACATCCATGATTTCTCATCAAAGCTCTACCCGTAACTCAGTCACACTCTCTTATTTCTCCTTTCAGGTAAATGGCAGGAGCCGAATGCCATTTTGCCGTTACTGCCTGTGCAGCCCAATGCGCTCCTGTACCTGCCTCACCTCAAACAGCACCAGGACAGCCTGAAGCCCGTGGTCCACCTGGGCCAGAAACGCAGTGACGGTCAGTATCTCTCTGTCTCTGTTTCAGCCTATAGCTTAGCTCAGTCTGAACTAGAGGATATGCCATGTGGTTAGCAAGACAAGCCTATGCTATAGGCCACCTTCCCAGGCTAATCTCAAAACGAAAGCAGTCCCCAATGGGAATTTCCACTGACGCTGAAATGTAATCCAAGGCTAGGCCGAAGCCGTATCCTTAAAATCAGCACTGTATGATTGATATCCTTATTTCTTCTGAAACGAAGGACAGTAATAGGGAGCTTGTTCCTCCTTCGCTGCAGGAACAGCCTTTACTCCTCTGGGAAGGCTTTACACTACATGTAGGGACATTTCTGTGAGGATTTGATTGCATGCACCACAAGAGCATAAGTGAGGTCAGGTAGTGAATGTGGATGTGGATCGCTCCAACTCATCCCAAAGGTGCTGGATGGAATGCTGTCCCAGTTTTTCACAGCCCAGTGCTGGGGGAAGATGGATGTGCCCTGCTTTGCATTGGGCATGGTGTCTATCGCTCAGGGCATGTCTATAAAGATTAAGTTTTCCTTTTAGGCATTTAGCTGACGTTCTTATCCAGCGCAGCTTACAAGGTTATTCATTCACAGGTTATTCGTTTACAGGTAGGCCAGTGCAGTGTTAAGAGTCTTGCTCTGGGACTCTTATTGGTGTAGCTCAGCGTTTGTTACCTAGACTGGCATTCGACCTCCCATCTTTCATATGGGGTGGCACCTCTCTGGCAGGTAGAGGTGTTAACCGATGAGCCACACAAACCACCAGGGAAGGCATGCAGCTGCTTGGGGCCCCAGGTCAGCTGTGGGTCCCAGAAAGTATATATTTATATTTTTGTATTTTAAGGTTTATAATGTTATTATGTTTAGATTATAAAAATAACAGAATTTAATATAAAATATAAAAAATAATTTACGGTTCACAAATTTGTGTTTGTCTAAGATCATTAATAACATAACGGTGATAACTGGTTGGAGGGGCCCCATGTAAATTTTTGCCTAGGGCCACACTAGAATCGCTGATCTGCTATACTTGTGGGTGAGATTCAGTTTGAGGCACCACCGTCATTGCGGGTGAACAGCAACAGGCTGCGGGAAGCACCAAATGAGCTGCACCCGGGTGCTGCAAAGAAGACATGTTTGCAATCACAAGCAGCGAAACATATGTAGGCGATCCAGCAGACATGTTCTGCATATAAACCTGGCTGGTTTTGGCTTTAACCTGTGTCGCTGTACGATCAGCGTCTGTTTTAACTTCAGTTTAATTTAATTTCATTAATTTAATAATATAAACTTGTTACGATTTTTGAGCTGATAACGTTTTTTTTGCTTGGTTGTGTTCAGAGAGGATGTATGTAATCTTAGCTGGGGTGCCGCTAATTTGTTGACAGTGACATAATGTGAAAGTTCTCTTGGCTTTGTTAAGCCTACACAAAGATTTTTCTATTTGGGTGTGTGGAGGAGCAAACATAGGCAGGAGCTGATGGTTTTTATTTCATCCCGTTGGAGTTTTTTTGGGTTACCTCAACGTTAAAGTGGCTAGCAGAAGTGGGGATTGAACCCACGTGAGCATCTGCCCATTGGATCTTAAGTCCAACACCTTAACCACTCAGCCATCCTGGTTGCACAGCTTTGCTTTTTGGACGTGTGGAATATGGAAGTCTGGAGGGTGCATTGTTATAGCAAACTTAGACATTGGGAGGTGATGAGAACCACGTGCAGACCCCAAAGTAAGCCTAGGCAGGAGGGCACGACTGAAGTGTGTGGGCGCTGGGAAGAAACAGAGCTAGGGTTTAAGGGGGCAGGCACAGATGGTATTTGGTTGAATTGGGCAGGAATGGGTATTAACAGTGAGGCTCATGCAGACTTCCAGTGTTGACACACAGTGAAGCAACCTTAATGAATTTTGCTGGTTACATAGGACCCCATGTGCTTTTCAAGCTCGCTTGCGTCTTGGGCATTGTGAGATACCACACCATACATATCACATCGACTACACTACTGACTTAAATGCATTTCCTTTAGTTGCATTAGGCTTTTTGGGTTACCTCAACGTTTAAGAAACTACCAGGAGTGGGGTTTGAACCCACGTGGGCATCTGCCCATTGGATCTTAAATCCAACGCCTTAACCACTCGGCCATCCTGGTTGTGCAGCGTCTTTATGGGACGTGTGGAATATGGAGGTGTGATGAGTCTGGAGGCTGCATTGTCAATAGGCATTGGGAGGTGAAGAGAACCACGTGCATACCCCAAAGTAAGCCTGGAGGGCACGACTGAAGTGTGTGGGCGCTGGTAAGAAACAGAGCTAGGGTTTAAGGGGGCAGGCAAAGATGGTAATTGGTTGAATTGGGTATTAACAATGAGGCTCATGCAGACTTCCAGTGAAGCAACCTTAATGAATTTAGCTGGTTACATAGGACCCCATGTGCTTTTCAAGCTCGCTTGCGTCTTGGGCATTGTGAGATACCACACCATACATATCACATCTACTACACTTCTGACTTAAAGACATTTCCTTTAGATGCATGAGGTTTTTTGTTACCTCAGCTTTAAAGGAGCTACCAGGAGTGGCGTTTGAACCCCTTTGATCTTGAGTCCAAGGCCTTAACCGCTTGGCCGCCCAGCTTCTGTTGACGCAGAGTTATCATTACTATGTTAATATGTATTACTATTGCGCTAAAAGCAGGTCTCCATTTTTCAGTCACCATGTTTAGGAGGGCATTCCTTGGCTTGGTTCTGAACCTTGTTGAGCTGATACCAACTAAAGCTGAACGTTTTCCAAAAGTGATGTTCAAGTCCACATGAGGATTTGCTTAATAGATTTTTTACCCAACGCGTTAAACACCTACCAATCCTGGTAAAGCTTTCTTAAACTGCTGCTATGTTGACAGTTTGGCCCTAAACCAACTAACTTTGCCCACTAAGCCATTCTGGTTAGAGTTCTGGAAGCTTTCTTGGCCAGGCCTCAAGCTAGGTGCAGCATTGTTGCATTAGTAACACCAGACTAAAGCCATTGTCTTCAGCTCTTAAAGTTCATTGGCCTTCTGGAGGCAGGTCATTAACCTCCTTGAGTTGAGACCTTCTAAAGCAGAACTGCTACCAGGAGTGGGGTTCGAACCCACGTGAGCATTCGCCCATTGGATCTTAAGTCCAACGCCTTAACCACTCGGCCATCCTGGTACGGGCTGGCCAGGCTCAATGCTTAAGCTGGTGCTACATTGATCAAATCAAATCATGTACCACAGCACTCGAAGCAGCTTTTAAGATTCAGCCATTGCTTGGCTCAGTGAAGGCGCCCATCAAAATCTTAACCAGTCTTTCATCATGGTGTGAATCCCTTTGTTTGCCAACTGGATCTTAAGTCCAACACCTTAACCTCTTGGGCATCCTGGTACAAGCCATTAGTTGTCCTGTTCAAATCAGCTGTAACATCATATCATACCAAATCATCTTCAGTACCACACCACTCAAAGCAGCTTTTAAAATTCGCTCATTGGAGCAAAGTCTTCACAGCTCTGTTTTCATTGTGTGAATCCTTTTGTTTGTTCATTGGATCTTAAGGCAAACATCACGCCCGTGCCACCATCCCGGTTTGAGGGCTTGTTTATTCACTTGGGCTTAAATCAAACATAACATTATTACACTGTACATATGTTAGATCACCTGCATACTAAAAACAGCTCTTCATATTTAGTTATTGTGTTCTTTGGGTTGAGGTCAGCTAAAGTAAACCTAGCACCAGGAGTGTGGTGCAAAGCCACATCATGCTGGTGTTGGCCAACTCACCTCAAATTACTTGTAACAGCATGTTTATTACCACATAGCATCCTAATAGATTCCTGGCAGCTGGACCAGAAGAATTATCAGGAGTGGGGTCCTGCTTAGCCTCTGTTTAGTTACAACATCACTGGTGTAAAGTCCGGTACAGGTTTGCTAGAGATAGCACTTCGTGTTCAACAACCCAGTCTGTCCTTTGCTTCAGATCCATTACGACAGAAGGCCAGAAGAACTGCCGGTAGTGGGGCTGGTACCCAGTTGAGCCTTTGCTCATTTGATCTTAAGTCCTTGAGCCCAATGCCTTAACCAATTAGCCATCCTTGCACATGGCAGCTCTTGTCAGCTGCTGTAGCTATATGTACCAGCACACCAATGACAGCTCTTCGTTTTTTCAGTCAGCATGTTCAAGAACCTATTCTGTTCTGGGGTCCATATGGGGTCTCATTTAATCCTGTGGAACCAGGTTTCTATTGTAAGTTTGCTGAAGTCAGCTGCACCGAAAGAGCGACTGGTAGTGGGAGCCACAGGAGCGTTTGTTCATTGGATCTTAAACCCAGTGTGTTAACCTCCTGGGTCACTTGCTAACCTTAGGCTCAGTGTAGTTGCAATGTCACTGCTGTAGAGTTCTGTACCAGTCCATTAAGGACATCTCTTCATGTTCAGAAACCTGTTCTGTTCTTTATATCCTCTTTAACCTCATGGAGTCAGATTTATAATGGCCGCTGGCTAAAGTCAGCAGAACCAGAAGATCTACCAGGAGTGGGGCTCGAACCCACGTGAGCATTTGCTCATTGGATCTTAAGTCCAACGCCTTAACCACTCGGCCATCCTGGTACAGGTTCAAGCTTACCAGCACACATATGACAGCTCATCAGTGTGTTAAGGAACATGTTGCCTAATTTGGTTCTTAACCTCACTCAATCTCACATAATCTCTTAAGGGGTGTATATATGTCTGGAGACTACCTGTAATAATTTGGAGCTAGAATGTGGTGAAACCCGTCATAAGCAAGGGTCTTCAAATACCAGAAAGACTGCACCGCATGTAATGTTCACTAACTGGAGAACCTTGTGGAACAGGTTTATAATGCATGTTGGCTAAAGTCAGCAGAACCAGAAGAACTACCAGGAGTGGTGCTCGAACCCACGTGAGCATTTGCTCATTGGATCTTAAGTCCAACGCCTTAACCACTCGGCCATCCTGGTACAGGCTTAACCTTACCAGCACACATATGACAGCTCTTCAAGTTCAATCAGTGTGCTGAGTAACATGTTCCCTAATTTGGTTCTTAACCCTATTCAAGCTCATGTAATCTCTTAACAGTATATGTCTGGAGACCACCTGTTACATTTTGGTGCTAGATTCTGGTGAGATCCTTTATAAACAAGGGTCTTCAAAACCCACTTCCAAAAGTCACTTATACTATATAGGTGGATTTGAAACCCACCGCCTTCACCTCCTGGTCCACTTGCTAACCTTAGCCTCAGTTAAGTTGCAATGCACTAACTGGAGAACCTTGTGGAACAGGTTTATAATATATGTTAGCTAAAGTCAGCAGAACCAGAACTACTAGGAGTGGGCTCAAACGCATGTGAGCATTCGCTGGCTGGATCTTAAAGTCAATGGCTTAACCATTTGGCCATCCTGGTACGAGGACCCATGTACCAGTACACTACAGACAGCTCTTCAGTCAGTGTGTTCAGTAACATGTTCCCTCATTTGGTTCTTAACCTCATTCGAGCTCATGTATTCTCTTAACGGTGGATATGTCTGGAGACGGCCTGGTGCATTTTGGTGACCGTGGTGAAATCCTTCATAAACAAGGGTCTTCAAAACCCACCCTTCACGTATACTCTTTCGATCTCTGGGGTATTATAGATAACCCAAGCAAGGCCAGCTACCCAGCGAAACCCTGAGGTTGGCTCATGTCGATGTTTTGAGGTGGTGTGGATTCAGTGAAACCAATCCAGATGTTCAGTTTGATATTGATATTTGATATAGTCCCTGCTTGTTTATTATGGCTGGTCCTTTTTGCCGTGAGGATATGGGGGAGGATATAGTTTACCAACCCTGGCCAGCTTTATCCAACCTGCTTTCAGACAGACCACGTGTAATGTGCACTTACTGGGTTTGTTTGAGGGGGACTGCCCATCCTTGCTAACCTATGCAACAGCGCCCTCTATTTCAAGCTCAGCCTTGGATTGGTTTAGAAAGCTCCCTCTCAGTTTAATCTACATTCCCATCCAAACACGTTGACATCTTAGGCCCAACACCCATGTAACTGGTTTTCCCAACCGAAACTACGGCGGAGCCGCGTGACTGACGCGTGTCCCATGCTGGTAGCCTATCTACCAAACCACATGCGTTTTCGTTGAAAATCTTTTCCTTTTTTTTCTATTTATAGAATATAGAATATATTTTTTCCACATATTCCAACTTAAACAGGTACACCACTGAAAAGATGTACATTAATCTCCCAATTAAACAAAGTCCACAGCATGAAAACACTGCATGACCATGGCCAGAAAAACCGTGCAGCTCCCTGGTCCGTTAAGCCCCGCCCCCTCCCCGAATATATGCGAATCTATACATACGGGGATTCTATATCCTGAATTTCCATAGTTATGTGGGCACAGGCATTACAAATAAATCTAATGATGTTCACATACCAAAAATAGCCATTCTAAAATAATACAATGAACTCCAAAGTCTAAAGCTATAAGGAGGCATTTGGCTCCTACAACCCATAACCATCACAGCCATCTCGGCATTGGCGAATTTGTCGCAAATTAGTTGTAACAGCATGTTCGGTAACCACAAGATGAAGACAACTCATCGTTTTAGCTAGCATGTTTAGGAACAGGTTCCATTCCTTAATTAGCAACCTCTCTAAATCTCGCAGAGCCAGATTCCCTACATAGCATCTTAATAGATCGCTGGCTGAATGCAGCCGAGCCAGAAAAGCTACCAGGAGTAGGCTTCAAACCCAGGTGAGCACTTGCTCATTGGATCTCAGCACCTTACCTCCCAGAGCCCTTCTTTACTTGCTAAGCTTAGCATCAGTGTGGTTGTAACATCACTGCTCTGTACCAGTCCACTAAAGACAGCTCTTCATGTTTAAGAACATAACCTTCTTGTTGCTTCACATCCTCATTCAATCATGTGGAATCCAAATCCTTATCCTACATATCGTCTGGAGTGGATGATTACATTTGACTCCTGAAGACTAAACCTCACTCGACTGTCAACACAGAGTGCTTACCATGAGCGGGCTCGCCCAACTCATTAAAGGATCAATTTGTAAGATGACGTCGTGAGTCACTGAAGCTTTGAGTTTGTTACATGAACAGTAGAACTAGAAGCGCCGCCCACTCTTAGTAACAAAACACATGGAAAGCGAAGGAAACAAGTAACACAGGTAGCAAGATGTTAAAAAGCATGAGTGAGGGGGAGGGGAGAAGAGGGAGGAGGAGGGACTGTGTAGAATATGACCCTGACGGACTGGGTAATCTTACATATTGCTCCTTTAACTACACCCCATCCGTGTTAGGCCTTTACAGAAAGCAGAACGTCGGTACTCAATATATCAGAGAAGCAAACATGGTGCTGATGTGCATTTGCCTCAGCACAGCAGATGAAACTGATGACTCACCTCTCATTCTCATTGTTGAGGTGTAAACATGTCAGTGTGGTCATCTTAAATAATCATGTCCAGCAGTCCAGTAACTGAGCCTAGGCCTGGAGCACTCTAGAAAGCTAATCTTATCTGTGTGTGTGTGTTTCTGTGTGTGTGTGTGTGTGTATGTGTGTGTGTGTGTGTGTATGTGTGTTTGTGTCTGTGTGTGTATGTGTGTGTGTCTGTGTGTGTATGTGTCTGTGTGTGTGTGTTTGTGTGTGTCTGTGTGTGTGTATGTATGTGTGTGTGTGTATGTATGTGTGTGTGTATGTGTGTGTGCGTGTGTGTATGTGTGTGTGTGTGTCTGTGTGTTTGTGTGTGTGTGTGTATGTGTGTTTGTGTGTGTATGTGTCTGTGTGTGTGTGTGTGTGTGTGTTTGTGTGTATGTCTGTGTGTGTGTGTGTGTCTGTGTTTGTGTGTGTGTCTGTGTGTGTGTCTGTGTGTGTATGTCTGTGTGTGTATGTGTGTGTGTCTGTGTGTGTGTCTGTGTGTATGTGTGTGTGCGTGTGTGTATGTGTGTGTGTGTGTGTTTGTGTGTGTGTGTCTGTGTGTATATGTGTGTGTGTCTGTCTGTGTGTGTGTGTCTGTGTGTGTATGTGTGTGTGCGTGTGTGTTTGTGTGTGTGTGTTTGTGT
This sequence comes from Prochilodus magdalenae, assembly GCA_024036415.1. Classification (NCBI taxonomy): domain Eukaryota; kingdom Metazoa; phylum Chordata; class Actinopteri; order Characiformes; family Prochilodontidae; genus Prochilodus; species Prochilodus magdalenae. The sequence continues at coordinate 53,000 of JAMWET010006157.1, forward strand.
GTGTGTGTTTGTGTGTGTGTCTGTGTGTGTGTCTGTGTGTGTGTTTGTGTGTGTGTGTGTATGTGTGTATGTCTGTGTGTGTGTGTGTGTCTGTGTTTGTGTGTGTGTGTGTGTATGTGTGTTTATGTGTGTGTGTGTGTGTTTGTGTGTGTGTGTCTGTGTGTATATGTGTGTGTGTCTGTCTGTGTGTGTGTGTCTGTGTGTGTATGTGTGTGTGTGTGTGTGTGTGTATGTATGTGTGTGTCTGTCTGTGTGTATGTGTGTGTGTGTGTGTATGTGTGTATGACTGTGTGTGTGTGTATGTGTGTTTGTGTGTGTGTATGTATGTGTGTGTCTGTCTGTGTGTATGTGTGTGTGTGTGTGTGTGTGTGTGTACAGTGTCTCTAGTGTTTGGCATACCCACAGTGCGCAGACAGAAGCACAGTTACCTGGTGGACACAGTGAGCTCTCTCATCTTTGACCTCACGACAGAGCAGAAGAATGACATCGTCATTGTGATCTTCGTTGCCGAGGTAAGCCTGCATTTTGCACTGTCTACCATTCCTTTCTGATTTCTCTCAGTGTGTGCACCAGCTTATCCATCAATACCATATTCAGAAACAGCATATAATATTGGGGCATTCAAATATATTTACTTAGGCTCCACTGGGAGATTCCATCTCTGATTGGCCAATTTACCTCCCATCGCTTTTTAAGAAGTCAAACATGACAGTGAAACCTGAGCAGTACTATGTTACTTGCAACTCTAGTTAAATATGGCAATGATCCTACTGAATTCAAACAAGCTAAGAAATAAATAACAGGCATGTCTTAATTTTAATTCCTGGGAATCAGCAGGCCTTGAAGCCCTAGAGTGTTGCCCTCTGGACCCTAGGCCTTCAGCAATCTACCATAGAAATATAACCAATATACACTTAGTCGGGGAGGTGTGGGACTGCAGTGCTGTTAGGAAGGGAGATAAAGGTCACCAGGAACAATAAATATTGATCCATTTAGACTGATATCAATATTTATTGAGCCACACTGTCTCTCAGTATGGCATTATGCTGCCATGGTTGCTAGACGTCTCGGAATGGAGCTCCATCCCATGCAGCTTAAATATTCTTACACAGTTTCTGAAGACTGTGCAGTAGGGGTGGAGGTGGAGTGACACCAGGCCTTCTGGACGTCTAAAGCGAGACAACAAACAGTTTGTCTTGGTGCTGACCACGGTGCCTCCACACAAGGTCTCAAAGGTCGTCTCCACCAAGACTAAAGCGGGACTCGTCACTGAAGATGACCCGCTGCCATTCTGAGTCACTCCATGACAGTCTGGTACGACCCCACTGCAGTCTTTGGTGACGGTGACGTGGTGTTAGGGACAGTCGTCGTAACGGCCTGCATGTATGTAGTCCTGCGTGGTGCAGCCGTTTGCCAACGGTGCTGCACTAACAGGATTACTCATGGAGGGCATCACTGGGCACTGAATGTCCACAGTCGTGGCTGTTGGGTCAGTCAGGTAGAGTGATGAAACCCATCTTTACTTGCTTACATCACATGCACGAAGCACGAAAGCATGAAACTTGAATCATTTGCATTCTTACAAAGCCGCCAAGGTTCATTCCTGTGGGTTGATTGATGGGTGTAACTAATTGTGCAGCTATGTTCCTGTTGATGGTACACTATATTTTCTTAGTGACAACAAACTATTTTGAGTCACTAGCATGGCACACTGACAGACCGGAGGAGCCCTAACACTGACACATGAGTAGAACTAAAAGCATCGACGCCTGTGTGCATGTGAAAGTTTCTGTTTCAGCCACCGACTGGGTTTTCAGGTCCGACCCACATAGAGATCATGCTTTACTGAGGGTGTTGGTTTCTGCAGCATGGGTGCTCCTGATGCACTTGTCCAGCTAAGGTCATAAAGGCCTGTTGCGTGCACAGCGAAATCCCTAGTGCTGAATTAACTCTTACAGTGTGCACTTGTGTCTGGCTACACTTAAATTAATGTTCATTCAACTCTGTAGGTGATAATTAAACTCTGGAGAATTTACTGGCTGAAGAATAACAGGCTAATGTGTCCCAGGAGAATCTCCTGCTTTCTAAACGAGTTTGGGTAATGATTGTGCGAAACATGAAATGTCTGCCTGTGTTTCTGTTGCAAGCGATAAACGTATATATAAGAGACCAGCTGAAAATGATCAGTGTCTGTAGTTGTACAGTTTCTGGGTTTGTGTTTGACCAAAGTGAGCAGTTCTGTTTTACTCTTATTAGATCTGTTTATTTAGTCACTAATGACGCCTCCAGAAGCCGGTTTCGACCTGTTCTCGCTGTGCATTTCGTCCCAGCTGTCGCTCGCCAGTCTTTCTGTAGGTCACTTGAGGTCATCTTGCGGTTGTTAAGTGATATTCGAATGAGGTGGCGCTCATCACGGTCAGTAGAAAGTCGTGTGTCTAAAAACACCCATTACTGTAATACAACAACAGTAAAGCATGACCTTGCACTCACACCTGGTGTGTAAAGACCTGGATTGTTGTGTTAAGACTTGGGCTTGGTGTGTTAAGTTTTGCACTTGGTGTGTTAAGTCTTGCACTTGGTGTGTTAAGTCTTGCACTTGGGGTGTTAAGTCTTGCACTTGGTGTGTTAAGTCTTGCACTTGGGGTGTTAAGTCTTGCACTTGGTGTGTTAAGTCTTGCACTTGGTGTGTTAAGTCTTGCACTTGGGGTGTTAAGTCTCGCACTTGGTGTGTTAAGTCTTGCACTTGGGGTGTTAAGTCTTGCACTTGGTGTGTTAAGACTTGCGCTTGTTAAGACTCGCACTTGGTGTGTTAGGACTTGCGCTTGTTGTGTTAGGATATGCACTTGGTGTCTTAAGAACTGGCTTGCTGGGTTAAAACTTAAGCTTGGTGTGTTAAGAACTGGCTTGTTGGGTTAAAACTCGAGCTTGGTGTGTTAGGACTTACTCTTGGTGTGTTAGGATATGCGCTTGGTGTGTTAGGACTTACTCTTGGTGTGTTAGGATATGCGCTTGGTGTGTTAGGACTTGTGCTTGGTGTGTTTGGAAATGGCTTGTTGGGTTAAAACTCGAGCTTGGTGTGTTAGGACTTACGCTTGGTGTGTTAGGATATGCGCTTGGTGTGTTAAGAACTGGCTTCCTGGCTTAGGACATACACTTGGTGTGTTAGGACATGCACTTGGTGTGTTAGGACATGCGCTTGGTGTGCTAGAATATGCGCTTGGTGTGTTAGGACATGCGCTTGGTGTGCTAGAATATGCGCTTGGTGTGTTAGGACATGCGCTTGGTGTGTTAGGATATGCGCTTGGTGTGTTAGGATATGCGCTTGGTGTGTTAGGACATGCGCTTGGTGTGTTAGGATATGCGCTTGGTGTGTTAGGACATGCGCTTGGTGTGTTAGGATATGCGCTTGGTGTGTTAGGACTCGCGCTTGCTGTGCTAGGACATGCGCTTCGTGTGTTAGGATATGTGCTTGGTGTGTTAGGACATGCGCTTGGTGTGTTAGGACATGCGCTTGATGTGTTAGGACTCGCGCTTGGTGTGTTAGGATATGCGTTTGATGTGTTAGGACATGCACTTGGTGTGTTAGGACTCACACTTGGTGTGTTAGGACATGCGCTTCGTGTGCTAGGATATGCGCTTGGTGTGTTAGGATATGCGCTTGGTGTGTTAGGACTCGCGCTTGGTGTGTTAGGACATACGCTTGGTGTGTTAGGATATGTGCTTGGTGTGTTAGGACCCGCGCTTGGTGTGTTAGGACATGCGCTTGATGTGTTAGGACCCACGCTTGGTGTGCTAGGATATGTGCTTGGTGTGCTAGGACTCGCGCTTGGTGTGTTAGGACATGCGTTTCGTGTGCTAGGACATGTGCTTGGTGTGTTAGGACTCGCGCTTGGTGTTAGCTAACTCCTGTAGGCTGAACAGGCTGATACAGTAAATGTAGATGTGTTGGTAGTTCATGCCGTTATAGAAACAGTGATGAACTTCACTGGGTCATTGAAGGAATTCCGTTTTCCACAATATGGGCATTTTTACGTTTAAGCGTTTATGGGAACGTTCCAAAGAGCCCTTTTTGGCAACATCCGAGTCGCATGTTTTAGTAAGTGTTAAAATACAGTGGACTGGTCTGTCGCTGCTCCCGAGATCTGGCATCGGAACAGCGCTTTTCCCATCCACTCAGTTTTTTCCTCTTTTCTTTCTTTATTCCTTTCCTGTTTTTATCTCCCAGTCACAGACCTCTTTCTTTTCCCTTTACAGACTGACGTTGCATTCGTGAGCAGCGTGGCAGAGAGCATTCAGAAGAAGTGAGTGATGGTTTCCTTTTTAACACTGTTCCGAATGTTTTTAATGCATAAGCCCATTTCATCAGTCCTATGACCGAACCAAACCAGTCTCACTGTAGCTACTGACTCACTAACACTGGTCTATGAAATACGAGGTCTGAGATGAATTACTGACTAATGTATACGGCTGGGGATCGGCTGGATATTGCCTGAGCAGTGTATAAGAAGTGATATGGGATGCTATAGTCTTGTATTTGGGGAAACAATCACCAACTGGCTGTAAATGAAAGCAAGACAGTGTGACTTGTGGTGGAGTGCAAGGCAAAAGGAAATACGTTGGTGGGGGCACAAATGCCGCACTGCACATTCAGCAAACTGCACAAATGTCACATTGAACCACAGGATGTGAGCACAGTAATGACGGCTGCCTGATTCGCCAAACAGTCTGTGCTCTTTCTTAAAGCGTAAACGTAATTCAGTGTCCTGATGACCTTCGCCTAATCAAATAGCCTAGCACTGCATTGACTTTGTAGGCTAATCGGACTCAAGTGGAAGATAAAAGGCTCCCTGACGAACTACCTACATACCGACAACACTGACTTCATAACAAGCAGCCGGAGCAGATATGCTAATTTTTAAAGAGGACTTGTTTTGCCGGTTTTTCCCTGTTCCTGTTGTGCATACTGCAAAGTTACAAAGTCCAAAGTGCACGCCAGAGGGGGAAACTCTCACTTCGGAATTCTAGCCCTTTACTCTGTCACGTCATGACATCATCCTGTAACACCATCCATAGCGCCCGCCTACTGACAAGCTTGGTACACCCTCACACAACAGACAGAGGGCTAAAGCTGACCCCTCTGAAACGTCCTGCTCCAGTCTAGCTCACAAAGGTGGATCTACCAGCTTGTTCCACTGGCCTTTCAGGATCGGGCTCTGGATATAACTGGTACAGCAGACCCGGCTTCATTGTAGGAACCGCCACAGAACCTCTAGCAGGTTTCCGATCTGGTGAGCTGGGCGAACTGGCCAATCAGAGCACACTGGGCTTATCAGGAGGCGGGGCTTAACGACACAGGAGCTCTCAGACAGAGGGTGAACGGAGATATCGTCGCTGTCCAATGAAAAACATGTATCTCCACTTTTGTCCATTTTTACTTTTATGCATCTTTTGAAAATGTCAGTTGCTGTTTACACCGAGTGAGAATCTCATGATGAATGGAGCAACAGGAATGGTCCGAAACTGTTTGGAAAGACGTCTGGTTCCATTGACTTACATTAAAGTTAAATGAGGTTTTTGGCCTCTCCTGTAAATCTACTTTTTGGAGATACTTGTTTTTCTTTGGACAGCGACGATATACAGTATGAGCAAAAGCCATAGCCTCACTGTCTTTATGCATCACCTGTAGGACTTCCTCAGACTTTATCATACATACATTTGGATATCTATGTTTGATTCTGTTGACCTTCAGTTTCGAGTGTTTGCGCTCTCCTCATTCGAACAGAGAGCCGTCTGGTTTAGAAAGACTGACGATAACCGCCCGGCAACGCTGAAGATGGACGCCAAGTGAACATAAGACATTCTATAAGGACTTGGATTAAACATCAGCATCTGAAACATCTAAAGTACATTAGCATATGGTTTGCACAGTTTCACAGTGACTCTCAGTATAGAACTCTACAGCCGCTGTTTCGGTTTCTATCAATCGTTTGATTAGCTTGTTGCTCAAGTTCAGTCACGGGTGTATCTAGAGCTTCCAGATGGCCTACAGTGGCTGGTCCCATTTATTAGTATAAGCTTATTAACTGATTCCTCTGTCACTTTGTCCTTATGCTGATAATAGAATCGATGTCGTACTGTTCACTCCACAGTCCGTTCTTCCAAAGCTCTGATAGCTACCTGGTTTTTGTGATGTCACCAAAACACACTCATATATAACCACTTAGCTCCTCCCACTTCATTCACCGGCGTTATAGTCTGGGATGGGCCTTTGGAGCTTGTTCACCATTACCTTCTACTAACTAGTCCACAGCATTCCAGCTCTGGAATGTTCAGTCGAATTGGGAATGATGTGACTGTATACAGCTTAAGAATGAATGGGTTGGAAAAGTGGACACCCATCTACTGTACTTCTGCTCGACTGACAGACACCGTTTCACATACACTATCTCAGGACAGACCCCCCAAACACAAATTCAGTATTGGTCTGGCCCGCACTCGTCTGCCTGACGTTTAGAGTTCTGCCCTGAGCGAGTACATGCAGCTTGGTGGCTGTGGGTTAAAGGAAACAATAGCTTGGGTATAAAATGAATGGGATTCTATAAGGAGCAGTTGGTCAGACTGACATTGAGTTATTAAGATGGGAAATCACCGTATGGGAAACGGTGTATGTTGGTTTAGCAGAAGAACAGTGTACCACTGTATTCATTCCTAATGGGAACATTTTAGGAATTTAGCAGCGTTTTTTTGGAAAGCTGTAAGGCAGATCAGGAACTGGATGTAAGCACACCATTCCTAATCAGACCGAGCAATCCTGGAATTGGAAAAGTGTTAATATCTCAGAAATTGCAGGACAAAAAATCTCTCGACCAAAAATATGAAGAAGGATAATATAAATCTGATAACAATGGTGTTGCATGAGGTGCGATCTCTAATAAGCACTAATAACACTTAGAAATTTGTCTTTTAAGGTTGGTAATGAGGTCCAGTGCCTTAAAAGCATAGTAACGAAAACAACCAATATGATACTAAAACACAGGCATGTAAAAATAAATTATTATCTTTCATACATAAACTCATACGAATGGAATAAATTTGGATATGGCTCTTTTGGACTCTTGAAGCCGTGCAACATGTGGTATCACTTTAAAATAAGACTACCCTTAAAAAGGGTTTATGAATGATTTTAAACGAGTTTATGAATGGTTAATAGTTAGGTCATAAACACTTTACAAAGTATTAATAAGCTGTTATGACGCTTCGGTAAAGTGAGCTGAAGTATATCGTCGCTGTCCAAAGAAAAACAGGTATCTCCAAAATGGCAACTTTACAGGAAAGGCCAAAAACCTTGTTTAATTTGAATGGAAGTCAATGGAACCAGACGTCTTTCCAAACATTTTTGAGCCATTTCTGTTGGTCCATTCTTCATGAAATTTCTGCCAAGTGTAAAGGGCAGCTCATGTGATCAAATGAGGCATAAAAGTAAAAATCAACAAAAATGAAGATGTTTTTCTTTGGACAGTGACGATATGAATATGTGAATCTTCCAGATTTAAAGCTGACTGATGGAAAGGGCAGAGTAAAACACCAAAACGGTAAACACCTGTGTAAAAGTATGTGTACCCCACTGTGTTGTAGCTGCTTATTAATGGTATTAATAACTGTTAATAAACTTATTTCAAACGATTCATAAACCCTTTGAGTTAAGCCTCTAAAGTGGTACCAAAAAGGTGAATGGATATTTGGACTGGATTTTGGGAAGATTTGGAATTTTCTCCGGGGAGTGAGAACCTGACAACAGAACCAGACACTGCATAAACAAGAGGCTTATCGGGTGTCAAAGTGGGAACTCTGTTATGGGGATTAGATGCTATGCTTTGTGTCCTAACGGCCATTGTCCAGAAGAGCCTTGTGTTGTCAGTGAGTTTGCATGTATGAGACAATGTTGAGGGCGTGGTGTGTTCGTGCTCTTTGGCCGTTTGTCTTACGCCCTTCCTCCATGTCTATCTGTTACCTATTCCTCGGTTTCATCTATGACCATTTATACCTACCCTGCTGTAAAATGGAAATAGACCACTTCTTCTTTCTCATATCTACAAACGAACCACACTAGCTGGAAGCTCTGATCAGTTCAATCAGACACACCCAGACTTGATGACCGCAAGCCCTGTTGAAGTTTAACGTCATTTAAATAGACGCTTTAATGTTATGGCGGTAACGTTAGCCGATGAGACGAAGGTGGGACTTCCAGGAAGACATGGGTCTGGTTACATCTAGCGCAAAGCTAACACAGCATTCCACAGATAAGAATATCACACCAACAGCGAAACATGGCGGTGGTAGTTTGGGCTGGGCAATATGACGATATCTTATCACTATCGTGATACGTTGTGCTTTTCTCATGGATACCATAGATATCTTTAACGAACGCTGACCAACCACATGCTTCATTATAAAGAGGGTATCATTAAACCCGTTCTAGTGCAGCACAGACTCTCTCAACATGGCTAAGGCAGCATGCTAGATGCTAACAGTGTCCGGCGATAATCCATCCCATGCAGCTTGAATATTCTCACACAGTTCCTGCAGAGGGTGCAGTTTGGGGGGGGGGTGGCGTGGAATGACACCAGGCTGTCTGGACGCATGACGTATGTCAACAAACCAGTCATCTGATCATGGTGTCTCCACACATGGACTGGTTGGGCGTCTCCACCAAGACAAAAGCGGGACTCGTCACTGAAGCCATTCTGAGTCAGTCTGGCGAGACACCATCACAGTCTTTGGTGATGTTGGCGTGGTGTTAATGACAGTCGTTGTAACAGTCTGTGTGCATGTAGTCCTGCATCGTACAGCCGTCTGCCAAAGGTGCTGGCACTAACAGGATGACGGGGGGGCCACTACTCACCGAATGTCCACAATCGTGGCTGTTGGGTCAGTCAGGTACAGCGATATGGCTCATCCCTGCTTACATTGCGATCTTCTTGTGGATGTCTCATGATGTCGGACCTACCCACCAAGTTTCATTCCTGTCGGCTGAGCCCTTGTTGGTGCAACGAGTGTTTAGTTGTAGGAGCAGTGGGGTGGATGTTGTAGGTCCTGCAAAATGTCCTTCAACTGATCCTTTAAACTCATTATCTGAAACTATGTACAGTGATAGATATGGGCGGTTTGACTGTTTGATTTCTTCCTATGTGTGCATGCCTGCAGTTTCCCCAAAGAGGTGGAGTCGGGTCTGATAGAAGTCATCTCCCCCTCTCTCTACTTCTACCCAGACTTCAATGACCTGAAGGAAACCTTCGGCGACACCAAGGAGAGAGTCAAGTAAGGGCTTTTCTCAGGCCTGTGGGAACTGTAGGAACTCAGACCTTATCGATTGAGCGTTGTTTAATTATGCCTTCTGTTTGCATATGGAACACCGGTGTTTGCTGGAAATGTGTGCTTACCCTCTTGTGGTTTCAGGTGGAGGACCAAACAAAACCTGGACTACAGCTTCCTTATGCTGTATGCTCAACATAAGGGCGCATATTACGTTCAGGTGAGAGAACAGTTTCTTCAGAATGCATAACCTTAACCCAAACCTAAACCCCATGATCTGTAGGCTTATTATAAAGTCATTGATCTTATTTCACAACAGCTATTCATGATTCTGTGGATCCCATGAGACTGAAGTTTGTAGGCACCTGCTGGCCCAGTGTTATTTCTACACTGAGGGGGTTTAATAGGGACTTCGCTCCTCCTTGGCGGCAGTCTATACTCTTCCAGGATGGCTTTCCACCAAATGGGCAGGGGGCAATTGTGGGCTAGAGGTTAGGGAACCAGCCTTGTGTCTGGAAGACTGCTGGTTTGACTCCCTGAACCAACAGGGAACACTGAGTTACCCTTGTGCAAGGCACCTAACCCCTACTTGTTCCCTGGGCACTGTGGAGAGGGCTGCCCATTGCTTTGGGCAAGTATGCCCATTGCCCCCTGGCATGCGTGCTCACTACAGCTTGCTCCTCTGTATGTAAGCACAGTTGGTTAGGAATTAGAAGTCCTGGCTGGTGTATCCAGGGTCCTCTGTGTGGCGTTCACATGTCCTCCTTGTCTGTGTGGGTTTCCTCTGGGTGCTCTGGTTCCTCCCACAGTCCAAGTGAGAGGGAGGAGCTAAATTGCCCTCTAGGTGTAACTGAGTATGTGTGTGTCTGCCCTGTGATGGCCTGTACAGGGTGTTCCCTGTCCTCCTCCCAGTGAGTTCTGGGATAGACTCCAGTACCCACAGCAGCCCAGAAGGATAAGCGGCTTTTATGATGAATGAATCCTGGAACATTGTGAGGATTTGATTGCACTCAGCCAATTCGGGTCAGGAGCTGATCTCAGATACCGATCCCAAAGCGGAGCTCTGTTACGTGGTATTGGGTAGGTGACCCTAGGCGTTTGTGCACCTACTCCAGGGTGTCCCAGACTTTTAACAGTGCAGGGCGTTGCTATGGAGATTAGACAAGCCCTGTGCACTGTCAGACTGTAATGACTTGATATGTACGCTGTGTGAGCTGATGGCCAGCGCGCTCTGCTGTGCTTGTCTTATTTATCGGGTCTGTGTTTGTTTCAGTTGGAGGACGACATTGTGGCGAAGTCAGGGTACATTGACACTATCAAAAAGCAAGTCCAACAGGTGATCACAGAGGAGTGGCTTTACCTGGAGTTTTCCCAGCTGGGATTTATAGGTAGGTTTCTCCTCTCCTCTCTTCTCCTCTCCTCTCCTCCTTACTTCTCTTCTCTCATTTATTCTCTCATCTTCTCTCCTCTGCTTTTCTCCTCCCTCCTCTTCTCTTCTCTTATTTATTCTCTCCTCTCCTCTCCTCTCCTCTCCTCCTACCTCTTCTCCTCTTCCTTTATTTCCTTTCTTCTTTTCTTCACTTTCTCTCTCATTTCTTCTCTTTCTTTTCCTCTGCTTTTCTATTTACTCCTCTTCTCTTCTCTTATTTATTCTCTCCTCTCCTCTCCTCTCCTCTCCTCCTACCTCTTCTCCTCTTCCTTTATTTCCTTTCTTCTTTTCTTCTTTTCTCTTCTTCTCATTTTTTCCTATTTACACCTCTGCTTTTATTTACTCTCCTCTCTTCTTCTCTTCTTTCTCTCCTCTCATTTCGTTTACTCTTGTCTCATTTTCTCTTCTCTTCTCTCCTGTTCTTCTCTTCTTTCTTTCCTCTCCTCTCCTCTCCTCTCCTCTCCTCTCATTTCCTCTCCTCTCCTCTCCTCTCATTTTCTCTCCTCTCCTCTCCTCTCCTCTCCTCTCCTCTCCTCTCCTCTCCTCTCCTTTCTTCTCCTTTCATTTTCTCTCCTCTCCTCTCCTCTCCTCTCCTCTCCTCTCCTCCTCCTTTTAACTTATTCTCTCTTAATTGTCTTCTTTCTCCTCTCTCCTCTCCTCTCCTCTCCTCTCCTCTCTTCTCTTCTCTTCTCTTCTCTTCTCTTCTCTTCTCTTCTCTTCTCTCCTCTCCTCCCTTCTCTTCCATCCTCACAGTCCCTCTTCTCGTGTGTCCCAGACTCCACATCTTTAGGTAGATGTCTGATAACCCTCAGATGCTCTTATTAGATCTCGACTCCTCTGACTTTAGCCTGAGGGACCCAGTGGTTATGAACATCATGTCTGTTTGTCGATGATGTGATTTTTTTTTCGTATCAGCTTAGAGGCATGTTTGGGTCCGAGTGAAAACTGGAACAGAGCGTCTTTGTCTCTGTAGTTCTCCTGTAGTCCTGTAACTTTCAGGTTATAGACAAAGTAGCGTCAACAGTCACAATAGCACACAGTCCAGCTCCAGCCCAGTTTCCACAAAGCAGGGGCGTAAAGCAGCACACCAAAGAAAGCCGACACCACACACAACATCTTCTGTTATCTGCTCTTAAAGAGGACCCTACAAACAGAAACAGATCACTCACCCAGCCACACATTCAGCCTCGCTGCCGCTCAGTGGCTCTCAGATCAGAACAGTGGCATCCCTGTAACGTGGAACGTAGCCACACCCGGCTGAGACAAATGATCTGAGCTTCTTTAAGAACAGTGACCGTCTTCTGCTGTCTCCTGCTGTCTCCCGCTGTCTCCCACTGTCTCCCGCTGTCTTCTGCTGTCTCCTGGTGTCTCCCGCTGTCTCCCGCTGTCTCCCGCTGTCTCCCGCTGTCTCCCGCTGTCTCCCGCTGTCTTCTGCTGTCTCCTGGTGTCTCCCGCTGTCTCCCGCTGTCTCCCGCTGTCTCCTGCTGTCTCCTGCTGTCTCCCGCTGTCTCCCGCTGTCTCCTGTTGACGTCTGTGTTTTTGTTTTCTGTTTTTTTTTCTTTTTCAGGGAAGCTTTTCCGAGCTACGGATTTGCCCAGGATTGTGGAGTTTATTCTGATGTTCCACAGAGACAAGCCCATTGACTGGCTGCTGGATCACATCCTCTGGGTCAAAGTGTGTAACCCGGAGAAGGACGGTGTAAGATGATCCTATAGTCTCAGATGCACCACACTTTTGTATCCTTCCCTTTGGTCCTCTTCTTTTTCCTCTTCCTCATCTTCCTCTTCTTCTTTCTCTATTTCTTCTTCATCATCTACTTCTTCCTCTTTTTCTTCTTTTTTCTCTTTTTCTTCTTTTTCTTTTTCTTCCTCTTCTCCTTTTTCCTCTTCCTCTTCTTCTTCTTCTTTTTCTTCTTTTTCCTCTTCCTTTTCTTCTTCTTCTTTTTCCTTCTCTTCTTTTTTCTTTTCCTCTTCCTCTTCTTCTTCCTTCTCTTTCTCTTTTTCCTTTTTTTCCTTTTCCTCTTCCTTTTCTTCTTCTTCTTTTTCCTTCTCCTTTTTTCTCTTCCTCTTCTTCTTCTTTTTCCTCTTCCTCTTCCTCTTCTTCCTCATCTTCCTCTTCCTTATCTTCTTTTTCCTTCTCTTCTTTTTTCTCTTCCTCTTCTTCTTCTTCCTCTTCTTCCTCTTCCTCTTCTTCTTCTTTTTCCTCTTCCTCTTTCTCTTCTTCTTCTTCTTCTTTCTCTTCGTCTTCTTCTTTTTTCTCTTCTTCTTTTTTCTCTTCCTCTTCTTCTTCTTCTTCTTCTTTTTCCGTATCTTCTTTTTCTTCCTCTTCTTCTTTTTTCTGTACTTCTTCTTCCTCTTCTTTCTCATCTTCTACTTCTTCTTCTTCTTCTTTTCTTTGTTCTATTCTATTCTATTCTGTTCTATTCTATGCTGTGTAAAAGCCCCCCGCTCTTTAGTGTATTGAATTTATGGCGTCATATTTTCCCATCGTTAAGTACTAATTATTCAGTTATTCATTTTTCAGCATTAGAAGAAAGGGACCCAGAGGCCTCAACAGCTAAATATAATATCAGTATTATAATTTCTATATGGGTTTAAACACAGAGTCCATATTTTCCAAAAGCTCACTTTGAGTTTCACAAAGAAATCCACAGCTACTCCTCCAAAGTTCTGTCCCAGAAGTTGGTTTATCATTGTCCGCTTCTCACCATCCAAACACATTCAGTGATGTTGAGATCTGGTTAGACACAATACATGTGGCACAGCTGTTCTGCCTAAATGTGGTTTGCACGGCATGAAGTCAACAACAAACAACTTCTTTCGTTTTCAGTCGCGGTCGATGAGTTTCTAACTCCCAGGGTTAACCATCACCAGGCACAGGCCTACTATAAGTACTAATTATCAGACAGGGGCAGCTCGGTTGTCTACTGTGGTCGTGTACACATGTAAGGACTCTCACCCCCCTTTTCAAAAACATGAATGACTTAATTTCCTTACTACTATTGTCCTTACAGGCTGATAATCTGTGTGTTCATTTAGACCAGGGTTTCGCAACTCTGGCCCTGGAGGCACCCTGCACCTGATTCAACACACCTGATTCAACTCATCAGCTCATTAACAAACCCTTTAGGAGCTGCAGGGGGCGTGTTGAAGCGGGGAATCCACAAAAATGTTCAGGGCGGGGTGCCTCCAGGACCAGGGTTGAGAAATACTGCTATGAAAGCGGTGGTCACAGTGCACTGCTCAGTATTGTTTCACGCTGGAGCACGTCGGCTTATCAGTTTCGTCTGTTCACAGAAACACTGCAGTAACGAGAAGGCCAAGCTGAAGCGCACTTTCAAGCCCTCGCTGTTTCAGCACGTGGGCCTGCACTCCTCCCTGCCTGGAAAAATACAGAACCTCAAAGTTAGTAAGCTTTTTCTTCACTCAGGGAGAATTCCACAGAGGTACCAGTTATTCCGAGTGAGTCACTCAGAGTGGTTGGGTGTGAGATGCTCCATTCTAGAGAAATTTACTAAGTCAGATTTGTTCACAGTGGTGGTGATAGGAACCAGACGTCCACCTCTAAACCCCACGGAAGGTTATTATATGATACATGCTGCCTGATACAGTGTTTTATGAAGATGTTTTGGCTTAAAATGTATTTTAATCAGTTTATTTTATTCCAGTTTATTAATTGCAGGGCTGTATATGCATGCAAAAACAAATATGCATGTTTTTCGTTGGACAGCGACGATTTTAGAGACGGCTCCTCATAGAAGGTTCTCCTTATGGTCATCTTAAAGCTTCACTGTAGAGTAAAAGTGAAGACACCAAACTATATGCCCTCATGGAATTATCCAGTCCACCTTAAAACCCTCCAGAGTGGAGCTTTACAGGAGGATGAACCAGCTTTCTTACCCTGCAGTGGAGCTGATAGAACAAGGTTTATTACTAAGCAGGTTTGGAGCGATTCTATTGGTCGGCACATCATGAATATTCACTAAGCTGAAAGGAGAGCTAGAGCTTTTACACTGTGCAGAAAAAGAGATCAAAGTTTTTACACCACTAAATATATATTAGAGGTGGAGATATGGAGGAGTATCATACTGTGTACATCAGGAGTAGATGTGGTGTATCAGGATATGGACTGGTTCAGACTCTCATCAGGTGGAGCTGTTCAGTGTGAGACTGTAGAGTCTTTAAGATCACCAACACCATCCATTTAGATGGGTGTGTCTAAACTTTTGACTGGTGGTGTATAAACAGAATTGAAACCACTTAAACCTCTTAATGGCTTTTAATGCATTTTCATTTCCATGGTCAGATCTTGAACAGCAAAATGCTACCCAGAATTTGAATCACGTTTTGGTAATTCCGGTTCTACGGGTGTGGTTCTTTGTGTGTGTGTGTGTGTGTCTGTTGTTTAGGACAAAGACTTTGGGAAGCAGATTCTGTACAAGGCCCACTCCAACCCCGCCGCTGTTTTGAGCACCAGTCTGAAGGATTATCAGGGTCACTCTGTGGAAAGGGCATATCAGGGACAAGACTTCTTCTGGGGTCTCAGTCCTGTCAAGGGGGATTACGTTCTCATCACCTTCACCCAGCCTCGGATCATCAAAGGGTGAGAGTACGGCACCACACTTAAAGCACTGGTTTGGCCTCATTCATAGGATTTTCCAAGACCTGTTATTATCTCCCACGTTCTGTAGGCTTTAGATTTGGAGCTATGTGGAAGTAATAGGAGCGTATAGCCATCAGCTTAGCATTGCGCAACCTGCATGCCTGTTCCCAGGTGTTAAACTTTCACACAGACTGGAGAAGAGAAAGGCATGTTGCGTAGCAGTGGTGGGCAAAGTACACAAACCTTGTCGTTGTAGAGATAAAATCTTCTGTCAGTGTCAGTAGAAGTTCCTCCCCTCAGACCTCCACTGGAGTAACAGTACTACAGTATGTACCTTCAGATGTACTTAGGTATGGAGAGTAACAGGAGCATGATTTATTACGGCTCTAATGTCCTATTATCATTTCTGGAACAGGACTCTTCATCAGCTCAGTGTAGGAGAAGAGTGTCTCTCAGTCCACCAGTCTTTAATAGAAGCTCATTCATTAGTCTGACACTGACGTCTATTCACATCATCATCAGCACAGAGCACTGAAGGAGAACAGGTTCCATTAGCTAGAACCTAGCTCTGTCCAACAACTCAAAGCAACACCAACACGCTACTTACGCTACACTAGCGCATTACACTTGCTGAGTTACTGTACACCAACACACTACTTACAGTACACTAACACATTACACTTACTGAGTTACTGTACACCAACACACTACTTACAGCACACTAACACATTACACTTACTGAGTTACTGTACACCAACACGCTACTTACAGCACACTAACGCTACACTTACTGAGTTACTGTACACCAACACACTACTTACAGCACACTAACACATTACACTTACTGAGTTACTGTACACCAACACGCTACTTACAGCACACTAACACATCACACTTACTGAGTTACTGTACACCAACACGCTACTTACAGTACACTAACACATCACACTTACTGAGTTACTGTACACCAACACGCTACTTACAGCACACTAACGCATTACACTTACTGAGTTACTGTACACCAACACACTACTTACAGTACACTAACACATCACACTTACTGAGTTACTGTACACCGACACGCTACTTACAGCACACTAACGCATTACACTTACTGAGTTACTGTACACCAACACACTACTTACAGTACACTAACACATTACACTTACTGAGTTACTGTACACCAACACGCTACTTACAGCACACTAACACATCACACTTACTGAGTTACTGTACACCAACACACTACTTACAGTACACTAACACATTACACTTACTGAGTTACTGTACACCAACACACTACTTACAGTACACTAACACATTACACTTACTGAGTTACTGTACACCAACACGCTACTTACAGCACACTAACACATTACACTTACTGAGTTACTGTACACCTACACGCTACTTACAGCACACTAACACATTACACTTACTGAGTTACTGTACACCAACACACTACTTACAGCACACTAACACATTACACTTACTGAGTTACTGTACACCAACACGACACTTACAGTACACTAACGCATTACACTTACTGAGTTACTGCACACCAACACGCTACTTACAGCACACTAACACATTACACTTACTGAGTTACTGTACACCAACACACTACTTACAGCACACTAACGCATTACACTTACTGAGTTACTGTACACCAACACGACACTTACAGTACACTAACGCATTACACTTACTGAGTTACTGCACACCAACACGCTACTTACAGTACACTAACACATTACACTTACTGAGTTACTGTACACCACTGTTGCATAGATAGACTGACCTACACAGGTTTATCCAGATGTTGGCCTAATTTCTGTATTATTACTGTTTATTTGGTGGATTAAACATAATATCTGAAAAACTAGTGCTGCACGGATCCCATTTCCAACACTTAAACACAGTATGGGGATACTCCCAATGACTGGGCATACAATAATTCTGATCCACATATCGCTAACATGGTGAGATGACAAGCAACAGTGAAAATCTGCAACGGAAGCAACCAATCACTCATCAGCTGCTGTGTGGTCACTCACAGTCTGAGGTGATGTTAGATGGTTATTCAGGATTGTTACTGAGGGAGCGGAAGGAAATGCCAGAATAGCCTTTGGCCTTGATTTAGGCTTTACTTAACACAGCAGCCTCCTAGCCAAGCTGGTGTCCACTATCCCTACCACTATTGGTCAGTGGTATCACTCAGCAGTGAGTCTGGTTGCTTCACCCAAGCTGGAAAACACTGGAAGTCACTGTTTAACAGTGTGAAAGACAGTGACAGTCACTAAACTCCTTCGGAGTCTGACGCTCGGAGTTGGTACAAGGGAGCAAGAAGTTTGGATGTGAGACCAAAGCCAAAGAGGCTGCTGGGTGCTGACGTGCATGCACTACAGGCTTAACTACATTTCATTCATTCGCTCATTCTCTGGTAGAGAGCATATATACCAAACAGCATGCTCCACACGCACCAGTAACAGCTGGGATTGGATCGGGCATGTACTGGACAAGTTTCTGGATGTAGGCCACATCAAAGACACTCTTACATCAAAGCAATGTTCAGTTGGTCCAGATTTGGTGGATGCCTTCTCTGGCACGATTCCAAGGAGAGTTTCCTGTAGACTGGGATTGTAGCCACTGCTGGTAGACCCGTATGACCGTACGCTTCCATACACCATTAACATCATTAACATCTGCTCTGGAACCATTTTCCACACATGGAACGAGACATTCCCTGTACTGTACCACCTCTTCCCAATCTATGGATCCCATCACTCTCACTCGGCAGGTATTGACAGCCCCATCATCGTCGTGCAGCACCATCTGCAGGAGCCTGAAGTTACTACCACCTTAAACACACAAGATGATAAATATATTTATATGTGACCAAATAAAATCATTCAGTTAGGCTGAGTAGGGTTTATTTGAAATCAAAATAAAGTTTTCAGAAATGTGGATGAATAGGAACCATATCAGTACACTATGTCCAGAGTATTTACATTTACGGTATTTAATCATATTACAGGTAGGCCAATGTAGTGTTAGGAGTCTTGCCCACGCACTCTTATTGGTGTAGCACAGCGTAGTCACTCTGCCTGGGATTCAAACCCCCGTCTCCCACGTGTGGTGGTAGCTACTAGCTACACCAACCTACTACGTGGTTGGTGTAGGATAACACCACTACCCGCCAAGTAGCCACCACACGTGGGAGACTGGGGTTTGAATCCCGGTCTGGGTGATGCTGTGCTACACCAATAAGAGTCCTTGGGCAAGACTCCTAACACTACGTTGGCCTACCTGTAATATGATTAACCCTGTAAGTCGCTCTGGATAAGAGCGTCAGCTAAATACCGTAAATGTAAATGTACTTGGCGGGTAGTGGTGTTATTCGCTGAGCTACACCAACCACTGTAGTACCGTACACATTTCTAAGTAAACCATCACTTTAAATCTGTGTTCATCCCTCCCAGTTCCAAAGGTGCCACAGAACAGTTTAACCCACTCTCAGATCTTAACCACCAGGCTTGGCTGACCAGCAGAACAAGAAATCAAGATTCAATTTAAGTTCAACCATGCATGTTAAAGCTGGGAGGCCAGAATCACTAAAACTCTACGTCTGCAAATGACGAAAGCTTTTGTGAATCTTGTTGTCCTAATCTTCCAAGTCCTATTTGGCCACAGTTGTGTGTAGGAGGTGAAGATATTCTGGTTTGCTAACATGCTCTGGAAGGGTGGGAAACGGGAGGCAGGATGTTGCTCCATCCCAGGAGCCTTGCTCAGGACTAAAACAGGAGTGGTTACAGGAAAGGCTCTTGAACTTAGAGCTTACCACAACAAGCTCAACCACCATCCACACCGGGACACTGACCCTTGAACCATCTGGGTTCCTTTCAAAGCTTTAGGTTTAAAACTGCACCTGTCGCATTCACTTAACACCACCACCCAAACCAGTCAACCCCGTTCTGCTCATAAAGCACATAACATACAGAGAGTTAAAACAGTGTTTTAGTGATTCTGGCCTCCCAGCTTTCACATGCAGTCATCAGCTGAGACCGGGGGGGAGGGGGGTGGGGGTGCTTTTTTGATGATGACTCATCATCAAAATAATAGCTGCACCAGATGGAAGTGTAGGCGGTGCTGTCGGGAAGGAGGATAAATGTTACCAGGAACAGTGATTAGATTACGATCTAGACTGATATGGTAGATCAAGCTGGTAGATCCACCTTCGCCATCTAGCCAGGAGCTGGAGTGGTCAGTGACTGTTTTAACTCTCTGTGTGTTGTGTGAGGGCGTTCAAGCTTGCTAGTAGGCTGGCAGTTAGCACTGCGTTACGTGATGACATCACCCTGTAACAGAGAAAGGAGCTGGAATTCCAAATAGGCCTTTCGGGCAGCTGGGATAAGTGGTTCCGGTGGAAGAGAATTCCTCGCTCTGGCGAGTACTTTGGACTTTGTAACTTTCCAGACTGTTTACAAGCACAAAGTGCTTCATAACACTCTGTAGTCTAACAGTCAAAACTGGCAAAGTTTAACAGGCCGTCTTTAAATCTATGCTCAGCCTAAAATCTATGACTGCAGCACGTAGTTGGAACGGAGCAGTCGGAGACTCGGAATGTTGGAATATTCAAAAAGCGTCTTTGCTTCTTTGTGTGGCTCCGAGACTGGTGTAGGCATTCAAATTCCGCCCAGCCACCACTACTGGGAGACTGGGGTTACGCTGGGTGTGCTGTGCTACACCAATAAGAGTCCTTGGGCAAGACCTCCTAACACTACAGCGGCCCACCTGTAATATGATTAACCTTGTATGTCGCTCTAGATAACAGCGTCAGCTAAGTGCCGTAGATGCAAAAGAGCCAGCAAGAGCCTGGTCCTTCATGAGAAAGGTGAAGGCTATGACACTCAAAGTAAAGCTTTAAGCTGAACATAAGGAGAACCATCTATATGTAGCCGGGTCTAAACTTCTCACTGGTACTGTCTTCCTATAAAGAGGATTGTAATGTAAACATGTACAGTGGTTGGACAATGAAACTAAAACACCTGGTTTTAGACCACAATCATTTATTAGTATGGTGTAGGGCCTCCTTTTGCGGCCAATGCAGCGTCAGTTCGTCTTGGGAATGACATATACTGCGTCCTGCACAGTGGTCAGAGGGAGTTTAAGCCATTCTTCTTACAGGATAGTGGCCAGGTCACTACGTGATGCTGGTGGAGGTTCGTCCTTCATGGTGGTATGCTGACATTACCCTGGATACCGTGGCTCTTGATACATCACAAAGACTTGCTGTCTTGGTCACAGATGTGCCAGCAAGACGTGCACCAACAGTTTGTCCTCTTTTGAACTCTGGTATGTCACCCATAATGCTGTGTGCATTGCAGTATTTTGAGCAGAACTGTGCTCTTACCTGCTAACTGAACCTTCACACTCTGCTCTTACTGGTGCAATGTGCAATTAATGAAGACTGGCCACCAGGCTGGTCCAATTTAGCCATGAGACCTCCCACACTACAATGACAGGTGTTTCAGTTTCATTGTCCAACCCCTGTAGTTTATATATAGTAGCGCTGTAGCTCTGGACTAACATGAACATGAAACCGTGCAGCATCTACACTGCTATGGAAGGCTCCGTCACTGCACCTGAAGCAGGCGGCTGCTTGCACCAGACACAGACAAGTGTTCGTATGATTGTAAAGATAGACAATCGGACTGAAACCGACAATTTTCCGATAGTTGTGGCCAGTTTAGCTTAGATATCAGGCGCTCTATCTATGTGTGGGAGGAGCAACGGAGACTGTGGTTTTCTGGTATGTAGCCTAAACCTTGCAGGTTTCAAGCACGGCTGGGTTGAGTCTGCGTGACTTCACACACTTCCAGTCAAGTCAAGAGGCTTTTATTGTCATTCCATCCAAGTTCCCAGTGGAGTGAAATCACGGTCCTCCAGGAGCAAGGTGTAGCATGGAACAACGTGCAGACATAAGTGTGCAAATTCCTGTCGGCTGTATTATTGAGAGTTTGCATGACATATGTTGGTCTGAACCCTAATGAAGTCTTCCTGGGAACATTCGTGTTGCTTACCCATTTCTATGGCTTTTTTTTTTCTCAGACATGATCACAGTCTGACTCATCTTCTAGCATAATCTGAATTGCTGAAGCACAATCATATCAGCTGACTCGAACTGCAAAACACTTCCTGTGAGGAAACATGATTCTCCAAGCAGAGTTCACAAAAAATTAGGAAATGGACATGCAAGCGTCCTTCCAAGTAACAGGTTTGGCCTTGCTGCAACCCCCCCACACACATAGCAAAAGACTGGGAAGCATGTGATCAAATGCGCTGGTTTTGGTTTAACCCCTTAAACGCATGAAGTTTTAAAGTCTGGTATTTCTAACAATTTAAAAGTGCCAGTAGATCTCATACACCATAAACCCACATGAAGCTTATCTGGCTTATTATGCCTCATCAAACAAAGCCATAAAGTTTGATTCAGGGCATTTGATAAACCAGGGCTAGGCTTTTCCACATGTTTGTCTGCTAAGCTTTACTACCTATCACTTGTAGTCATGCTAAGCGATCCAACAACCTGGGAAAAGTACAAAGAAATTAAATTACTACATTAAATAAATTAAAAAGTTATGTCTAAATTGTGTTTAATCTTATTCAGTTGAAAGCAACCATGGGGAACCAAAAATACAGTATCAGGCAAACGTTCAGACACAGCTACTTATAAAAGGTTCTCCTTATGTCTATCCTTATGTAGAATAAATCCACCAATCCACCTTAAAACCCTCCAGAATGGAGCTTTACATGAGGAGGAACCAGCTCTCTTAACCTGCAGTGGAGCTGATAGAACAAGGTTTATTACTAAGCAGGTTTGGAGCGATTCTATTGGTCGGCACATCATGAATATTCACTAACCTGAAAGGAGGACTAGAGCTTTTACACTGTGCAGAAAAAGAGATCAAAGTTTTTACACCCCTAAATATATATTAGAGGTGGAGATATGGAGGAGTATCATACTGTGTACATCAGGAGTAGATGTGGTGTATCAGGATATGGACTGGTTCAGACTCTCATCAGCTGGAGCTGTTAAGTGTGAGACTGTAGAGTCTTTAAGATCACTAACACCATCCCTTTAGATGGTAGTGTCTAAACTTTCGACTGGTGGTGTACACTGCCTTACGCTGAACCAGCACTAAGGGCGCTTTCATACCTGAGCCCTTTTTTCCAGACCCAGGACTGCCTGCTCTGTGAGTTCAGTGTGTGTGATGAAGTGTGAAGGTTGTTTTTGTGTGTGAAGGCAAATCTCTAGTCCTCCTGAAATCAGTGCTCTGGCCTTTGCATCCTGGTGCGGTCCTCTGCGTGTGGACAAAGTACACAAACCATGTACTCGAGTTAAAGTGGAGATCACCTTAGGTAAAATCCTCCTTCAGTGTCAGTAGAAGCTCCTTCCTTTAGACCTCCAATGGAGTAACAGTACTAAAGTATGTACCTTCAGATGTACTTAAGTATGGAGAGTAACAGTACTAAAGTATGTTCCTTCAGATGTATTTAAGTATGGAGAGTACCAGTACTAAAGTATGTTCCTTCAGATGTACTTAAGTATGGAGAGTACCAGTACTAAAGTATGTACCTTCAAATGTACTTAAGTATGGAGAGTACCAGTACTAAAGTATGTTCCTTCCTTAAGTATGGAGAGTCAGACTGTGTTCCTTCAGATGTATTTATTTAAGTATGGAGAGTACCAGTACTAAAGTATGTTCCTTCAGATGTACTGAAGTATGGAGAGTAACAGTACTAAAGTATGTTTCCTTCAGTACCAGTACTAAAGTATGTTCCTTCAGATGTACTTAAGTATGGAGAGTACCAGTACTAAAGTATGTACCTTCAAATGTACTTAAGTATGGAGAGTACCAGTACTAAAGTATGTTCCTTCAGATGTACTTAAGTATGGAGAGTAACAGTACTAAAGTATGTTCCTTCAGATGTATTTAAGTATGGAGAGTACCAGTACTAAAGTATGTTCCTTCAGATGTACTTAAGTATGGAGAGTAACAGTACTAAAGTATGTTCCTTCAGATGTACTTAAGTATGGAGAGTAGCAGTACTAAAGTATGCCCCTTCAGATGTACTGAAGTATGGAAAGTAGCAGTACTAAAGTATGTTCCTTCAGATGTACTGAAGTATGGAGAGTAACAGTACTAAAGTATGTTCCTTCAGATGTACTTAAGTATGGAGAGTAGCAGTACTAAAGTATGCCCCTTCAGATGTACTTAAGTATGGAGAGTAGCAGTACTAAAGTATGTACCTTTAGATGTACTAAAGTATGGAGAGTACCAGTACTAAAGTATGTCCCTTCAGATGTACTTAAGTATGGAGAGTAACAGTACTAAAGTATGTACTTTCAGATGTACTGAAGTATGGAGAGTAACAGTACTAAAGTATGTCCCTTCAGATGTACTTAAGTATGGAGAGTAACAGTACTAAAGTATGTACCTTCAGATGTACTGAAGTGTGGAAAGTAGCAGTAATAAAGTATGTACCTTCAGATGTACTTAAGTGACAGGCGCTTGGCAGAATAGCTGGCGGAGACGAGTGTTACTCTGTAAGCTGATGCAGGAACAACATTGTGTTGGTCTGGAAGTTCATTATAGTCAGTGATCTCTGGTCTGCCTTCTAGTGGGAGTCTCTAGTAGCACACGGAGTGCATAGGCATATATGTGAACGGTTATGTTCACGACACAGCCGTGGAACGCAGCTGGTATATCTCTAGCCTAAGACTGGTGGAAGAAACGTCAGTAACCTTTGATCAGCGGATGACATGATGCTCCGAGCAGCTAAACTGGAAGACCTGAAACACGGAAGTTCAGCTCAAAACGGAGTAATAACCGTCACAAGGTAGGGTTATTAACAAAAGTCAGAACAACAGGAAGGACATCTCAATTTAGCTTTGACAGTGATGATGTCGATGGGGTGGGCTGCCGTTGCCCTCCAGCAAAGGATCCAGCGTTCAACACAGACTTTGAAAGGATCTTTTTGAATGTAAACCAGACATTATCCAGGCTGTGGTCTTATAAACAGCAGGACAGGTCCTAGTGAAGGCTTTGGAGAGCATCTTAGACGGCATAGAGCACAAACAGGTTTGACCTTGACCAGATCGAGCCTCACCTCTCACTCAAAGCCCAGTTAACCAATCCCGGCTTGATTTGGTCAACGCACTCATGGGCTGGAGTGTAGGTAGCCAGCTTAATGACCGGAGGGTCACTGGTTTGATTCCCTGAACTAACAGGACACCACTAAAGTGCCCTTCAGCCAGGCAGGTTAGGGGTGAGGTGCTCCACACTGCTCCAGGCCAGTGTGCTAAATGCCCCCGGTGGGTGTTCCACTTCAGGGATGGGTTAAAAATGGCAGACGAATTCCTCTGTGTGCAAACACTACTAGCAAATTGTTCTAAATTCAAATTCTAATTCAAACTGGAGCTCTCTTTTGGATGCATTCCAAACATTCATGATTCATAAATTATCATAAACTTGATCAGCCCATGATCATGACCCCATCTGAGCAGGCCTTTCTAGAATGGCTAGTTTGAGTGTCAGTTCCTTTGCATGATAATGAGCCACTGTGGACTCCGCCCCCTCCCCACCCCACCTTCCACAGGGGGTGCCCCAACGCCAGTACACATGCTGTCGTTCTGATACATTCTCTCATTTCAGATCAGTGCACTTTCTCTGGGCCTTCCCCTAACAGATCAATAGTGTTAACGATGTTGTGGATATTGCAGCGAGTAACGGGCTAGACGTTCTAGAACATTATCTAGAAGGTGAAGACTATGACTTCTTCACCATTTAAGATGGCACAGGGAAATTCAGTACAGGATCTAGGCAGCTAGTCCGAGTATTCACTCTTAGCTTCTGCATATTGCTAGCGCCTCCACAGCGTGCAAGAAAAAATGGTTCCCCCTCACGAAGGGTGTAATCTAGGTAGCAGCCGCACCAATTAAAGGTCAGCGTTGAAACACACGTGACCTTGCTGTGATTTGTAGACGTGAACAGGGTTCAAGTCACTGTTCGGGCGCTTCTTTGTCACTGAGCTTCTGGGCACTTTATATGCAGGCAGTACTGTAAACAACGTCCCGTGGGATGTACGGTAACTTGATGCAAAACAACCCTGACAGTGTAAACTGTAAAGCAGAATATGATATATATTTATATATATATATTCTGCAGGAATGATCTTCCATGCATATCTGAGCTGCTCGTTTACCTACAGTCACACCCACAGTGGCACGAGTATGTCCCGGCCTCGTGGCGCAACGGTAGCACGTGTGACTCCAGATCAGAAGGTTGCGTGTTCAGATCACGCCAGGGTCACGTGTTCATTCTCTGCAGCCATTGAATGCCGTGTTACACCAAAGCTATGTTCCTATCGCTTGAATCATGCCTCTGTTTCGTTTGTTTTGCGGTCTGGCTTCCACCTTAAATGGAGCAGCGGTTGCATTGTGCTCACATTTAACACTCAAGATTATCAGATTTAACGTCTTTCGATTTTTAGATAGATAGATAGATAGATAGATAGATAGATAGATAGATAGATAGATAAATACTTTATTGATCCCAGAGGGAAATTCAAGGCATCCAGTAGCAGATGTACACAGAAGTAACACGAGAAGCACAAGACAGAGTGATACAGGTAGAGACAAAAATACACTATAAAGTATGAAAGTTAAAAAAAAAATATTGTCCTTCAGTGTCTGTGTAATGGAGGTAGTGGTACACCATTTGCTGTGCAAATTAAGATGACGACTGATGTCAGCCATATAGACAGTGCAATAGAGAAGATGGCTGGTGTCAGCCATACATACAGTACAAGTACGCAGTCATATAAATAATTTAGCAGTGCAAAATGTGTAAACAGTGGTACAGAACGGTAGAATAATAAAATAGAAATAGAAATAGGGCATTTAGGAGGGAGTGTGTGCAGAGATGGGGGGGGAGTCCGTTGGAGTGACCGGAATTAAAGAGTGACACAGAGATTTTCATTTAGCCACAACGTTAAAGACTTCTCGCGCAACATGAAACCCACACAAAGCAACAATCACACCTATGCTCAACTACTTAAAGCTGAGCTTGAAGGGGGCACTCGGATTTAAACCGGGGACCTCCACCAGTGGGCGGAGCTACTCAGATGCTGTGCGGTATCAGGCAGTATTCTAATGAGCCCCCACTTGATGTAAGAAGGGGAGCCAAATTTGAATTGTTTGTTGAATCCCATGGTTTTTTTTATCTAGGCTGCCCATAAAAAAACTTTACTGTTTGGTAGGCACTCCCGATCAACGAATGTATGATGCACAACCCCCTCCAGCACTTTCTGTACAGATGCAAGATAAGATAAGTACATGTAAAAGCCATGTGAGGTTTTGCCTTGCAGAAAGTATGAAGACCCAGTTTTTCCTCTTTTATTGGTTACACGTCATATAGCATTGCATCTGCCAGTGTTTCCCAACTCTGAATCTGAAGGCCCACTACCCTGCAGTCTATAGTGTTTCCCCAACACACCTTATCCAGCTGATCAGTTCTTTCCCAGACCACAACTGGCTTAAAGTGGGGGTTGAAAAAGTGAGGGCCTCCGAAACCAGGGTTGTGAAACACAGGCATAGGCTAACCTAGCTGAAAGACAGCTAGACCAGATGAAATAAAAATTGATTAGCTCTAGGATTTCGTCCCTGTCCAACGAAAAACATGTATCTCCAAAATGACAACTTTACAGGAGAGGACAAAACCCTCATTGAATTCTAATGAAAGTCAATGGAACCAGACTTTTTTCCAGGTGAGTTTGGGCCATATCTGTTGGGCCATTCATCATAAATTTTTACACAGTGTAAATGTCAGGTCATGTGATCAAATCATGCATAAAAGTAAAAATCAACAAAAATGGAGATACATGTTTTTCTTTGGACAGCGACGATTTACTGTAGTTGGATCGATACCCTGCCCGGGTCACTAGGTAAACAATGTGACCAGCTAGTGCGAATTTTTAAAGATCTGGTTCCTGGTTTTCTGTTTGCTAATGCAAAATGCCATACGTCTCGGTATGGAGCTGTAGAGGTTCCCGATGGTGTCCTGTGATAATCCATCCCATGCAGCTTGAATATCCTAATACAGTTCCTACAGATGGTGTGGTAGGGTTGGAGGTGTAGGGACACCAGGCCTTCTGAACGTGGGACGTGACAATGTCCCATCCAATGTCCCATGACATGGATTCGTTGGTCGTCTCCACCAAGACTCGTCACTGAAGATGACCCGCTGCCATTCTGAGTCACTCTGTGACAGTCTGGCACGACACCACTGCAGTCTTTGGTGACGGTGACGTGGTGTTAAGGGCTGTCCTGCATGCATGTAGTCCTGCACCTAGTATTTTAAAAACCTAATACTCCACTACTTTAATTCAGCACCTGAACAACTTTTAGTTAGTAGAGTATCCATACTTCTACTCTAACTGTCGTTTACTCTATGGAGGGTTTTCGGGCTCTGCAGTATGGACAGATGTAGTATTTCACAAGGAGTGTCAATCAGCAGTGACAACAACCTGAGAAACTGCATCGGTGTGACTTAAGGCGGAGATTACGCTCATCACTTTATTGTTTAATGGGCCCTAAACGGGCGGAGTCGGTACAGTGAAGGTCAGTGACTGTGCAGATGCGCTCCTGATGCAGTCCTTTACTCTGAGAGACCGTCTACAGTACAGGCCCAAAGCCGTTCCAGAGGGCAGTTGCTGTTTTGCATTGCAAACAGCCGTGCTTGTGTGTCCCCGCCCATCATTAAAGCACAGACAGTGATATGGAATCTCATTGGGAATCAAGAGGATACACTCACACTGAACGGGTACCCAGTGGTTGGCATGGAATGCTGAATACGATCACTCTCAATATCAGCAAACGGGAAAAGCCTGGCGGTGTACCACGGGGAGTGGCATTCGTATCAGGATAAACAACTACCTACCAGACCTTCCCAGAAACGCAGCTGAAGCTGAGAGGCTGCTGAACCGACGCAGGCCTGACTGCACTGCCTCATCAGTGCTAACATTAGCGGACGAGCTACTAGTGTTTTGAGTGCCAAACAGCTGTGTGTCACTTACGTAGGTGTTACTTTCAGAATCTCACTGGTGTGAGAAAACCTGCTAGCACCTTTTGAACTTCTCATGGTCAATACACTGTGAAGGTGATGCAGCTTTTAACCTTTAGGAAGCTGAACTGAAAGTTGAAAAACCCGACCAGACCAAATAGTCCCCTCTGTGATGTTCTGGGGGGTCTTTAATGATGGGGAAATGGGTTCTTTGGTTGAGGTGACAGTTAATCTGAACCAAAGTGCCTACACTGAGCTGCTCATCTTACTGAGGAACGTAAAATTCCTATCTCTGGAGTCCAAGATGACAGTTCTGGCGTTCACAGGGCTGCTAATGTAACCTAATGGCATGATAAGCCTTTAGAGCACTCACACATCTGGACTGCAAACTCCCCAGATTTGAGTCCTGATGGAAATCTGTGGGAACCACCTGGAACAACCAGTAATGGGCCAGGGAAGGCGTCCGCCAAATCTGGCCCAGCTGACCAAGGATTTGGTGCAAGGGTGTCTGAACATTAATGTGGCCTACATCCAGAACCGTATCCAGCTTCAGCCAAGAAAAAAATCCCAGCTAAACGGAACACGCCATTATTCATCTGGCTAATCCGGTTGGCTGGTTGATGTGTTCCACTGTTCTGTGGTACTAATAATAATAATAATAATAATAATAACAACAACAATAATAATAAAAGCACAATAAAGCGAGTGTGTAATATGTGTATTACACACATATTACACACTCGCTTTATTGTGCTTTTATTGAGTCACATGGAGATTACTAATGATCAATTACACCTGGCCTTTATTGTCTTCTAAGATAAACAATTCTGGAACAGCTGAGGGAACTTTAGATCTTCCCACTATAACAGTTATCAGTTTTATTACTGCATCCGTACTTTGTTAATTTATTAATTTTTCCGTAAACAAAGAAACGTGTGTCTCTGTATCTCCCATAAATAGACTAGTATGGAATAGTATACCTTGTTCTGAATATTTTATTTGTTATTTAATATGAAATAAAGGCTTATACA
>JAMWET010006157.1:87500-115000 GCA_024036415.1 Prochilodus magdalenae
TGTGGATGTGTGTGTGTGTGTGCATGTGTATATGTGTGTGTGTGTGTGGATGTGTGTATGTGTGTGTGTGTGCGTGTTTGTGTGTGCTTGTGTGTGTGTGTGTGTGTGTGTGTGTGTGTGCTTGTATGTGTGTGTGTGTTAGTGTTTGTGGGTGCTTGTGTGTGTGTGTGTATATGTGTGTGTGTGCTTGTATGTGTGTGTGTTTGTGTGCATGTGCGTGTGTGCGTGCGTGTGTGTGTGTGCGTGTGTGTGTGTGTGTGCGTGTTTGTGTGTGCTTGTGTGTGTGTGTGTGTGCTTGTATATGTGTGTGTGTTTGTGTATGTGTGTGCTTGTGTGTGTGTGTGTGTGTGTGTGCGTGCTTGTATGTATGTGTGTGTGTGTGTGTGTGTGTGTGTGTGTGTGCGCGCTTGTGAGTGACATCCAGGAAAACCAAACAATGAGGCCGAACATACAGAAGCCACTGGCTTTAACCTCAACTAAATTCGCCACCACTTTCTAGAGCACGTGAGCTCGTGTACAGTTGTATACCGTTGCACCCCTCTGGTCACATGACAGGCTTTGTTGTCTAGTTAACACGTCTTCTACACCCTTAACCCACTGAAGCGTGGTGTCCTGCGGAACGTTTCAGAATGCTCTTTGAGTTCCGGACATCAAACAGGAAATACAAAGTGACCACATTTACGTCAATTATGTTAAAGGGGAATTCCACAGACTGCTGGGTGTAATTCAGTGGCTGATATATAAACAACGCCATACTGAGTGGTTTGATGAGAAATGGTTGATTTGCAGGGAAACGTAGACTCTGTTTTCTTTACAGTGGTGGTGATGGTAACCAGAGGTCACAATGTCTACAACACAGATATAGATATTTTATTTACTGTCAAATCCACCACACATTCATATATGTTCATATATGTAGATATATGTATGTATATATATATATATATATATATATATATATATATATATATATATATATATATATATATATATATATATATATATATATATATATATATAATTACATGTAATGTTGATGATGCATCCCTCCAACATTACCAGATTACTAAATAGATTTTTTTTTATTGAATAGATTGAAATTGAAGTGAATGGGCTAGTTGCGTAAGGCGATGTTTCTGGTTCTAAGTTTGGTAAGCACAAGCATTCCCGCTTTCCACCAGTCAGCACGCAAAATGGCATTTTACACGCAATGTCTTCAAGACCTGCCAAAAGTAACCATCAGTGATGTTCAGCACATCATTCAGGCTTCGTCGACAGCACCCAGGAGTAAGCGTGAGAGGGGCTTCAAGATGTACGTCTCCAGTTACATCGATAACTGTACATTACTGAGACTGACACACAAAAACATTAACATTTAAGGCGTTTAGCAGACGCTCTTATCCAGAGCGACTTACAACCGTGCTCAGTGTTCCATTGGATAATAATCCAGCTAGTAGGAAGTTTAGTGCTGGTACCTAGAGATTAATACACAGACATAGAGCAAGTAAAGCATTACCTGGCAACCCCAGCCCAGTGCTCATTCCTATAGAGGAGAAAAGGTCATTAAAGTGCAACACAATACACACAACTTACACCTCTACTAGAGCTCACTCACTTAAGTGCATTACGAAGAGATGGGTCTTCAGTCTGAGTTTGAAGACCGCGAGAGACTCTGCTGTTCTGACGCCCAGTGGGAGTTCATTCCACCATCTGGGAGCCAGGACAGAGAAGAGTCTGGACGCTTGTCTTCCATGTGTCCTCAGGGATGGTGGTTCGAGACGAGCTGTACTTGAAGCACGAAGGGCTCGAGGTACAGCTCGACTCTTCACCATTGCCATAAGGTAGGGGCCAACCTTGTGTAAAAACGAATGTCTTCGTCTGATCCTGAAAGCCGTTGCAGCCCAAAACGGAACTGCAGTGGTGAAGCTTCAAGCTGGTGTTGTAGCTCTAGTCTTTTTCTCCAGTGCTTCGTTCTCGTTTGCCAAAGCATCTGCCATTGCTGAGGTCGTCGGGGTAACGCTGTGATCATGATCAGGCGCCATCTGCACTTCCATCTCTTGGTCGGTGTCAGACGCTGCCAACACCGGGGAAGGGCATCTCGGTCGTTGTTGCCAAACATTAAGCCTTGGTGCGGGCATGCTGTAATCGTTTCAGGCAGAAAGACAGGGCACCGCTCCTTTGTTGAGTTTTCTCTTTCCCACGGCCGTCACAACAAAGTGGCCTGTGTTGAAATGCCTACTACAGACGCGAGGACTTCGAAGGGGGCTGAAGTCGCCGCTACGGATCTGTGTAAGCCACCGAGCCCGCACCTCAGGATCCACTGGAAACCTATGAAAGCTAATCTCCGAGTTGTACCTTGAAGAATTAGCACACAGAGGCACACAGCAATGTAGAGACAACGTCTTCTTCTCTTGACGTTGATACGTCAGTCGTTTCTCCTTTATCTTAAAAACACTCATGATCGCTAATGCTTTCCACAGATTCGCTCAATTCTCCTCACAACTACTACAACCGGAAACAGTGATGCTTACCAACCATAAACGGGAAGTTAAGAGACGCCATCTTGTGCACACAGCGGATTGAAAGATAAAATTAAATTGGGAGGTAAAAATACCAAAACTGACGCCTCAGTCATCAGACAGTGCCTCCACTACCATTTCATGTAATTACTCTCTGTGAGGCAGCTTTTAGAGGCAGACATCTGGTTCCATTCACCACCACTGTGAACTGTTTTGACTCAGTCAAGTTTCTCTATCACTGAGCACTTCAGACCAGATCTCTCTGAATGACTCTGTAGTGACTGTGTAGTTATGCAGGATATTTGAACATCCACAACCTTCACCTTTAAATTCAGCAATTAAACAGTAACTGCTTTAAAATCTGCAGGCTTCTGTTTTTTTGTAGAGGACTTATTTATACTCTTGCTCCAGAAATGATGATAGGACATTAGAGCCATAATAAATCATGCTCCTGTTACTCTCCATACTTAAGTACATCTGAAGGTAAATACTTTAGTACTGGTACTCCAGTGGAGGTCTGAAGGGAGGAACTTCTACTGACACTGGAGGAGGATTTTACCTGGTGACTCTATGTGTGGTGGTCCACCACTGGTAATGAGACATTAGTCCGAATTCTGGCCACTTGCTTGAACTGCTCAAATATACAGCTCTGGAAAAATTGAAGAGACCACCTCAGAATGATCAGTGTCTCTAGGTATACAGGTTCTGGGTTTGTGTTGGACCAGAATTCCTCAGTTCTGTTTGATTCTCTACACTACTGGAACCATGTCTCCCAAACTCCAGATCAGATATTGTATTAGATCTGTGTATTTAGAAAATCACTAATGACCTCCAGAAGCCTGTTTTTAGAACCATGCTCGCTGTGCGTTCCACCCCAGCCACCGCTCGCCAGTCTCTCTGTAGGTCACCTGAGGTCATCTTACGGTGGGTAAGGGACATTGGAATGAGGTGGCGCTCATCACGGTCAGTAGAGAGTGGGTTTGGCCCTCTGCCAGTCTGTAGCTGTGTTGTCCTGTGTGTTTGCTGCTGGACCTTGTTCTTATGAACCAGACGCTTACTGTATCTGCCAGTGAAGCTTCGGTTCCTCACTGAGAACCTGCTGTACATGTGGAGATGCTGATTTAAGAGGAACTGGAGTGCTCTCTTATTTATTTCCACAGCTGCATGTATATATATACTGGTCTTGTCGGTCAGATGCCGGGGTATATTACCTCTATGCTCACAAATGTGCGCTCCCCAGAGTTTTTACTGAGCTGGGTAAAACTGTTTTAGTTATTGCGCACCAGTGAACTGGAACAACCTGCGTTTCAAGCTAATTATCATCGCTCTGTTTGTAAGAACCTGATTCATTTTCTGTCAGTTTACGAAATAATATTTTGATTTTATTTCAGATTTTCTTTTATCTTTTAATCTTATTATTTAATTTTAATTTGTTTTGTCCTCCATGTGGCTCTCGGCTACATGGTAAATTCGGGTGCCCCCTCACATGTGGTACATGGGGTGGAACAAAATTGTAGTACCCAAGGACCCAGTTACACCCAGACAGCAGTACTTAAATAAATAGAATATACATAAATATATAAAAATATATAAAATATACAGAGAGAAAGAGCAGCAGGAAATCGAAAAGGTAGCAGCAGAGTGTATTTAAAGTGACTGAGTGTCCTCAAAGTGTCGGTGCAGTGCATTTGACTAAGTGGCGTTTAGAAGTCTTACAGCTTCCGGAATGAAGCTGTTCCTCAGTCTGTTCGTTTTACACTTACTGCTCCGCAGCCTCCTGCCTAAGGGGAGCGGGGCAAACAGTGAGTGTGCTGGATGAGTGGGGTCCTTCATGATGCAGGTGGCCCTTATCCTGCATCTGGATGTGTAGAAGTCCGTGGTGGAAGGGAGGCTGACTCCCACAGACCTCTGTGCAGCCCTCACCACCCTCTGCAGAGCTTTCCCGTCTTAATGTAAACCCAAGTTTAAATAAAGAAGCTGATTTATATACATGATATGAACGTGTGTGTGTTTGTGTGCAGGATCCTTCGTGAACGGAGTAGCGGAGGGAGAGATTGACGGAGTGCTGCGTGAGATAGCCGCCATGCGACTCCTTGTTCATTCTGACTCGGACGTCTGGGTAGTCCTAAGCGAGGTAAGCCTCTTACTGAAAAGGCTAGTAATTCTGATACTGATAATATCAGCTAATAGTCGTTTATATGGTCAAAACCCAAACTTTACTTTACCAGTCTGTTAGGATTGTGAGTTCACATATTTCCAATTTCTTAAAAAAAAAAAAACAGAATCTCACCTGAATAGAAAAGTCCTAATTAGAAAACTAGAATAAAAGCCCAGTGTACATAACCACATAACTCAAAAATCGGTAAATGAATGTCATAGTAGTACCTCCACGAGCACCAATACCAGCTGTGATTAGACGTGGCTTGGACTGGACAGGTTTCTGGTTATAGGTCACATCAGTGTTCAGACCCTATCAGAGAACTGGTCCAGATTTGGTGGATGCCTTCCCTGGCGTGTTACTGGTTGCTCCATGTGGTCCCACAGACTTTTGAGAGGTCTCAGATGGGGATTTTGCAGGCCAGTCCTGATGTGTGAATGCTCCTGAATGTTCATCATCCCAATCATTCACATTAGCAGCCCTGTGAATGCGAGAGCGGCCATCTTGGAATACAGGGATGGGAATGTTATGTTCTTTGTCAAAATGATGAGCAAAAGACAAAACCTAGGAGTAGGATTTACTGTGGCGTCAACCAAAGAGCCCATTCCCATGTAATCAGAGCATCCCCAGAACATCACAGAGGGGATCTCCGAAATGGTAACTTCACCGGAGAGGGCAAACATGCCCTGGAGTTTCACCATAGTTGATCTGGAGAGATTTTATCCAAATCGGTGTCGGAGCATTCCTGTTGGTCTAATCATCGTGCAGTGATCATACTATTTACAGAACAGCTGCCATGAACAAATCACAAACACAGAGACACCTCAGCCGCGATTCGTTTAATCCGTCGTTAGCACCAGATTCAATTAGGGAATGATTGATTAGATGAACTAGACAGTTCAGTGTCGGACGGTAAGTGTACATACTGGACTTTATTGGGGGGAGAACTCTGGAAATGGGAAACACAGAGCCATATCACAAGGTGATGGTTGTTTGTTTGTTTGTTTATTCTATTTTTATGGCCTTTTATTAACAAATAACTGTTACCTGCTCAGATAAACGGCTTCACTCAGTATCATTTTACTCGGGAAGCTTTACGTGGTACTATATACAGGGGTTGGACAATGAAACTGAAACACCTGTCATTTTACTGTGGGAGGTCTCATGGCTAAATTGGACCAGCCTGGTGGCCAGTCTTCATTAATTGCACATTGCACCAGTAAGAGCAGAGTGTGAAGGTTCAGTTAGCAGGTAAGAGCACAGTTCTGCTCAAAATACTGCAATGCACACAGCATTATGGGTGACATACCAGAGTTCAAAAGAGGACAAACTGTTGGTGCACGTCTTGCTGGCGCATCTGTGACCAAGACATCAAGTCTTTGTGATGTATCAAGAGCCACGGTATCCAGGGTAATGTCAGCATACCACCAAGAAGGACGAACCACATCCAACAGGATTAACTGTGGACGCAAGAGGAAGCTGTCTGAAAGGGATGTTCGGGTGCTAACCCGGACTGTATCCAAAAACATAAAACCACGGCTGCCCAAATCACGGCAGAATTAAATGTGCACCTCAACTCTCCCTACACCATACTAATAAATGATTGTGGTCTAAAACCAGGTGTTTCAGTTTCATTGTCCAACCCCTGTATATCAGACCCTGATAGAAACTTTATGTTGACGTTTCATTCCAGAATGCCAAGCCATTCAAATCCTGTGGTATACACACACCACATAGGCTCCAGCATAATCTCCAAGTCTACTGACAGACAGCATCTCAGATTTTCACTCGTGGTCGTTTCTGTTTTGGCTTTTGTTTGTGTTTTTGGATAAACCAGATTCTACTAGTGTAGTCAAATGTCTGTTACCAGTCTGTGTGCTTGTCCGGCCTGTTCAGTTTGTTATATGCCATGTGTGTATGGCTCACCAAGACAAATTCCCTGCACATGTAACACACCTGGGGAAATAAACAGATTCCGATTCGTGTCCCGATCTAAGGCAAACACCAACTGTTGACCGAGGAGTAGTTACAGGGTGTAATAGCCTCAGGTGACTGGCTCTCAGAGGAGCAGAGGCAGCTTTAACAGGCGAGTGAATTCGCTGGAAAGTAAACAACAGTTAGGAGTTGTTGAAACCCATCCCAGACTGTGAGAGAATTCCAGGTTCACTGGCAGGAGGCATGTTCAGTGCTTGCACTGCATGTTTTGAAGGGCCCATATCACGGAAAACTGAGTTTAATTAGTCATTGCGCAACACTACTGTTATCCGATGGTACATGTAACCAAGAACATACCGCCAGATAACAGATTGGAACACATTTGTGTCCGCCAACTAGTCCCGTAGTTTTCAGGATATCTACACCGTTCCAACTCCGGAATGTTCGGTCTGAATGGGAATGTTGTGCTTGTATACAGCTTTTTGATTGGATGCATGGTTTCCACGTAGCAACAGATATTTTCCCATTAGGAACAGAATGGGATGGAAAGTGCATGCCCATACATCTTCTGTCATTCTGCAGTTTTCAAGATTATCAACACCGTTCCAACTCTGGAATGCTTGGCCTGACGCTTGGACAGAAATTCCAAATTACTTCCCATTAAGAATGAATGGGGGAAAAAAAAGTGCATGGTCATCTACTGTACGTCAGCTCACCCCAGAGACATCATTTCACAAGTACTCTCTTAGGGCAGACCCCCAAGCACAAAGTCAATGTTGGTCTGACCTGCACTCGTCTGTCTCTCTGTTTTTCCCCATCATTCGTTCTTCCAATAGAGCCCCGTTCATTTTCACCCCCATTCAAACCCACTTGTTTCCTTCAGCCTACAGCCACCAGACTGCATGTACTACCTCAGACTCCCTCAGAATTCCCACTCTAAGCCAGTCATACTGACCTGCACTTTTCTCGTTTGTTCAGCCCTCGTTTCTCTGATAAACTCTCATTCCCCGATTCCTCCCATAGCGTCCCAGTCATTTTTGTATCAATCCAAACCCAACTGTTTCCTTTGCATTACAGTTACCAGATTCCATGTACTCACTCAGCACAGAACCTCAAACTCTTATGTAAAGCTATAAGGACCCGCACTCCTCTGTGTGTCGGTTATTCGTCCCTCGTTCCTCACTTACCAAGCTGTGCAACCATCCAGCGTTTCAGGAAATGCACTTTTCTAGTTTTAAATAAAGTTTTTTTATATCTAAAATTCAGACATAGTATGTAAATATTGTCCAGTTTTGGAAACATGACGTTCAGTTCTCAGTCCACACATGGAAACAGCTGCAGAACAGACTCATTGTCTTTGTGTTGTCACAAAAAACAGTCCATCCGTATACAGTATACCTGTCTATTTGGCCTATTCAGCAGTTTAGCCACGCCCATTCCGGCTAAAATAATAATGGTTTTTGAATGGGATGCAGTACAGGGCAGAGTCAGAACAGAGCTCATTTACATATATCAGTTTTAAAGGTGCAGTAAAAAATATTAAATACTAAATACAAACTATACTAAATTAATTCCTGCTCCATTCCTGCTCGTCACAGACAAAACTCGAGCCTGTGTGGCGACACTGTGTGCACATGTGCATTCGTGCTCCGCTTCAAAGACAAGTGTTCTGGAATGCAGTCTGTCTTCAACAGGAAATCAGGTTTTTCTAGCTGTGTAGCTGTCAGGGTGCAACCGAGCCTTCCGCACGTTTCTGTTGTCGAGAAGCCAACGTCACTGCCTCAGAACATCACTCTAGTTCCTGGTTCATTAAGCATTTGTGAAAGTTTCTGCACTGCGCTGGTTAAACCTGTAGGCCGGCCTATTGTTTCCCCAGAAACCTCTTTAGAGGCTCAAAGGGGAACAGAATCTGAGCGTCACTGTAAAGATGTGAGGTCATTTGAGCTAAGGTTTGGTTAAGAGTCACTTCCTCTCTCTCTCTCTCTCTCTCTCTCTCTGACAGATCTTCATTAAAGTTTGACGAGCAGTGAAGTGGAGGGAATGAGTGGCTTTGACTCTCTCAGCGCAACAGCACACCCTGCTGGTCATCCAGGGACACTACGGACAAGCAGGATGAAATTCATATTGCATTGATGGACAAGTTCTCAAATGAAAGAGATCCTTGTCCCTCCCCGTTCAGCAGCTTTCCCATAATTAGGTCTGCAGGATGGACAGATGGAATTTGTGGTGGATGGTTTGCCAACAACACTGAAACTGAAACGAGTACAGCAGCCGTAATAGCGTACAAACATCCAGGCATCGATGCAGCTGCAGCTTCAGCTTGGAAGAAGAGCCGCCGAAGCCCAAGGGTGCAGGAAAGATGCTGTGACTGGACACACTAGCCACCCCAGACTTTACCCAGGCTTGTGGTTTCGCCTTAGTCTGCCTGTCCACCACAGCTGCCTCAGCAAATGAATGGCTCAGTGAAGACCTGATTATAAGCTAGGCTGGTGTTTCAGCGCAGGCACTTGGAGGGACTGCGCCGGAGAACCAAATGACTACTGAAGGGAAAGGTTGATCACCTGAGTTGACTTTTTTCATATTTATTTTTCATAGGTTTGCTCTCTTTATTTAATGCTCCTCCACTACTGAAAGCCCCAAGTATATATATATTATAATTTGAATAAACAATGACCTGATTTACCATGGAAACACATTGTACTGTGGTACTCTGTGGCCAGGTCGTCTATTACCACAATAAAATTTATTGACAGGTCATATACATCAGCAATCAGGTCAGCCATAAAAAATCAACACAAGGGTTAAAGCCTTTAGGACTCATTATCTTTATAGCAGCCCTGATAGTATCTATACTGGATAATCAGGCTTACGTTTATGAGTATATGTTTGTTACCCAAGAGTAAATGGCTTTCCTGGATAGCGGCATGGCTTGCATTGTAACTACAGCAGAACGTTATACATGCTTACAGGTTGCAGCTCATCTGAGGCATGATGAAATTGCCCCCCGTTAAAGTGTTAGGTGTCTTTTGTTTCTGTCATGGCGGCTTACTTCACAGCAAAAAGCTGCAGATAGTGGTCTTATTTCTCCTTCCGAGCACCTTTGGAAACCCTGTGGAAGAGCGAAAACGGACATGGAGGTGGAGGTTTAAGGTGGAGGTGGGGGAGGGAGCAGGTAGGGCATAACTACAAAGCTCTACTGTGGCCTATTCAGTTCCTCACTCTTCTGATGAGAGCAGATAGGAGATAAACACATTGCCTCGCTAGTGTACACCAAGTGTGTTAAGCGCTTGGAGGCCCATAGCACTGCACAGGTTAGCGCCAGAGTCATAGTTGCTGCTATGATCCAATAACATGGTTTTTGACTGTCCACAACGGAAGCCTACCATCATTGTAATGTAAGCTATTCAGGGTGGTCTGATGTGAAATGGTTCACTGTACAGAAAGACACTCTACTTTACTCTTCTGTACAGTGGTGGTGGTTGGAACCAGAGGTCACCATGTCTATATATGGGGACGCTGATTTATAAATAAACTGGAGGGGTCTCTTATTTATTTCCAGAGCTGTATATCCACGTACGACTGATGTATGACTCTCTGTAAGGCACCAGCCAATTCAGCAGCTAATGAATGTAATGGAACACTGAAAACGCCAAGCTGTGCAGTGCACACATCCATTCAGTCGTATGCAAAGGTTTGAACACCATAACCAAATGAAAGCTGTTCCTCTACACGGACCCTCAACTCAAATATGGCATTTAACGCACTATTTCTATTTATATGAATTAAGCACATTGGAAATACAAAAAATAATAAATGAGCCATACTATTTGCACAACTGTGCATTCAAACTGCTATAGCGAATATGCTAATGTATTTGCACCAGGGTGCCCAAACGTTTGTATGCACTGTAAACCCTGTATTGGAGGTACCCAAGTGAGATGAGGGGACTGAATGAAGACTCAAACGGCCAGGCACACACAGGGGATCGTCATCGCAAGGACTCACTTAAAGGCAAATGAAAAACATTTATTAAAACAGGCACTAAAAACACTAAACAATACCAAAATGCTACGCACAGATTAAATACTGCTCAGGGAAGCTGAGGGTGTGCGTCCAACTGTGATGTAGTCCTCTAAAAGTCTGCTGTGAAGAGCACCAGGAAAGGGTCACAAATTTCACTCCCTGAACAGAATGACCTGAATCACGGTTACTTAATCAGGTTCCTTATAGTACACGGTGACGGACAGGCAGTACAGCAGCAGGCAGGTCTTAAAGGTCACATCACAGTTGTGTTCCCCAGTTAACAAAAGTAAAACGACATCAAAATAAACCGACAAAAACACTAACAACTCAAAAAAGAAACATTCGATTGAAACACAGATTCGTGAAGTTAGTTTAGTCATCTGGAACTAATTATTCTCTGCCCTAACATAAGGCAAAAACACTATGGTAGAAAATATAAATTAAGAAAAAAAAAAAACATGATCTTCAAAAGCTGCCCCTGTGGTCAAGACACAGAGCGGCTTCCTAAATTAAAAAGATCCCTGACGTCAAGGGACGTCTGAAGCACATCCTACACCATGTTAAGCAGCATTAAAATAAACCTAAGAGGTGGAAGTGGGATTCATATTGCAGAAACACGCACCAAGCAAATGTAAACATTAGTCGTTTTAGCTGCATTTGGACAAAATTAAAAAGGGCAAATAAAGTAACCTGTGCTGAGATGGCAGAGGGTTTCTGACACTACATAGTAGGGGAAGAGGGATGGGGGTTCTCCCTTACTTCCGTTTGCTTTTGGAGTCAGTGGTTTGAAACACGCTGGACGCAGACATGAGGTTCTCTATGTACTGACCCAGAACCTGGTTTTCCGACTTAAGCTTCAGGTTCTCCTCTTTCACGGCATCCACCCGTGCAGAGAGGTCTGGAAAACAGAGAACACAGAACACCTTACAGGCATCAGCAGACTTACTTTCGTAACATTCCAGCCTTTAAACGGGGCTGGAGAGAAGCAAGGCCTTAACCTCAGAACTTGAGTAGTCAGTCACATCTGATTTACCCTCAAGAGTATTCTGCAGCTCCAGGACCTGGTTTATAAGCCTGGTCTTCTCTTCCAGCTCAACCTGATTTTCCATGTCACCTGAAATACAGCACAGGTATTCTCACCTTTAAAGGGCCAGGTTAATACTGGCATTTTAGGAAAAGGCTTGGCTTTCTAAGGACCATGCAGTTTGTTGTGACAACTATAACTAGGTTCCACTACGCACTTAACCTAAGGGGCTCCCTTACCGTCCACGTCGGAGTTCATGGTGAAATAATCGTCTTCCTTTTTGGAATGCAGGGCTGCGACTCACGTGCACTGAAAAAGAAAATTACAGGCTTCTCTTTAAACACTTCCGAATCTGCTTCGCCAGCATGTTTTAGTTTTCCCTTCTCCATCACCCAACAGATGGTCCTCAAAATCGTGGTTTATGAGCTGACAACTTAAATCAGGTGTATCCAACCACTACAAACTGGTTTCACAGTCTGGGATTAAGCCTAGCCATGGACAAAAATACATTCGAAATTCTGTGTAGTTCTGTACTAGGCTTAACTCCTGTCCGAGAAAAGGCCGTGCAGGGGAACTACAGAAGAAGGACAGGGAGACGCTGCTTAATTATATTTCAGATTTCACTTTTTTTAGATGTAGTAAGTTAGTTTAAGTTCTCAAAATGATAAAAAATTAAAAGTGTCCAAAGTAAAATTGTTTATGGACACCTGCTCATTTAAAGTGCCTTCTAAAAATCAACATTATCAATAAGGAGCCTCTCCTCCAGCACAGCTCAATTTCAAAGACTGTACATTAGATGCAGGAACAACAGCAATTCACAAGAACATCAGTGAGGTCAGATATCGATAGTGGATGGTCAGCTCCAAAGCAAGCCCAATCATCCCAAATTTGCTGGATGGATATCCACTGCCCACTGTTCAGTCGTGCAATGCTGGGGGTCTTTATACAAGCTGTTTGTCCAAGGAGCATTTGTATCCGCAGAGGTTACACAATAGTAGCTGAATTCATTCATTAGAAGGAAGGTCTGGATACTGTTGGATTTACACTTATCATCAAAAAACTGTTGCACAGAAGGAATCAACCAACCGGAATGAAACTTGGTGGGTAGGTTTGACATTGTGAGACATACAAATGATTTACGTTTCACGTTCGGCTGTAAATGGGACATAAGCCTGACTTGACCCAAAAGCCACGATTACATTCAGTGCGCCAGCACCATTGGCATGACGCAGAACTACATGAACGCAGACCGTTACAGCAACTGCCCTTAACACCACATCAACGTCACCAAAGACTGCAATGGTGTCGTGCCAGACTGTCATTGAGAGGCTCAAAATGGCAGCGGGTCATCTTCAGTGACGAGTCCCACTTATGTCTCGGGGGTGGTGACCAACAAATCTGTGTGTGGAGACACCGTGATCAGCGCCAAGACGAACGGGTTCATGTCGCGCTTCACACATCCACAAGGCCTGGTATGATTCCACCTCTACCCCTACCGCACCATCTGCAGGAACTGTGTGTGGATATTCAAGCTGCATTAGAGGATTATCACAGGACACCATTAGGAACCTCTACAACTCTATGCCGACTGGGTGGTTGCACTGGCAAACATGGCGGACTGACGCCATACTGAGAGACAGACTTCTGTATGTGTAGCTCAATAAATATTAATCATGTCAGTCTACATCATAATTTATCGATCCTGGTAACACTCATCTTCCTTCCCAACTGCACTGCAATCCCACACCTCCTCCTGGGCGCAGCTATTCTTTAGATGGCATATCATACTTGAATTACATGGTGAAGAAAGATTCCATTCGTCTTTCAAAATGTCTATACAGTTCAGTGGTATAGTTATAGTTCAGATTTAAACTAAGTCATACCGGGGGGCTTGATATGAAGTAATGTATTTGCAGAGAAACTAACATACTCAGATGTTCTTTACAGTGGTGGTGATGGGAACCGGGGGTTACCATGTCTACAACACAGGTATAACCATTTCATCTATCACTATCCAAACCCATCAGAGACCCTACATAGGTCTGACGTTTACATATGTAATGCTTATAGTGGTGCAGTAAACTACAGAGACTGAATAACAGTAAAGTCTGGTTGGACGTCTGGTTCCTATCACCACTACTGTCAACCATTCTGACTCGTTAAGGTTCACACCAAATCACTCAGAAAAAACATGTTTACATCCAATCCAATTAATTATACCTAATTTTCATTTCCCAAAAACTGGTGGACTCCTCATTTAAGACCCTATAAACCAGCCGGGAAACTTAATATGAGAACGTTAGCCATTGCGAACCAAACTGTGAGGTTAAAATGTCTTAGCTAGTACTACTACTCCTTCCAAACACCAAGTCCTCAACTCCAGACAGAGAGCTTTCACCTAAAGCTAGCGGTGTCGTTATGCCAAGCAAACATTAGCACGCTAGCATGCTAGCTTCCTAGCTTATAGCAGCGACTTAAAATCTGAATAATGCAGGATTGCCGGACGACAATTAGACGCTTACAGGATAAGGGCTGACCCCAACCGAGTCTCTCGTTAATGGTAAGTGAAACTAGATCAATCCGTCAACGTCCGCTTTATGCGCTAACGCTAGCGGACCCAAGCTAAGCTAAGCTAACATTAGCAAATAACAGACTAGCAAACAGCTGACATTCATAAACAAACGGGTTTTGGGTTCAGCATCTCGCCAGTTTTGTTATTTAAACGTAAACAAAGCTGCAGCCATCCTCACCGGCCCGACTACAGAAGGACCACAAGCATACCCACCTTATAAAGAGAATTACAGTTATTAATTATCTGTGTTTATGTCTGAGGACGAGCCTTCCGTTTCCACACCTCTACTCAAGCAAGACCCGCCCTCCTTCAATACGGATTGGCTAGTAGTTTATAAGGGTCCACCAATCACAGCGCAGGGTGAAAGGCTGCTGGCCAATCAGCGCACAAGAAAGACTAAAACAGGGTAGGAAATGACAATACAGCCCGGTAGGCTTAATCCCCATTAGGTTAACCACATTATTACTCATTCCTATTTTATATTAGGTTTTTATGATCTGGGTTGAATAAACCAGTGTTTGTAATGAATCAACAGCCCTATTTTAGTATTATGAAAGTTAATAAACAATGAATTATAAATAAAAGGTTAATAAAGTGTTACAGCAGAAATAAAAAAAATACTGATATGTAGTACAAACAAAGAGAGTATTATTACACTGTTATAACATTGTGGACATCATATCGTCACTGTTCAAGTATCTCCAAGATGGCTACTTTACAGGAGAGGGGGAAAAACTAATTTAGTTTTAATGTAAGTCAATGGAACCAGACTTTTTTCAGTTT
The DNA here is from genome assembly GCA_024036415.1 of Prochilodus magdalenae. NCBI lineage: Eukaryota > Metazoa > Chordata > Actinopteri > Characiformes > Prochilodontidae > Prochilodus > Prochilodus magdalenae. The sequence continues at coordinate 102,515 of JAMWET010006157.1, forward strand.
TAGGCCATTTCTGTTGGTCCATTTATAATAAAATTAATTAAAATAGCGATACATAAACACAAAAAGGTTGTTTTTCGATGGGGAGTGGTAATGTAGTCCAGTGCACACCGCACTTTCAGGATGGTAAAATGATTCTTCAGGGTTTAGCTGTAAGGACTGTCATGGGTTCCAGCCTTAGCCTGGCCACCAGGATAGCTAACTAACCAATCAGCCTACTTTGACCTTGTATTTCAATAGATGTAAAAATAAGTACACAGAGACATATATCCTTATTTTTAATAAATTCTAGACACATATACAGTCAGTCATCAGGTATAGCTCTATGATTGTAACGAGCCCATTGTGGTAAACATGAGGTCAGTTCATCATAACCGGAAAAGGTCATATATCACTGGAGAAAAGTTTGATGCTGAGATATTTATCCAGGAATGAGAGAATGATCCCGAATGCAGCCATCACAGTCATTGTAAGGAGGACCACCAAAATCAAATAAAACCCTGGCAACCTGCAACGAGACACATGTAGGGTTAAGAGAGACACTATTGTTGGATGAGCAAGTGTCTTTTACATTAACATGCATTTAAGTTATTACAGTGACTGTCTACAGTTATTTAAAAAAACGTCAGACTAACATAAGCTGCTCCTAAAACGATGTAGCCATGTAAATACTCTTTCTGCTCTCTTAAATATTCTTTTGCAAAAAGGGAAATGTGAAAATGTAAGCAATTAAAAAAATAGAATCAACATTTAATGTAACTTACTGGGTCCTAATGCAGGACTGGGAATGGGAGAGAAAGCTGTGTGTCTTCTGAGCTTTTAAATGCAGTGTTGACACTAATAAAGCAGGGGGGCATGATTTTATACACTGTTCAAGTATCTCCAGAATGGCTACTTTACAGGAGAGGGGAAAAACTAATTTAGTTTTAATGTAAGTCAATGGAACCAGACCTTTTTTTAGTTTTAGGCCATTTCTGTTGGTTCATTTATAATGAAAATCAACAAAATAGCGATACATAAAAACAAAAAGGTTGTTTTTCACCGGGCAGTGGTGATGTAGTCCAGTGCACACCTCACTTTCAGGATGGTAAAATGATTCTTCAGGGTTTAGCTGTGAGGACTGGCATGGGTGCCAGCCTTAGCCTGGCCACCAGGCTAATGCAGGACTGGGAATGGGAGAGAAAGCTGTGTGTCTTCTGAGCTTTTAAATGCAGTGTTGACACTAATAAAGCAGGGGGGCATGATTTTATACGTCATCCTGGAACAGCCCACACACCCTCCTGTACAGAGGCGACACCTCCTACTCCTGTTCTCGTGTCAAGTAGGCCTATGAGGTACCAACCCAACCCCAAAAAAGTTGGCATAGCATTGACTGGCTATGTAAGGTCATCCTGTTGCGCCTGTTTCCAACTTGACCCGTGCAGGGTGTCAGAACAGTGCGAAGGCAATCAGAGAAGCTGGAGAGGAGAGAGGAGTTGTATTGTAGGGCTCTCAGTGTGTCAGGTCTCGGGATACACACTCTCAGGACACTTCTCGTGCCGGCCACCAGAGGTCGAACTCACCGGAGTCCTAGTGACTTTGCTCCTGCTCCCTTTCACGAGTCCCTACCATACCTCCCGCCTCTCACCTGCTCCATATGCCAGCTCATTATCCGTCCCTTTAAAAATCCTTCCCTTTGTCTAGGTGTTTGTGGAGCGTCAACCACTGGACTGTCTTTGAGGGGATTTTTAATTTTTTTGTTTGGAGGGGGTGGGGGGCGTCATATTAAATAACCTTCTGGGCTTTTGTAATTGCTGAGACTTCCGTTTTGTTTCTGAGAGCTTCTGAGCGTTATATCTTTGTGTGCTTCACGTTTTTGGCATTTTTCTATTTTTGTTGAGTAGATCCTGCCTCTTTGTGTCTGAGCTCCCCTTGTTACACTGTGAAGCGGGATGGTGTCATCACAGTAATGCACACCAAGAAGGCAAATGTGCAAATGTAAACAAAATGCAAAATTGAAATCAAAATTTAATGAGGATAAGAGAGACAGCTGCATGTCTTCTGAGTGCAGTGCTGACAATGGTAACAGTAACAGCCCATAGTTAACTTAAGGCTGCAGGTAAAGCACAGCAGTGTGCAGGGTAGTGGGCCTCACTCATCTTGTACTTACCGTCCTTTGCCAGATTTTGAGTATCCGATGAAATACATCTCTCTGGCTACGACATATACGAGCCCCGCCAGAGCCGCTAATGCTGCAGAAAGAGACAAGGTGTTGGATCCCCCAGAGCATAACATGACTTACACAATATGTATGAACTGCTCATAGTGTGAATTATGAGCTTAGCATGTCCTCTGAAGGCAGGCCATAGAAAGAATCTGATATCAGTGGTTAATATTGATTTTCCCATTGCTCACACATAGTATATTTAAGCTGATCGGACAAAAAATGAGTCACCTGTGACTGAGACGTACCTAACAGTGTGTAACGCCTCCACAAGCACCAGTAACAGCTGTGACTGGATTGGGCATGGACTGGACCAGTCTATGGGTGTAAGCCATCAGTGTTCAGACACTCTTCCATCAAAGAATTGGTCAGTTGGTCCAGATTTGGTGGATGCCTTCCCTGGCACAGTTCTGAAGACTGGGATTGTAGCCACTGCTGGTAGACCCGTATGACCGTACGCTTCCATACACCTGCAGATTCAGCTACTTCCTTCACACTATGGTCTTTGGCCACGCCCACATGCAGTCCCTCCTTTCAGCCAATCATTAACATCTGCTCTGGAGCGTTTTCCACACATGGAGCGAGACATTCCCTGCACTGTAGCACCTCTTCTCAAGCTATGGATCCCTTCACTCACACCCCGCATGTATTTATAGCCCCATCGTCCTCATGCAGCAGCGCCATCTGCAGGAGCCTGAAGTTACTACCACCTTAAACACACAAGGTGACTCATTTTTTGTCTGGTGAGCTTTACAAAGTATATACTCTGATATGTAGTCTGCTATTACACATACCTTCATTACAAAAGAGCCCAGATGTCCACAACACGACTAGGAACATAGGATAAAACTCCACTCCATTCTGGCTAGAAAAAGAGACACATCTTTCTATTTATACAGCCTTCATGCACGGGCAAAGTTAAGCAACCTCAAGCTTTTACCTTGTAGCATGTTCATGTCTCACTATACTCAGGGAAGTCTCTCCTCTCGGGTGACACTGGTGATAATGGACAGCCAATAGGGGCCGGATATTAAATAGATCCTTACCTTAGCTTGTATGTGTGTGTGTCTGTAACCAGTACAAACCTGCAAACCTGACCTGCGAGCATGCCATGTGTGTTGTGCTGGTGACCAGTTGGTCTGTGCTGTGTGTTTTTTAAACCTAGCAGCATTAAAGAACTGAGCTGATTTAAAGGAGCTACTATTCTTATTTTCATAAGTGCATCATTTTATAAATGAGGTTCACTAGAATTGATTGACAGGTTTCAGTTTTCCCACCCTCTGTCTGAAACACTGTTAGAGCTCCTGTGTCTTTAAGCCCCACCTCTCGGTTGAACTACTCTGCCGTGATTGGTCAACTCATCTATCTGTTCTGCTGTGTCAGTTTCAGGCAGAGCTTAAAACCTGGCAACCCAGTAGAACGAGTTGATGGATCCACCTTCGCAAGCTAGACTGGAGCAGCAGGGTTACGTGCCTTGCTCAAGAGCACTTCGTGTACTGTCGGTTTAGGAAAGCGACCTGATGACTCTCAGGTCACATATCTGGTTCCCTAAACTCCAGCCCTGTGGGAGAGAGTTTCTCCATCTGCCGTGTACTGTGGGCTTTACAAATCTGCAGACCGTCTACATGCGTCAATAGCCACACACAACAGGAAAAGCGTAATAAGTCCCATTTAACTTACTGTGCCCGGAAGGTCCTCTCAAACTCTGGTGGTCCATTCACTGCAGGGGGCAAGATTTTAAACTTCATCCTAGACCAGCCGACACGCCTCGCCTGAAACCCTGCAGACACAAGACTATAAAATCAGAGCCCTCCGAGAACTCCTGTTCTCGTGCCAAGTAGGCCTATGAGGTAGAACCGCAAAACTCAACTCCGAATTAGTTGACTAAAAAGTTGATTAAACTGAAAGCAGGTATGAAGCTTGGTGGGTAGGTTTGGCATCATAAGACATATGAATGATTCAAGTTTAATGCTGAGCCATGCATGTGGTGTGCTACCAGGCGGGGCTTATTACTGTAGCTGACTGAATATATAAGGTTGCCCTGTTGTGTGTGCTTTCCATTCTGACCTGTGCTATTGTGTTGGTAGCTAGCCTCAGACAAGAGTTCAAAAGCAAGTAGAACAGTTGGAAGAGTTCAGGGGGGAATACATCAGAGGCCTCGGGGAAGATGAATGGTGTCATCACTGCATTGCACAATATTCCCCTCATGCGGATATTACTATAGCATATTACTGGATATTACCACAGACCATGAATAGAGAGAACCGTTGAACTGTGCAACATTCAACGCCCACAGACAGGGATTTACTAGCTGAGGGGTCAAAGGTCACAGGCGTTTAGTTGTTGTTGTTTTTTTTGGGATTTCTTTGAATTCTCTTTGATATTAGACGCCATACAGGTTAAAGTACCAACCATTCTTTCATAGGTTTGTTGAAGAATATAGAGCTTAAACATTCCGATTATTTGCTGATGCATTTTTCTGGCAAGCCATGATCCATGCCTGATGATGAATGACAAGACATTTCCTGAATGCCCCTTTCCTACCAAAGCATGACAGCATCACCTCTTTTAAGGTGGTTTCTGACAATTCTTAGATTGCCCTGTCCCAACACCTTTGGAAGGTGTTGCAGGCATTAACGATTAAGCTAATTAGATTAACCATTTAAGATCTTGTCTTTGCAGTGCTTTTGTTTGAATGCGGCTTACTGCTTTCTGTTTTGTTTTGTTTTTTTATTATTATTATTTCACACACTTTTCCGACGTTTTGTACGCATGCAGGTAAGGCTTTATAATAATAAATCTACAACAAATGGTTCATGTTGTCATGATGTCGTTACCAGGAGAAGAACTGAAATGTATCCAATTTATAATAACCAAATGTGACTTAATTACTTACCCAAATGAAGGGCTGACAACAGTGACACTGCTGCTAGGAGAATAGGCTGTTCTGTGGTGGTCATTCTTGATGATTTGTCTGATCACTCCGACTGAAAGCTCTCACTCCGACTGAAAACTTCTACTGCTCTTTGAAGCAAGTCAGCATTACACAACTGGACAAGTTGTGGAGCAACATAAGAGTTCCTCCCACTTTCAGGTGTGCAACCTTTGGCCCTCCCATATGAACAAATATTATTATTAATAATAATACTAATAAATAGGGGCTGTTTTTATATGCGAGCTAGATTTCGAATACATTGCTTCATTACAAAAGGTATATCATTATATAACCATGTATAATATTAATTCATGTTTCAAATATACGTCCTTTTTTAAAACTAATTGTCCCCAGTATTACATGAAAATATTGGGAAAAAAATAACATTTTCTAAGACTTGTGAACTTTTTTTTTACAAAGCATTTAAAATCTTTTTAAAGTCTAGACTACGGCGTCTTTTTTGGAGGATCACTGATTTATATAATATTACTTCCGCGAAATAGGAGCGGCGTATGAATTGAAGATCAAATGACCTATACAACATCCAGGTTACTCATTCGACACCTTCCGGGTCAGTGTGCTGTGCGGGTGATGTCAGATCGCTAGATGTACCCGTTTTCCGAGGAACCCGCATACGATTGGTCGAGAATTTTAAAGACTCGCCTCCTCTTAACTGGGATTGGCTATATGTTTTAGGATGGCGGACTAGTAGCCAGTGAGAGCGCATGAGGGGCGGGGCTTTACCGCAATATGGGTGGGTTTTAAAAAAAACGAGCATGGTGTGTCGTGCTGTCTCAGCCCCAAGTTGTTTGGTATGACCAAGCAAACAGGACCGCTACCCAGAGACCTGGCTCAGTCTCGTAACATAAAGCTGGACAATTAAAAAAAAAACAGGGAAAATAAGAAAACCATAAAAATGGACAGCGATGACGACAATGTGGAGGAGGTCGTAGAAGGTACGACTTGCTATTCACACTACCAAAAAAAAATATTAACGTGAACGGAAGTGAAGGGACGTTTCCACACTTTCAGTTATTTATAGACGAGAGTGTCATGCCAACTTTTGTATGCTGTCCGTTTTAGTATGTCTGAGCGTGTGCGTACAGGGGGGGCCTGGCTTCATGGAAGCTCCCCCCACCCCGAACACCGAGGTTTATTTCACCACCACGTCCAGCAAAGACTCTCCAGACGGCGGCTGATGCTCTTTACCACCACGAGGCTGAAGTTGGCTCCATACTTGCCAGTTTCTAGTTCAGATTTTCCCGTTCCACCTTAAATGGTGCAGCAGTTACATTAGAACGAGTAACTAAAGTTTCTTGAGCCATGCAGCCTCTGTAGCCCTAAACACAAGTTGTCTTTTTACTAATTGGCTTGTCTGACAGTGACTTAAATAAGTATATATATATATATATATATATATATATATATAAAATGTATGTATATGGATTTATGTGTACACTCATCATGAAAGAAGAAAATAGCTGCACAATTAGTTGCACCCCAGAAGGAGTGAAACTTGGTGTGTAGGTTTGACATTGTGAAACATGCAAACGATTCAAGTTTCACACTCAGCTATGTGACATAAGCAAGGACGGGCCTTATCACTGTACCGGACTGATCCAATTGCAGACATCCAGCGAGCAGTGATGCCTCCATAAGTCATCCTGTTAGTGCAGCACCATTGGCAAACAGCTGCATGACGCAGGCCTACATGCACACAGACCAGTATGACACCACGTCACCACTTAACACCACGTCAACATCACCAAAGACTGCAAAGGTGTCATGGAGTGGCTCAGTGATCTTCATTGAGGAGTCCTGCTTTTGTCTTGGTGGAGACATCCAACGGATCCGGGTGTGGAGGCACCGTGGTCAGACGTCAAGAAAAACCTGGTGTCACTCCACCTCCACCCCTACCTCAAGCTGCATGGGATGGATCATCACAGGACACCATTAGGGACCTCTCCATGCTGAGACGCCTGGCATGTTGTCTTAGTTAATATGGTGGCCCGACGCCATACTGAGAGACACTACTTCTGTATGTGTAGCTCTATAAGTCTTTCCCATATCAGTCTAACTTTATCATCGTTTATTCTTAATGGTAACCTTCTTGCTGGGTTCAACTATTCTTTGATGATGAGTGTGAACATATGTCTATAATAATATTCATACTGCAGGGTGAAGTGTAGTGGTGTGCGGTGGACTGTGGGAGACGTATGCATGCGTACTCATGAATGTGAGAAATGATATCAGTGAGACATGAGTGGCAGCCCAGACATGAAATTGCGCACAAGCTAGCTATTTAAGAGCCTTTGAACCCGTTAGTGGTTTGACTTGCGAGCAGGATGTGTGAGTCCACCCATGTGTATCACTAGCTGACACTAGTGAACCAGTGAGCACAGTGGGGTTTTCTGCTCGCTCTGTTGTTGTGGCCGGTCGTTATTATCTAGAGAAGGTGATACAAAGTAGGTCTGGAGATAAAGTGGATTATGGGAGGACAGTTGCACAGGCTCTCAATCACATTATTCATGTACAGGTGTAGAAAAAGTAAGTGAACCCTTTCGGAATGGCCTGGATATCTGCATTAATTATTAATAAACTCTGATCATAATTATCTAATTAATTATCTAATTAATTATCTAACACCATCTAACTAATCGAACTAATAACATGCTAACGGTTGTACGATCCGTGTCTTGTTGATTGCATTGAGTGACATCCAGAGTGCATGCTAGAAACAATAAATTAACCTCTGTGTTAATGACTTCTCCAAGGCCTAATTGGCAATAGGTGTTTGAGTTAAGGAGACAGCACACCAAGGCTGCTGACTGACACATCTGTTCTTCTCAAGAGAGGTTACTGCCAACCATGAACAACTCCCAGAAGATCTCAGAAGACATGGTATAGAGATACATGAGGATGGAAAAGGATCTAAGCCAATCGTCTACAAATGGAGGAATTTCAGGACTGTTGGTATTGTCCCTAGGAGTGGACGTCCTGTTAAGATCACTCCAGGAGGGCAGTCCTGAAAGAGGTGACAAAGAACCCACATCAACTGCAGAAGACCTACAGAAGACTCTACTGACTGCTTCATGTCTCCACTGTTACAAAGCACAAGAATGGTGTTAATGGAAGGACACCATGAAGAAAGTCGCTACTGTTCAAAACGAGCCTTCTGGCCAGCCTCAAGTTTGCCCAAGACCACCTTTATGTTCCACAATACGTCCGGACAAATGTCCTTTGACTGGATGAGACAAACATGGAACTTTTTAGCATTTACATTTCTGGAATTTAGCTGACGCTCTTATCCAGAGCGACTTACAAGGGTAATCATATTACAGGTGGGCCAGTGTAGTGTTAGGAGTCTTGCCCAAGGACTCTTATTGGTGTAGCACAGCATCACCCAGACCAGGATTCGAACCCCAGTCTCCCACATGTGGTGGTGGCTACTTGGCGGGTAGTGGTGTTATCCGCTGAGCTACACCAACCACCAGGTATGCAGATCGCTGTGTAACAGGGACACCCAAAACCAAAACCTCCTCCCAGCTGTGAAGCATGGTGGTGGGAGCATCATGGTTCCAGGCTGCTTGAGGACGTTTGGTAATCATTGAGGGAACAATGAGCTCACAGGTGCATCAGGACGTTTTACAAGAGAATGTGAGGGCAGCAGTAGACCTCAGGCTGAAGAGACACGGGATGCTGCAACAAGACAATGACCCAAAGCACACCAGCAAATCTACAAGATCGGCCAAGTCAAGAGTCCTGGCCCTAACCGTATGGAGATGCTGTGGTGTGTGACCTGAAGAGGTCTGAACAAGAAAGGCATCCCTGAGTCACTGATGCACTGAAACACTTTTACTGGACGGAATGGTCCAGAATTCCTGCTTAACGCTGTGCACTTCATATTTTCAGATACAGGAAACGTTTAATGGAGGCGTTGCTGCTAAAAGCAATATACAGGTTATTCAGTTCAAGGGTTCTTTAAGGGGCCGCTCCGAAGAGTTCACCTACTTTCTCTTGCAGCTGTAGTTTCAGTAGTCAGATTTGACCTGTATGCTGTACATGTGGGTGGGAACGCGTGTTAACAAGTGGGTGACTGACCGTCTCCGAACTCCGCAGGCCCACTGGACGACGATGAACTCCCCCATGGTTTCTGCACAGTCACATACTCCTCCAGTGACCGCTTTGAGGGCCACTTTGTCCATGGAGAAAAGAACGGAAAGGGCAAATTCTTCTTTTTTGACGGCAGGTAGGAGACATGGCGGCCATGGCGCCGCACCGATCCTTTCCAGCTGGTTTGTGTTATTTTTAACAGTTTATTGAAGATGTGACTGCCCTGGCTTCTCAGACATGATTATGAATCATGCTCAGATGAGTCAGTGTCTTACGCGTACGTGCTGTCAGTGGCCATCGTAGCTGTAATTGGCTTAGTGTGAGTCATAGGTGATGTGGCCAGTCTGGTCGAGTAATTCTGTCTTCCCTCCTCGTCATCGCTCCCTACAAAGCAGTTGTGCTCTGTCTCTGACCACTGATGGCCACTGCACAATCCATTTCCATAGCCATTACTTTCCCTTTCGTATGAGCAACTACATTTAGCTGATGATCTTATCCAGAACGACTTACTCTTATTCAGGTTATTCATTTTACAGGTAGGCCAGTGCAGTGTTAGGAGTCTTATTGGTGTTACTCAGCATTTGCCACGTAGTGTGGGATTCGAGCCCCCGTCTCTCAAGTAGGGTTGGTAGCTCTCTGATGGGTGGTGGTGTTAACCACTGAGCCACACCAACCAGCTGAGCTTCATTTGCGGTCTTTTAACTTCTCCTCTTGTCCACTCTTAAGAAAAATGGTTCTAGATAGTAAAAAGTAGTAGAACCCGTTTTGGTGCTATGTAGAAAAGGATATTTTTAAAAGAACCATTTAAGCAAGTTTCCCCTCATAGGAATGAACCATCTAACCATGCACTGAGTATCTACAGGGGTTGGACAATGAAACTGAAACACCTGGTTTTAGACCACAATCATTTATTAGTATGGTGTAGGGCCTCCTTTTGCCGCCAATACAGCGTCAGTTGGTCTTGGGAATGACATATACTGCGTCCTGCACAGTGGTCAGAGGGAGTTTAAGCCATTCTTCTTGCAGGATAGTGGCCAGGTCACTACGTGATGCTGGTGGAGGTTCGTCCTTCTTGGTGGTATGCTGACATTACCCTGGATACCGTGGCTCGATACATCACAAAGACTTGCTGTCTTGGTCACAGATGCGCCAGCAAGACGTGCACCAACAATCTGTCCTCTTTTGAACTCTGGTATGTCACCCATAATGCTGTGTGCATTGCAGTATTTTGAGCAGAACTGTGCTCTTACCTGCTAACTGAACCTTCACACTCTGCTCTTACTGGTGCAATGTGCAGTTAATGAAGATTGGCCACCAGGCTGGTCCAATTTAGCCATGAGACCTCCCACACTAAAATGACAGGTGTTTCAGTTTCATTGTCCAACCCCTGTATGTTCATGCAGTTCTAAAGGGACCACTGTTTCTGCCTAAGAACCCTGGAAGACCCATTTTTAAAGGTGTAGCTAAAGGACATTTGGTAAAGCATCTCGTTTCTTCTGAGCTTCTGGGGTGGAGCAGCTTAAAACTTAACACTGTTTACCTGTTCTGCTTTTCAGCACGCTCGAGGGTTTCTATGTGGACGACGCCCTTCAGGGGCAGGGCCTGTACACGTACGAGGATGGCGGAGCGCTGCATGGGTCATACGTGGATGGAGAACTTAACGGGCCTGCTCAGGAGTTTGACGCAGAGGGTCGTCTGATCTTCAGAGGCCAGTACAAGGACAACGTCCGCTGTGGTATCTGCTGGGTCTACTACCCGGTGCGTTTGCACTCGTCATGCAAGTGTAGTAGTGTTATTAGGGGGTTATACACAAGTATGGATTTTGTCCAGAGCTGTGGTCACCAACCCTGGTCCTGGAGAGCTTCTTAATTAGCTAAATTACATGCGTTGTAGGTGTAGGCGGAGGTAGAGGACTGTATGTTGGATGCAAGGAAACAGATCTCCGGGCGGAGGGTTTTCCAGTGAGGCCGATCATTCGGTTTTTGAGCCATTTGTGCTTTTACACACAGAGGAATTTGTCTTCTGCATTTAACCCATCCGTTAAGTGAAACACCCAAATTCACACACTAGGGGGCAGTGACACTTGCCAAGAGTGGTGTTCAGCCCTAACCACAGCGCCCCGGGAAGTAGTTGGAGGTTAGGTGCCTTGCTCAAGGGCACCTCAGTCATTACTGGTGGTTAGGAATCTAACCGGCGACCCTCCAGTCACAAAGCTGGTTCCCTAACCTCCAGCCCACGACTGAGTTGGTGACCATTGGTCCTGAAGATGTGGGATATTTGACCTCATATATCCAGAATTCAGGAAATATTCTGAGCGTCTAAGATTTAAATCAATACAGGCAATAATCATATGGTGACAGATTTGAGGCTCGAGGCATCTTAATGCTTCTAAGGTTCTTTCTGATTTTAGAGAGTCATGGTCGCTCTCAGTCTGCATGTTAAGTCGTGCAGCCCAGGCATTAGAGAATCTCGTAGGTTTGGTTGATGAGATGATCCCTGCACAACCCACCCAGTTCAGAATGCTCTGTTCTCTTTTCACATCATGCATTCATGATTCTCCTCTTCGCTGTAGGACCGAGGCTGTGTGGTGGGGGAAGTGAATGAGGAAGGGGAGATGACTGGGAAGGCAGTGGCTTACGTCTACCCGGACGGACATACAGCTCTGTATGGCAGCTTTGTGGACGGAGAGCTGATCGAGGCTAGACTGGCCACCCTGACCAACCAGGAGAACGGCCGTCCTCACTTCAGTGTCGACCCAGACAGTCAGTACCTCGCAGACTGTCCCCAACTTTCATCTCTCAGCCTGAAAATGTTCAGTCCAGCATGGCTGTCCCACTTTCAAGACTCTACACAACCCCAAGTCTCTATGTATCTTTTTTTTTCACTGTTATTATATTGTGGTAAATGTGGTTAGTCAAGGCAAGAACGTTAGTCAAGTGTGAGATTCTAGAATAGATTTCCCATCGCTCCGTTATCTTTCGTGTAGTGGTCCTTGTTTGGGCCAGGCTAATGTAGCTAACACGTAATGGAAAGGATAAGCAGACCCCACCAGTTAGCACTGTGCGGACAGCAAGTTTAAATCTTCACAGCTTCGCCTCAAACCGTGCCCAAGTGTTAAGTAGTCTCAAATAGACAGCCGTGTGCAAAAGTGCGAGTTCCCCTAACCAAATAAAGCTTTAGTTAAACATAGTTAAGCCCCAGTGACACATTTTATTGGACAGTTCCTGTTTATCAAAAC
>JAMWET010006157.1:117500-160000 GCA_024036415.1 Prochilodus magdalenae
CGTCCTGTGGTCAGCGTCCTGTGGGCAGCGTCCTGTGGTCAGCGTCCTGTGGGCAGCGTCCTGTGCCCACTGATGAAGGACTAGAGGATGACCAACACTGCACTGTGCAGCAGCAGATGAGCTATCGTCTCTGACTGTCCATCTACAAGGTGGACCAGCAAGGTAGGAGTGTCTAATAGAGTGGACAGTGAGTGGACACAGTGTCTAAACACTCCAGCAGCACTGCTGTGTCTGATCCACGCACACCAGCACCACCCACACTAACACACCACCACCACGTCAGTGTCACTGCAGTGCTGAGAATGATCCACCACCCACATCATACCTGCTCTGTGGTGGTCCCGTGGGGGTCCTGACCCTTGAAGAACAGGGTAATACAGTATACAGAGAAACAGATGGACTACAGTCTGTAACAGTAGAACTACAGAGTGTTCTATATGGTCAGTGGAGCTGATAAGATGGACAGTGACTGTAGATACAAGGAGGTATCTTTATTAAAGTGGACTATTAAAGGTCTAGAATCTTAAATGGGTGGTGTGACTTATACTGGAGTTACTGGCGCCGTGGCATCAGCCTTGTATCATGTGTCTATTTTACTATGGGTATTTATGTCTGTGCTCAGCTGGCCTACCATGTTGTTTGTGTCTTTCTACCAGTGTGTATGTGGGACAGTCGCTGATTTCTGGAGCAGGCGAGGGACTCTTTGCCAAAACCGACACTGATGCAGACACAGTAATGGCCTTTTACAACGGTGTGCGAATCACTCATACAGAGGTGTGTTCATGTTTGTTTGTCTGAGTTATTGTGAATGATTATATGTCATATGTGAGGTTGAACTGAAGTATGTATAACTGTCCTGTTTTGTAGTTTGTAGTGTCCTACAGAAACATTTACACAATAAACGCACATGGCCAGCTCCATTCATAAAAAGTCAAACTAGGTCTCTGTTTAAAAAGGCCCAATAGGTTTATTTTCTGAAATAAAGAAGTCTAAGTTTATATGGAATGATTGTTTACATTATCATTCGCTCCCCAGTCCATACAGACCACATATGGAAACTACCTGAGCCTGAATTCACTGTTTCTGTGACGTGAGATGTTACTCTTAGCGCTGTTCCGAATAAGGCACAATGCCGGACAGACAGATCAGATCAGAGCTCGTTGTCCAGTTGTGAAGGCACAGTAACACGCCTTTCGTTCTGAGGGATAATGGCTAGATGGAAATAGTCATGTGACATAAATGGTGGTCATGATTGGTTCCTAAAAGCACAGACATATGAACCTAAAGTAGAAATAAATGAAACACAAATATATATTTTGGATTTAGAATATAGAACAGTTAGATGTATAGTTCTACACTGTGATGCCAAAAGTATTCGCTCGTCTGCCTTCACACGTATATGAACTTGAGTGACATCCCATTCTTAATCCATAGGGTTTTATATGATGTCGGTCCACCCTTTGCAGCTATAACAGCTCCAACTCTTCCGGTAAGGCTTTCCACTAGGTTTAGGAATGTGTTTATGGGAATGTTTGACCATTCTTCCAGAAGCGCATTTGTGAGGTCAGACGCTGATGTTGGACGAGAAGGCCTGGCTCGCAGTCTCTGCTCTAATCCATCCCAAAGGTGTTCTATCGGGTCGAAGTCAGGACTCTGTGCAGGCCAGTCCAGTTCCTCCACACCAAGCTCGCTGATCTATGTCTTTATGGAGCTTGCTCTGTGCACTGATGTGTGGAGTCATGTTGGAACAGGAAGGGGCCGTCCTCAAACTGTCACCACAAAGTTGGGAGCATGAGATTGTCCAGAGTCTCTTGGTCTGCTGAAGCATTAAGAGTTCCTCTCACTGGAACAAAGGGGCGGAGCCCAACTCCTGAACAATAGCCCCACACCGTAATCCCCCTCCACCAAACTTTACACTCGGCACAATGCAGTCAGACAAGTACCGTTCTCCTGGCAACAGCCAAACCCAGACTTCTATTGGATTACCAGACGGAGAAGTGTGATTTGTCACTCCAGAGAACACGTCTCCAGTGCTCTAGAGTCCAGTGGCAGCTCTAGATTACACCACTGCATTCGACGCTTTGCATTGCACTTGGTGATGGAGCATCATGGTATATTGCATTGCGCCTGGAAAAAGAGGATGGGAAATTATGGACTGTTTCTCCACTATTATGACTGAAAAGCCTACTTAAAATACAGGGGTTGGACAATGAAACTGAAACACCTGTCATTTTAGTGTGGGAGGTCTCATGGCTAAATTGGACCAGCCTGGTGGCCAGTCTTCATTAATTGCACATTGCACCAGTAAGAGCAGAGTGTGAAGGTTCAGTTAGCAGGTAAGAGCACAGTTCTGCTCAAAATACTGCAATGCACACAGCATTATGGGACATACCAGAGTTCAAAAGAGGACAGATTGTTGGTGCACGTCTTGCTGGCGCATCTGTGACCAAGACAGCAAGTCTTTGTGATGTATCAAGAGCCACGGTATCCAGGGTAATGTCAGCATACCACCAAGAAGGACGAACCTCCACCAGCATCACGTAGTGACCTGGCCACTATCCTGCAAGAAGAATGGCTTAAAATCCCTCTGACCACTGTGCAGGACTTGTATATGTCATTCCCAAGACCAACTGACGCTGTATTGGCCGCAAAAGGAGGCCCTACACCATACTAATAAATGATTGTGGTCTAAAACCAGGTGTTTCAGTTTCATTGTCCAACCCCTGTATATTACTGCTTCGTTATAGAGAACCTGAACATTCTAACCAACATCCTGTCAGCACCTAGATTACTCCAGTCGAACAGTACCCCTCCGATACCACTGTGAAGGTTAAGGGTCTGGAGAAGAAGCATGGTCTCTTTGTGTTGGATCTTTGACTAGACCTGGGACTGGTTAGTGAGATACAGTGGCAGATCAAACGTGGCTGAAACGTGTCTCTACAGACTCACTGACCTGGGATACATGACAGATCTTACTGTACCAGCCTTGTATGTAGATACAAATGAAGTGTAAAGCCAATAATAACAATAACAACAATAACGAACACAGATTCTGGTTTGAATTGACAGGTGGATGGTCGTGATTGGTCCCTGAATGGAAACACCATTTCACTGGATGAGGACACTGTGATCGATGTCCCTGAACCCTTCAACCTCACAGAAAATTACTGTGCGTCGCTCGGACACAAGGCCAATCACTCCTTCACCCCCAACTGCAAATACGACCCGTGAGTGTGGAAGCCGAGCATCAGCTTGTGTAGCACCTTGCGCGTAGCTTAAATAGGAACCCCAGCAAAAATGCTACGTGATTAAGTGGCTGTAATGTAAACATGGTTGTTCAGAGTGGTGGCATGGTGTGAAATACGCTGCTCCGGAGGAACTTATGAGTCAGAATTGTTGGTGATGGTTGAAAGCGGGCATCTGAAGAGTTTGATGCCTCTGAAATATACCTCGTAGGATGTTATAGCATGTGGCAAGTGGACGAACGCACTGCGTTATGAGGGTTTTATTATGAAGTTTTGGCTTAATTTGTATTTTAATCCTTTTATTTTAATGCATTCCTGGTGCAGGTTTTATATATGTAGTACTGTAAGGCAAAATGCCACAAAATGTTTTCAGATTTATGACTATTTTACCACCATCGAATCCAAAAACCGAGAACGTGCATGCGTGTGTTCGGATAGTAAGTAAAAAGGCCATAACTAGGTTATTCCCTTATGAAACGATAATATATGGCAATGTATTTAAAAATATAGTGCAATATATTAAATAATACAATGTCATATATGGGAAACAAGTGCATATATTTTGCATATATTTATATAGTGATAAATATATTACAATATATTGTATAATACATATATGATAATATATATATAGTTTTATATGTGTGAGAATATTTTCATACATGTGGCAATATACAGTATGTATATATTCTCACATATATAAAACTATATATATTATCATATATGCAAACACATATGGAGAAATACATATGATGTCTATTACATATAAAATGAAATATATTACAATATATAAGTAAATATGTATTATACTACCATATATACAATATATGAAAAGCGGCAATTCCTTATGTATTATACAATATATTGTAATATATTTATCACTATATAAATATATGCAAAATATATGCACTTGTTTCCCATATATGACATTATATTATTTAATATATTGCACTCTATTTTCCAATACATTGCCATATATTATCGTTTCATAAGGGTAGGCATGTCGACGTCTGGTTTCCATCACCACCACCACTTCAAAGAACACACAATCTGTACATTTGTCTACATATATAACTAGAAAACTGCATTTCCTGAAAGAAACGCAGGATGGTTGCGCAGCCTGCTCAGTGAGGAACTAGGGATGAGTAAACGAGTGCAGCTCGGTATGACTGTGGATTAGCCTCTGGGGACCTGCCCTTAGTGAGTACGTGAAGCTTGGTGGCTCTCGGGTGAACGGAAACGCTACTGCTTGGTTTGGGTCAAAAATGACTGGGACTCTATGGAAGGAGCGAGGGATGAATAAACGACAGATAGAGGAGTGCGGGTCAGTATGGCTGTGGATTAGTGCTTGGGGACCTGCTCTTAGTGTGCATGTGAGGTTTCGCGACTGTAGACCGAACAAAACAGCCGGCTTAAGAGGGGTCCAAGAATGACTGGGACTCTATGAAGGAATGAGGGATGCAAAACAAAAAGGAGAAGCGAACGAGTGCGGGTCAGTCAAACACTGTATTCCTGCTCGGGCCTGCGCCCTGAGCCATTGTATCCGATTTGGCGTCTCTAGGTCGAGCAGGAGTAGGTTAGATAGGCACATGTTTTTCGATCCTATTCATTCTCTATGGGGAAAAAATTCTGGAAAAATTCCTTCCTACTCGGAATCCGTGCATCCGATCAAAAAGCTGTATACAAGCCTACATCGTATCATACCGGACAATCTGGAGTTGAAACGGAGTCGATATCTCGAAAGCTGCGGGGGCGATGAACGGGAGAAAAAGAAAAATCGAATAACAGTCTAGCTACTCATCCTATTTTAATATCAGTCACATGATCACATCAGCCAATCACACAAGCACTGTGTCGTAACACCATGCCTTTCTTCTTTCGTCTACAGGTTCGTGCATCCTCGCTTCGGGCCGATAAAATGCATCCGGACAATCCGCAAGATTCAGAAAGACGAAGAGCTTACGGTTGCGTACGGTTATGACCACGAACCTTCAGGGAAATCCGGTCCGGAGGCTCCAGACTGGTACAAACGGGAGCTTTGCGACTTTCAGGAGAGAGAGGAGGGAAGGGGAGCCAAGGACACTTGTTAAAAACTCTTGCAGCGACAACGCAGCCCCCAAACCCCCCCTACGCCAAGCTAGGCAGCCTAATACCACCCTGGCCCTCCAGCCCCGCCCCCTTTTACTATCTTGCTGTTACCTAGCGCTAACCCTGTTTTTAATACTCCCTCACACTCTTTTCTGGTTGCGTCCTCTTCCATTCAACTCTAGACCTTTTCCCCCTTTAGCTACCGAAGAACCTGAGAGACTTTCTTGTTCTACCGCGCAGAGGTGCTACGACGTGTGATCTCAACACTTGCGTGAAAGACTGCGAGACTGTAAGGAGTGAGTGAAGCACAAGATGTTGTGATTTAGCCGCGTGACGGGTAGGGAGAACTATGCACTACGACCCGAGCAGGATGTTGTTCTAAGCGAACCTCTCCAAGCACTCGCAATGCTGTCTGTGGACGAGTTCCCTTTAGCTATTTACGAAATATCCTACTCACGCCTGATAATGACTCCAACAATCACTTTTCCGTAACTGGAGTAGTCCCAGCTCTTGTGGCACAGTTCTCGTCTGTTGTTATGTTTTCCTGTGCCGAGTTAACCTAAACGTCAGACACTAATTGTGCAGGGAAGTTCAGTGGCATAATCACTCGCACATTGTAAATACTTGGGTTTTCTGCTCGAGTCGGAAAATCTTCAAGCAGAGGAGTGGACAAAGGTGACGAAGCACATTTGCATTTGTTGGCGTGAGACGGTGGAATGACTGTGGAAGTATGTCTGATTGATGATCTTGAGGAAACTTTATATGGGACTGAATTCAGGCCTTTGATATGCAATATCTCTAAACCTCTAAAGATTTATCAATAAAATATTAAAGCCAGAAACAAGATGTTTGGTGTCATTCTGATCCAAAAACAGTCCAGTCTGTTAAACAGGGGAGTAAATGGATTTCAGCATACTGTATTCAGAACACGTATATACATAGTTACTTCCAGTCAAAAGTTTAGAGACGGCTCTTCATAGAAGGTTCTCCTTATGTTTATCTTAAAGCTTTACTGTAGAATAAAAGTGAAGACATCAAACTATAAACTAGCCCTCATGGAATTATACAGTCCACCTTAAAACCCTCCAGAGTGGACCTTTACAGGAGGATGAACCAGCTTTCTTACCCTGCAGTGGAGCTGATAGAACAAGGTTTATTACTAAGCAGGTTTGGAGCGATTCTATTGGTCGGTCCCTCATGAATATTCACTAACCTGAAAGGAGAGCTAGAGCTTTTACACTGTGCAGAAAAAGATCAAAGTTTTTACACCACTAAAGATACAGGGGTTGGACGATGAAACTGAAACACCTGTCATTTTATTGTGGGAGGTCTCATGGCTAAATTGGACCAGCCTGGTGGCCAGTCTTCATTAACTGCACATTGCACCAGTAAGAGCAGAGTGTGAAGGTTCAGTTAGCAGGTAAGAGCACAGTTCTGCTCAAAATACTGCAATGCACACAGCATTATGGGTGACATACCAGAGTTCAAAAGAGGACAAACTGTTGGTGCACGTCTTGCTGGCGCATCTGTGACCAAGACAGCAAGTCTTTGTGATGTATCAGGAGCCACGGTATCCAGGGTAATGTCAGCATACCACCAAGGAGGACGAACCTCCACCAGCATCACGTAGTGACCTGGCCACTATCCTGCAAGAGGAATGGCTTAAAATCCCTCTGACCACTGTGCAGGACGAAGTATATGTCATTCCCAAGATGAACTGACGCTGTATTGGCCGCAAAAGGAGGCCCTACACCATACTAATAAATGATTGTGGTCTAAAACCAGGTGTTTCAGTTTCATTGTCCAACCCCTGTATATTAGAGGTGGAGATATGGAGGAGTATCGTACTGTGTATATCAGGAGTAGATGTGGTGTATCAGGATATGGATCTGGTTCAGAGTCTTTAAGACCACCAACATCATCTGTTTAGTTGGGTGTGTCTAAACTTTTGACTGACAGCGGTTCGTATTTTCTGCAGTCGCTGTAGGTTGGGTTGCCCCTGGTCGTGTTACATAATTGAAAATACATGAGTACACCCTGTACCGTACTTATGGAAATGAGAAACCGCATTTTGGATTTTTTTTTTTTTTTTAAGATATTTAACATTAAACGTGGCCTGTGCAAAAGTTATGGCACAGTGTTAGAGACATTTTGCACTAAAGTCACCGAAAAATGGCTTATCCAGCTTGGCTGTAGAGCATTACAGGTCTTACGTTCACATGGAAAATCAACAGAACTTGAAATTTGACCAGACTGTTAAAAATTTGCATAAAGACAAGGTGTGCATTTGTTGGAGTTGTCCCTCTATAACGTGCACATTTGTAACCTTAATTTGCACATAGAATAATAACAGAAGTAGATGGTGCGGTTAGTGTGGTGCAACGGGTAACAGCACTTGTCACTGAGCTACCACACCATGTGGGATATTAGGGTTCGACCCCTGGTCTGGGTAATCACACTGTGCTACACTAATAAGAGTCCTTGGGCAAGACCCCTAACACTACACTGGCCTACCTGTGATATGATTAACCTTGTAAGTCGTTCTGGATAAGAGCGTCAGCTAAATTCCATAAATGTAAGTAAAGTCTATGATTTAATTTTGCTAGTGAGCAGGTATATATATATGTATATATATATATATATATATATATCTGCTCATCATCAAAAGAACAGCAGCTCGCAGAAGGAGGTGTCAGATTGCGGTGCTGTTGGGATAGAAGCTAAATATTTATTGAGCTACACATACAGAAGTACTGTCCCCTAGTATGGCTAACCCAACACGCCAGACGTCTCGGCATGGAGCTGTAGAGGTTCCTAATGGTGTCCTGTGATGATCCATCCCATGCAGCTTGAACATCCTCACACAGTTCCTACAGATGGTGCGGTAGGGGTGGAGGTGGAGTGACACCAGGTCTTCTGGATGTGGGACAGCAAAACGTTCATCTTGGTGCTGACCACAATGCCGCCACTCATGGAGGCATCACTGCTCACTGAATGTCTGCAACCCTGGCTGTTGGGTCAGTCAGGTACAGCAATAGGGCCTGTCCTCGGTTACATCACATACACGGCCAAGTGTGAAATGTCTCACAAGGTCAAACCCGCCCACCAAGGTTCATTCCTGTCTGTTGTTCCCTTCTGGGTGCAGCTATACAGTTTTCACATTTACATACAAGGCATTTAGCAGACGCTCTTATCCAGAGTGACCTAGAACCGGGCTTGGTGTTCCGTTGGTTAATGTTTCCCACCTAGTACAAGAAGGCCAGAGTCAAAACTCACCATGAGATCAGACACTTCCCGAGCAAGGGCCAGTGCTGATACCTGGAGAGAACAATACACTGACATGGTTTTATAGGTAATACACTGTCTTGTGGTGGTCCTGTGGGGGTCCTGACCATTGAAGAACATGGTAACACAGTATACAGAGAAACAGATGGACTACAGTCTGGAACTGTAGAACTACAGAGTGTCCTGTATGGTCAGTGGAGCTGATAAGATGGACAGTGAGTGTAGATACAAGGAGGTGGTTTTAATGTTATGGTTGATCAATTGTGGCAGAGGGGCATGAGGTGGAATGGGGGTTGGAGGAAGTGAGGTGTTCAGAACCTCTTCGGTACTCTGGTGGTCCTCGATTTCACACTCCTGGACGGGAGAAGTGTGAAGAGGCTGAGTATGAGTTTCCTCCTTGATGATCTTGTGGCCCCTCCTGTGTGGACTCTGGAGTGGTAAATGTCCTTTAGTGGTGAAAAGGCCGTTGCTGTGATTGACTAGGCTGTCCTGACCACCCTCTGCAGACACTTGCGGTCCTGGGCGGAGCAGTTTCCAAGCAGACTGTGATGCTGAGAGCTGGTGGGAATGCTTTCAATTAGACACCTATGGAAGCTTAGACTTCTGAAGCCTTAGCCATTTCAGTGTGTAGCTACAGGGTGCTCCTATATGGTCAGTGGAGCTGATAACATGGACAGTGTGTGTAGTCCAAGGAGGTGTATATATGATTTGGTATATATGTGGTCTGATGTGCTCCATTCCATCCCACTCATGTGTATAGAGACTTTTATTTTGCCTTTAAAGGAGCGTTTTGAATGGGTAAATCCATCTTCCCTGTGTTCCAACATTAAATCAACATGGTTATGTCACCGGGCATGGTGCATATTTTAATTAATAATAATAATAATAATAATAATAATAATAATAATAATAATAATAATTATTATTATTATTATTATTATTATTATTATTATTATTCATTAATTAAATTGCCCTACTGTTACAGCTGTACTCAGTTTGGACTCTAAACAGCAGCATGTCTGCTTATCCGGGTTGCTATCTGCTTTCATTACGTACTTGGTTATTTATAACTTCAGCACCGAACAGCTTGGCCACGCCCACAGCAGCGAGAAGGCGCGCTCAGGTAAATGAGTGAACCACCTGCAGCGAGGGAAGCGTCCCGGAAGTGAGGAGGCTCACAGGAGAGCAGCAGAAAGGTAAGACTGACTTCTTATTAGACACGAGCGGCGCGTTTCGACTTGTCGTGTTGTGACCGTCGCCTTCACAGCGAGTCTCTGTGGCCGCTGTTTCCTCCAGACTTCCTGGTAGAACTATGGGAGAACATCTCTGGGCTGCGTTCACAGGCGCGGTTCATGGTTTGTGCATGGAAGTTCCGAGGGTCCTGGACGATCTGACTGCTGATGTTAGAGACTTTGAAACTGGGATATGAACTGGGGGGGCACTATGAGTGGGCATGGTCTCTTCATTAAGCCCAGTGAACCTCAATGTATACACCTCTCTCCACTCACAGTGACGCTGCACTTGGGAAAGGGGAATTCCACCTATCTATTAAACTTTATCCACAGTGTGCTGGTTCAGTCTCAGGGAGTGGGTTGATGTGGAATGGTATGCTGTAGGAAAACTTGCTGATGTCTTCACAGTGTTGGTGATGGGAACCAGAGGTCTGCCTCCCAGATCTAGACCTAGATCTTTTATTGACCCTCCAAGGCACCAGTGAGTTTGTATCTGTAACACTGATGATGGTAAAATCACGGAGAGGGGTAGTTGTAATCCCCTGGACTGTTATCTTGAGATCATGACTTAATTATCTTGTTGTGTTGTGAAGATTACTTAAGATAATTTTAAGATCGCAAGTTAATTAAGTCATGATCTCTAGATAACTGTTGTTATCTCAGTCACAATCTCATGGTCTTAAGATAACTAACTACCTCATGTTGAGATCATGACTTGATTGTCTTGTGTCGTTAAGATTACAAGATAACAACTTTTGTTTTTTGTTTTTTTTTTTGTTTTTTTTAGATCACAAGATAATTAAGTCATGATCTGAAGATAACCGTTGTAATCCTGAGATGTAATCTCACGGTTTTAAGATCACTAACTACCTTATGTTGAGATCATGATGTGAATGTCTTGTTATTGTCGTTGTCTTGCTATTTGGGATTACGAGATAATTAAGTCATGATCTCAAGTTAACTGTTATCTTGAGATCACAAAATAATTGGGTCATGATCTCAAGAGAACAATCCAAAAAATGACTAAGGTAAGGTAATCTTGAGATCATGACTTAATTATCTTGAGGCAGTGTATTCATAACCATTTCATGTAATAACTGTCTGTGTGGAAGTATGTAGAGGTGGACGTCTGGTTCACCATCTGATCGCAGGTTCCCATTGTAAGTTCCCCTTTATCTTTATCAAGGTCAGACTGTACTGGCCATTGGAGCGGGTTTGACCTGTAAAGTATAAACAAAACAAAACAAGCAAATGCCAAATATTATTTTATTACAGATTGGATGTCAAAGTGCCTTATGACCATTCACTGTGCATCATGGTGAATACACTTAAAGGAGCGATATGTAAAATTAACAATCACATTGTTGGATGTTTTGTTCATATCACTCCAATATATAACAGAATATGAGGAAATTACAGTGTTGACATTGTGGCATCTATGTATCATTTTGCAGAGATATCTACTGAAGCTAGCATGCTAACCAACTAGTCCTGGCCTCTCCTGTTCTGTAATACCTCTTTGTACCTGAAGAGGTGATAGTGGGCTACTGTAGTCTTCCTTCAGTCACGCCCACTCTCAGCTACAGAACATACTCAAAAACGAGCAACAAAATTAGCAGCAAAGCAAGAGTTAAGCTTGGTGCTGCTTTCCACCTATGGAGGCAGTTCTTGGGAAGTAGATGGATGGGGTTTGCAGAACTTAAATAGATTCTTTGGACTAGTAAGTAATCAGGAGTGAAAAGGAAGGAGTTGGAACAGTTTGGAGTATGAATTTGACATCCTACATATTGCTCCTTTAAAGGCCCCATAACCTTCAGCTGTCCTGTAGTAAATGATGGTCCAATGCGGTTTTTGAAATATCAGCACCAGTCCAATTCCAATGTTTGACCTTATCAGGAATGCTGTGCTTGTATACAGCTTCTTTCATTATATTCCAAAATTTTTCCCTTTAAGAATGGATGGAGAAGAAGAGTACACACCCATCTACTGTACTCCTGCTCGACCAGCACACACCGTTTTGCATTTCTCAGGGCAGAGCATGAATTCATTGTTGAACTGACCTGCACCCCTTCAGACTTTTCTCCCATTGAGTCCCATTCATTTTCACCCCCACTGAATCCCTACTGGCTCCTTTACCCAGCTACTACCAAACTTCATGTACTCACTCAGAGCAGATCCCCAGACTCCATTCCACAGACATACTGACCCGCACTCCTCTATGAGTCGTTTATTCATCCCTCCATTCTGCCATAGACCCTTATTCACTGGCTAGCAACAAGCTTAAGTTGTGCAATCATGCTGCTGTTTCAGGAAATGCACTTTTCCTCTTTCCACTTCATTCAATTTTCCAATCATATAACGTTATAATTAATTTTACAGTTTTCCAATCTCTCTTTACCTTTTAGAATTTAAAACCCTGTTTATGTTACTGTGCCTTTAAATGGCCTCTCTGTTCTGATTGGCCGCCTTGTACCCCTACCCCACTGTTGTACCCCTATTTGTAAAACAGCAGTCCAGACTGAAGCACTCTTTATTGGGAATGGGTGGGGCTAAACTGCTGTAGACTGAGTACAGAAAATATACTGTATGTAAATGCATTGGTTTTTGTGACATCACAAAAGTAAAAGAATATTGTGAGGGAAATTCCACCAGATGGGCTCTTTAATGGTGTATAATAATTCAGTCAGTTTCGTGATCTTGTTTTTCTGACCTTGCAGATCTGCAGGTTTAGCTGGCACAGGAGGACCCTGAAGACCACCAGCCAGACCTGAGAATGGAGCGCTACAGATATTTCATCTTCAACCAGAAGGTGGTGGTACTGTGGGGTATTCTGCAGGTGGCCTGTGCGGGGCTTTGTGTCGTGTGCGGCTTTATGGATGCGGTGTTCCGTGTGAGCACCACGCTCAGTGCAACGAGAGCTCCGCTGTGGGCAGGACTGGTGAGTCAGGCTTGGGTCACCCAGTACATGGACAAACATTACACACTGCGTTAGTGGGCAAGGAAAGGAAGTGTATGTTTACTTTAACGTTCAAATCTTGGTTTTCCACTCTCTTAGATCATGGCGGTGCCCGGGGTGCTTGCCCTCTTTGCCTCTCACAAGAAAAATCCCATCCTGGTTAGTTTCAGTTCATCATCATACAAAAACTGTACATTATGTTCAAACGTGCCCAGATACACACCTGTTTACCACAGCGGCCCAAAGGTAGGCCAAGTTTGAACCCTGAGGCCAGGCATCCAGACCCTCAATGGCCAAGAAATGAATCACCTTGTGTCTTTAAGTGGGGAGTATCTTCCAGTACACTGATGGTGGTGCACAAGGGATGGTGGGGCTATAAACCCCTGTGGGGTGTGAGTGACGGGATCCATAGATTGAGAAGAGGTGCTACAGTGCAGGGAATGTCTCGTTCCATGTGTGGAAGATGGCTCCAGAGCAGATGTTAATGATTGGCTAAAGGGAGTGACTGCATGTGGGCGTGGCCAAAGACCATAGTGTAAAGTAGTGGAAGTAGCTGAATCTGCAGGTGTATGGAAGCGTACGGTCATACAGGTCTACCAGCAGTGGCTAAAATCCCAGTCTACAGGGAATTCTCCTCGGAATTGTGCCAGGGAAGGCATCTGGAACTGCACAATTCTTTGATGCAGGAGTGTCGGAACCTTGATGTTCCCTACATCCAGAAATTCCAGTCACAGCTGTTGTTGTTGTTGCTCATGGAGGTATTACAGGTGTCCAGGTTTTTGTCTGGTGAGCTTGTTTTATACTAGAAATAGCAGAGGTCTTCAAATAGGAATAGAATCCAGGTTCAGTCCCTGGATGTAGCAGTCACTGGTGGGTGACCTATCAGTGAACACAGACTACAGGCCAGGAACCGGGTAAACATTGGGCTATAGCCCCCCAATCATTTGGCTCTGGAATGGTGGAGTTATGGAGCTCCGCCAGTTTCTTTGGGATGAGTAGGAGTAATCCAGAACTGATCATCCATCAGTCCCTCACCTCACTATTGCTCTTGTAGCAGAATGCAATCAAATCCCCATGGCAATGTTTCAGCAGTTCAGTTGTGCAGAATACTCCCACTTGGCACCCTTAAATTCCATGAGAAATGCTAGATACCCAGGTGTCTGCAAACTGGTATGTATGTATGTATGTATGTAGGTGTGTATATGTATATGTGTGTGTATATATATATATATATATATATAATAAAAATAAGGACTTATTAAACAGCAGTTTTGGATCATATTACACCCAGATTTGTTCTGACAGATGTACAGGATTAATTGTTTATTAATTATTAATTAATTTATTAATTGTCTTATTGAACATCGTAACTATTTCCACTCCCGCAGGTGAATGCCATGCTAATGTCCACCGTGATGTCTTATATGGCCACTGTGATTGTGCTTATCTATGCTGGCGTAACACTCAGCTATGGAGAGGAGGATGACGAGCTCTTTCACCCCGATCACACTGCTAATGTGGTACAGACTGCTCACTTTGACCTTTCACCCCATTTATCCATTTATCACCCCATTTATCCACTACATCTGTTCATAGGCTGACACACACACACACACACACACAGTCACTCCCTGTAGCTACACTCATTATACATTTTATCAGCACCACTGACCACATAGGAGCACCTCCTAGTCCTACAGTTCCAGGCTGTAGTCCATCTGTTTCTCTGTATACTGTATTACCCTGTTCTTCAATGGTCAGGACCCCCACAGGACCACCACAGAGCAGGTAGTATGTGGGTGGTGGATCATTCTCAGCACTGCAGTGACACTGACGTGGTGGTGGTGTGTTAGTGTGTGTGGTGCTGGTGTGAGTGGATCAGACACAGCAGTGCTGCTGGGCACCTCAGTGTCACTGCTGGACTGAGAATCATCCACCAACCAAAACTGCAGCACAACAGCATCCTGTGGGCAGCGTCCTGTGGGCAGCGTCCTGCGGGCAGCGTCCTGCGGGCAGCGTCCTGCGGGCAGCGTCCTGCGGACAGCGTCCTGTGACCACTGATGAAGGACTATAGGATGACCAACGCTGCACTGTGCAGCAGATGAGCTATTGTGGATGAGCTAAGGTGGACCTGCAAGGTAGCAGTGTCTAACCGAGTGGACAGTGAGTGGACACACCACTCACATAGTACATGCTCCTGTGGGAGTCCTGACCACTGAAGAACAGGGTAATAAAGTATACAGAGAAACAGATGGACTACAGTCTGTAAGTGTAGAGCTACAAGGTGCTCCTACAAAGTGCTCCTCTATTGTCAGTGGAGCTGCACAATGTACCATGAGTGGAGTGTGGTGGAGCAGAAATCAGTGAAATCACAGAGTCACAATGAATGCTCCACAGTAATATATTTATTGAAAAGGTTTCGGCCGAGGGGAAGCTCCTGGCAAATACCCAGAGATCTCAGAAGGTTGACCAAGTTACAGAAGGTTGTATATCTCCCCGATGGGGTGTGGTCACCTTCCATTGGTTCACAGAGGACACAGAAGTTACATCTCAATGGTTCTACCTGACTGTGATATGAATAAACAAAAGGACATACGTGCCTAATTAATGAAGAGGAAGGAAGCTCAGATATGGCTTTTAGAAGCCCCTTACACCTGGAGATTCCAGACCAATTGGTATGCCACTTCACTGTCACCTGAACAATAACTCACTGTGGCCAGCATAGAGAAACAGATGAGGCCTAGACTGAGGACCGGAGGAGTAGCTAGTTTGTTCCACTTCGAGTGAAGGGAAGTAGCTGACTTGGGGTCCCTTCCACACGGAGCAGTAACAGTCCACCCGGAAGTTATGATTAAGTGCCTAAGCCTGTTAGTATGTTAGTCAGGGTATAATATACTAAGAGAATGAAGCTAATGGAATACATATGGTATATGTGAGAAATAATAGTCTTCTGACTGTGTACTACTCATACCTGTTAAGTCTCCCGTTTTGGCCAGGACACTACCGTATGTTATCCC
The DNA here is from genome assembly GCA_024036415.1 of Prochilodus magdalenae. NCBI lineage: Eukaryota > Metazoa > Chordata > Actinopteri > Characiformes > Prochilodontidae > Prochilodus > Prochilodus magdalenae. Next base: position 133,324 of record JAMWET010006157.1, read on the forward strand.
TCTTTCCCGCCGCCCTCTCGTATTAGTATTTCCCGTATTATATTATAATTTTAAACAACATTCCTGCGCCTCTCCAAACTGAAATGTCGCTAACCTCGCGAGAACCGCCACCCAGGCTGCTGCAAGTGGCAGTTCTCGCGAGGGTAGTGCGGACAGCGGGAACCAATCTGGAACAGGGAGAGATGGATGGATGGAAATAGGGGGAGGGCATTCCTGCCAAAAAAAGTAAAGACTGCATGTAAATATCTAGAGAAATGGGACATCGAATTTACCTTTCTAAAGAGGAGCAGGTTGGGGCAGAGTGATGCATTCTGTAAGGTTTGTAACTGCTAGGGCTGTACCCGACTCCGAATTTCGTCAGTCGAATCGGATTCGCCCGTCCTGGTCGACGATTCGACTATTCGTTCACGTTTTTCTCCATGTACATTATCTAGTAATCAGTAAATCAGTCTGCACACGGTTCAGATCTGATCCCCCTCATTTAGAAAGTCAGCAGAGTCACAGGAACATATTTCTGAACTAAAAGAGGCGGGGCTTATGATGATCGATCTGAACTGGAGCCTGATTTAATTACAGGATACAGCGCCGGGCAGCAGCGCGTATACATGCTAAACATTAGCGCTTATAGTTTATAGTCTTTTTAATCTCACTTCTAACAGCTCCTTCAGTAGGAGGACCCTTCAACTTTCATCTCCCATAAATAATGAGCTGCTAAATAAAACCAGATTAGTCCATGTTTAAATTATTATTAGATGAAGAGAAGAATGGTAAACCTGAAACCGTTTAATTATTATATTACCCGTGCTGTAATAATGATCTCTCGTTTATCAGCAGGCGTATTAAGTGACTGTGCTTATCTTTAAATAAAAATAACCTTAGCTGTAGACAAATAAATAAACATATCTGTAATTTAAAATAATGGAATTATAATAAAACAAACGTCTCCGGTCCGTTTCCCCTTCACCGCAAACAGCCGTTACGTCTAAACTGAAAGTCAGTTCCCTCGTTTGGAGCAGTGTTGGATGTCTGACTGAATGACGAGCAGAATTCGGTTTAGTTTGTTCGGATTCTCTTCTTCAGAAGCTCCTCCAGACTTTCTCTGAGACATCGCTCCACCCATGTTTCTCAGCTTCACGGCTTCCTTTACCGGTGAACCACCAGCACACGTTGTCACGTGGATTAAATTTTTTAGCAAGGATACGTCACAGCCCAGCTAGACCTTTAATATATATTTATTATCCCCTTTAATAATTATTAAAATGTCTTTTTACATTATTAAAGTTCTAATGCATTTCTGTAAGCTTTAGTCTGTTTAACGGGGAAAAAAGGTCACTGTTGTCAGTCGACTCGAAGGGTCACAGTCGACTTAAAGGGTCGCCGACTGACAAAATCGAATCGTCGACTTCTAGAGGGCAGCCCTGGTAACTGCGTGTCTCTCATGGGGGAAGGAGCGATGTCAGTCAGCATGAAAAATCCGCCAAGCACAATCTAATTGTAGTTTGTAAGTGGTTCAGAGGTGGTTACTGTAGATTTCTTGTAGACCTGTCTAAAATGTAAGGGATGCTGAACCTCGGTCGGGCTGGTGGGACGGCCCGAAGCGTGCGGCGGAACTTGACAGGTATGGTACTACTATGATCTCGAAACCACAGGAGATACAAGGAGGTGTACCTAAAGAGGGAGCTGGTCGGCTGATTTCCGCCATACCCCACAGACTGACTTCGTTTACATGTTAATCACTGGACTATACAGAAATCCAGCAGTTCCCCTTTAACCAGTCTGTCCCGCAGCATCACCTCATAGGCACTAATGCATGCTACAGTATCACAGCTTTGACTGTAACTTGACCTTTATTGATCTGTGGAATGAGAGCCACTCTCTCTCGGAGCACTGTAGAACATCTCGTCAGTTATCTCACTCTAAGAAGCTTTTTGATGGGGGTTTGAGTGTCTGTGTGGTTTGTGTCATGTGCAGAAGTTCGCGCTGAGCCGCATGGTGAAGGGAGCGAACAGCACCATGGTTCTAGCCAGCGTGGGCTCGCTTCTCTTCTCGTCCCTTATCATGATTGTGGGCTGCCGCAGTCTGCCACTCTGCGGCTGCTACGACTCTGTCACTGGCATGGTGAGTGCACACTGCAGCGAGGACCATGATATAATATAAAGGCACATCAAGGCTGTGCTTGGCAATGCCAACTAGGGGTGGGCAATGTGATGAGACACTGTATTACCTACCTTGCCACCTATAATGCAGGTGTTCATGGCCACAGATGTATAAGGACCAGGCACCTAGGCATGCAGACTGCTTCTATAGGCATTAGTGAAGGAATGGGTCGCTCTCAGGAGCTCAGTGAAGTCCAGCATGTCAGTGGGATTATCACAAAGTGGGAGTAATTGGGAAAGCCAGCGACTCAGCCACAATATGGTAGACCGTATCCAATGACAAAGCGGGGTCAGCGGATGCTGAGGGGTATAGTGTACAGAGGTCACCAGCTTTCTGCATCCATCACTACAGACCTCCAAACTTCATGTGGCCTTCAGCTCAGAACAGTGTGTAGAGAGCTCCATGGAATGGGTTTCCTTGGCTGAGCAGCTGCATCCAAGCCTTACATCACCAAGCCCAATGCAAAGCCTCGAATGCAGTGGTGTGAAGCGCCGCCACTGCACTCTAGAGCAGTGGAGATGTGTTCTCTGGAGTGACCAGTCACGCTATATGTCTGGCAAACCGATGGATGAGTCTGGATTTGGCAGTTGCCGGGAGGACAGTACCTGTCTGACAGCACTGTGCTACTCATCATCAAAGTTGCACAAATAGTTTTACCAAGAAAGAATCAACCGACAGGAAATGAAACTGGGTGTGTGGGTTTGACATTGAGAGACATGCTAATGATTCAAGATTCAAGAAGGCCTGGTGTCACTCCACCTCCACCCCTACCGCACCATCTGCAGGAACTGTGTGAGGATGTTCAAGCTGCATGGGATGGATTATCACAGGACACCATTAGGAACCTTTACAGCTCCACATCTGTCATGTGTTCGCAAACAAGGCGGTTCAATGCCATACTGAGAGACAGACTTCTGTATGTGTAGCTCGATAAATATTGATCATATCAGTCTAAATTTATCATCAGTTATTGATCCTGGTCACCTTTATCCTCCTTCCCAGCAGCACCGCACTCCCACACTTTTTTGAGAAAATAATGTTTCCTCTCATGTATAAAAGTCCCCTGTGCATGATCACAGGACTAATGTGGTTATAGCATGCAGAATAAAGGTGTTTGTTGTAATAAGTGATATAGAATCTGATCCAGGCTAATTGTGGTATTGTAGAACTCTACGTAAATGACTAAGTTGTAAAAAGTGGAACAGGGCAGAAGCCGATCTGAAGTCTATAATAATCCACCTCAGTCTGACTCCCCGTGTTTCTGGATGTGCTTGGCAGGAGTCCCTGGTGCCTCAGAATGACCCGAGAGATTCAGCCGAACTGGTCAGCTCCTGGCACGGTAAGGTTGATGTGTGTGTGTGTGTGTGTGTGTGTGCATGTGTGTGCATGTGTGTGTGTGTGTGTGCATGTGTGCATGTGTGTGCGTGTGTGTGTGCATGTGTGTGTGTGCATGTGTATGTGTGCATGTGTGTGTGTGTGCGTGTTTGTGTTTGTGTGCGTGTGTGTGTGTGCGTGCGTGCGTGTGTGTGTGAGTGTGTTTGTGTGTGCGTGTCTGTTTGTGTGTGTGTGCGTGTGTGTCTGTGTGTGTGTGCGTGTATATGTGTGTTTGTATGTATGTGTGTGCAAGTGCGCGTGTGTGTGTGTGCATATGTGTGTGTGCGTGCGTGCGTGTCTGTGTGTGTGTGCGTGTATATGTGTGTGTGTATGTATGTGTGTGTGCGTGTTGTGTGTGTCTGCTGTGTGTGTGTCTGTCTGTGTGTGTGTGTGTGTGTCTGTGGTACTGCTGTGTGTGTATGGGTGTATATGTGTGCGTGCGTGTATGTGTGTGCGTGTGTGTGGGTGTGCGCGTGTGTGTGTGTCTGTGTGTGTGTGTGTGTGTGTGTGTGTGTGTGTGTGTGTGCGTGTGCGTGTGCGTGTGTGTGTGTGTGTATGTATGTGTGTGCAAGTGCGCGTGTGTGTGTGCGTGTGTGCGTGTGTGTATGCGCGTGTGTGTGTCCAGTTCAACTGTACATTAACCAGCAGTGGACAAAGTACACAAACCATGTAGTTGAGTTAAAATAGAGACCCCCAAGGTAAAGTCCTCCTCCAGTGTCAGTAGAAGCCCCTCCCTTTAGACCTCCATTGGAGTAACAGTACTAAAGTATTTACCTTCAGATGTACTGAAGTACGGAGAGTAACAGGGGCATGAACCGGGGCCTTTGTAAGAACAGACCCAGCGGTGTGGGGTGGGGACCTGTAGCATGATGCAGCCATGACAGTCAGGAGTGCAGATGTACAGCATGAGGACAAATATTGTGTTTTGTGTAAACTGAAGCCTGCAGCTCCTTTCTAATGAACCCCAAATATAAAACTCTGGACATTAGAAATGGGTAAAACGGGTCCCTTTTAAAGGTACAGTAACAAAACCAGCCTGTTTAATGATGAGAGAGAAGGAGGGGTTGCCAGATAGTTCCATAAAAGTTAAATTATGACTGTTTTAGATACATAAATCCAACATGACCCTATAGGAAACTAATCATGTCCAAAAAAGAGAGGATCAGTTTGTATACCAAAGCAGGCGTTTCAGTCGGGGCTCCAGCTGTGACACCCCCACCCCCTCACAACACCCAGCCTCCAGTCTGTTGAGCCTTTCATTCTCTTGCAGGAGGAGAAGAACGAGTGTTTAACTCTCCAGCATCCTTCACAGAGCAGTGCGTTGAGCTACAAGAGTCCCCTGCACGTCCGCCCTACAGCAGGCTCGCGTGAAGACGGCCATCTGTGCCAATGAGAGGATCCGGAGTGAACCGGCCTGGTCACTGTGCCATCCAGTTTCAGTGTCTGGGCCGCTAAAGCTGCACCTTAGCACGGCCCTGTCGGGGCTGACCGGTTTATTTTGTTCTTCTAAAGACATTTCATTGAGGGTCCGTATATGTTCCCTATGAATTTGTTTGGTGCCAAAGGCAGGTTTTACTGTAGATGTTCTTTTTAATGTGCGTATGTAGCTCTAAATTATTATAACTGTGTGTATATATGTAGTTATTAACACCTAATTATGCAATATTTAAATGCATATGTGATTTACAGTTAATACGGTCAGATTTCATGACAGTGCGTTCAGATAATTCTACTGGATTGTGCAGGTTTGACTGGATACCCATTTTTTATTTACTAAAATCAACATAAAAATGATGTATGCTGGCGTATGCTTGATTGTATCCGTTAGCTTAGCATGTTCTTTTCGTTCTGCTTCCAGTAAAGCCTTCGATGAAGCTCTGCAATTTTTGCTAGTATGAATTTTTTCACAAATTTTATTAATAAAAAATAATAAAAATCACAGAGAAACAGGCTGAAATGGATATGGTGCTTTATTTGAAGGTCTGACTGAAATTAAAACCACAACAAGCAGGTTTTCCTTCAGACACCGAGGTTCAAGAAACTCGACTCGGCTCTTTTCACCTCACCCCGTGTCAAAAAATTGGGGGTAAACTGGCACAGGAAGTCGGACGTGCACTCTCACATGGTCCACGTTTGACTGATCTGATACAATAAACTCATTTCTTTATGAATTAAATAATTTCTGACCGTTAAAAATAGAAAACAAAGCCATTAAAAACATCTAGAGAGACGAAACCGTTACCAAGGAGGTGGTGTCGCTGTAGTCGGAACCAAACCTTGTATCTCTGAAATCATTTTACAGGAAAAAAAAAAAATGTATAATTTAAAACTAAAAAATCATAATTTTTTAATGAAAGTCAATGGAACCAGACATTTTTTGGGTCTATTTATCACACCATTCAGATCCCAACAGGGTCTTTTTAAATTATGTCAGAAACTGAAGACAGATACCAGGTTTTGGTCCGACAGAATTTAGAAATATGTAGCATATAGACAGAAACATGAGAAATTCAAATAGAAAAAATAAAAACACATTTGGCAACCCAACCAAGAAGCTACTCAACCAAGATCCGATTTACACACCGAACATAGTTCTTCAAGGGTTCTTTAGCAAAGAAAGTGGTTCTATATAGCACCAAAAAGCATTACAGCAGATTTTTAAAAATTTATTTATTTTTTATTTTGGCTGCTTTAAAGAAAACCATCTGCAGCACGTTATCCATCAACCTGAAGAACACTTTCACGATGCAAACAACACTAATCATGCAATTGGTTCCTGAAGTGCTCATGGTTCTATAGAGATCTTGATTAGGAACCCTTGTAGAACCGTCTTTTTCAAGTGTGCATTAAGAACACTGCAGTGCTAAGACTCGTAGCGACTACAAGAGGGATCGAAGACTCTTCCCATGACCTACACTTGTACTCGGATCACTCATTACCCTCCATGCAGGTAAGAATGCTAATGCCAGAGTTTCGAAGAGTCGACATTACAAACAATAGCTTGGACAAAAAATTTACCCAGTTTAGCCCAAACGTAGTCAATCAGACGGAACACATCCAGCCGTGTAGCTATGAGGCTAATGTAGCTAATAGAAGGACCGTAGATTGCTAACGACAGTACTAGCAGCCATATTGAAACCTGTGGCCTGTCTGGGCGTTTGTCCAGCCTTATAGCCTACCGTGTAGGAGGCCACATTGAGGCCACCTGCACGCATGGCTGGAGATAAAAGTTCCTCAAAGCTGTTGCACATTAACTGGACCTAATTAAGGGATGGGCTCCAGTTCGCTCGGTGACCCAGGCGGCTGAAAAGATGAACGTACGATTGAATGAATGAATGGTAAATTAAACTTCACAAGTTCAGACCATGCCTTCAGCATTTGGTGGTAGTATAAGGAAGGACTGACTGAGCCAGGAAGGAGAACTCTGAGAACTTGGGCTGGAGTTCTGGCCTGGTTCTGCCTGGAGCTAGCTAGATTGGACGGGCCAACTGCGAAAACTCGGCCACAGGAACAGTAGGTGAGGATGTGAATTTAAACAGTGTTAGGCTGGAAGAAGGAAGGATATCAGGCATCCATCTCCCAACTCTGACTTCATTTAGAATGTGCAGCCAGTACAGGCTTCATTCAGGCTCTCGTATCACGCAAAATAAAACGAAGGAATAATAAACAGCACCTCACGGCCCACCTCGAGCCCATGCCTGTGCACGTTTAGAAAAGGCTGTGAGTAAAACAGCCAACAATCCCTAAACAACTTGGTCATATGGCCCATAAAACTGGATCCATACTTGTATTTCTATTTGCCATATAGGCCCATATAAATATATATGATTATATATAATTAGGTAAATGGGAATAGTTCAATCAGATCTTTGGCCACACTGCTGTACACAGCATCACCGACATCCCCAACCCATCTCCACAGGCTGTTGTGGTGAAATCCTAGGTATCGGTAACTACATAGCAAATCCCAGCACTTCCATCCATAAGCGGAAATCCGATCTGAGAGCCCAGACTGAGAGGAGTCTGTCCAAATCAGATTGGAATCACATTTCAGACCACCTCTGCTGACAGCCTGAGCAAGACCTTTGAGCGGTGCACGGTTCCTGAAAATCGGTCATTCGGTCACATGGTTATGACGTTACTTCCTCCGAGTACTGGAGGGCATGGACTGAACTCCACACAGGGCTTCTAACGATACGTTCCTGCCAATCTCATGACATCACCCTGGTGAGGTAATCTGCTCTATCTCATCCCCTCACTGTGTTTTATTGAGGAAGCCGATTGAAGTAAAAACACGTTTTACTGTGCAGGTCGGAATCCAGCAAAGGTAAAACTTCCATTACATGTAAACGTGCTACATTAACCACATGGTTCGGCCATCGAATGAGCTCCATATGGTGGTTTCAAGCCCACCTCCACATGTGTTTGTTGTCCAGACCATCAGAAACCAATCTGTATATAATCTGGGTATGGATAATAATGCCATCTGGATTTACCATTGTCATAGTAAGAAAAAATCTGATTTGAGTGGCCAGTCTGAGGAGAGCCAAATCATTTACATTTCTGGCATTTAGCTGACGCTCTTATCCAGAGCCACTTACAAGGTTAACCGCATTACAGGTAGGCCAATGTAGTGTTGGGAGTCTCGCCCAAGGACTCTTATTGGTGTAGCACAGCACAGTCACCCATACTGGCATTCGAACCCCAGTCTCCCACATGGGGTGGTGGCTACTTGGTGGGTAGTGGTGTTATCCACTGAGCTACACCAACCACGCTAAATCAGATTGGTACTACATTTCAAACCACCTAGGTTTGGAACTCCTATTACAAAAATTAGCCCATCATCTGAATCTAGATATCGCCGCCGTCCAAAGAATAACATATATCTCCATTTTTGTCCATTTTCACTTTCATCCATCATTTGAACACAGCAACTGCTGGTTACGCCGTGTGAAGGTTTCATGACGAATGGACCAACAGAAATGGGTCAAAACGTCCTGGAAAGATGTCTGGTTCCATTGACTTCCATTCAAATCGCATGAGGTTTTTGCCCTCTCCTGTAAAGTTGACATTTTGGAGATACTTGTTTTTCTTTGGACAGCGACGATCTCGATAATCTCGATATGGATAAATATCTGATTTGGGCTGGCAACAGCTTACTTCAGTACTGGAGGGCATGGACTGAACTCTGTAAATTCCTGCCAATCTAATGACATCACCCTGGGGAGGCAACGTGGTCCATCAAACTCATAGCAGTAAAAACACGTTTTATTGTCCAGATCTAGTTCAAGCAAAGATAATGGCTTCCATTACATGTAGATGTGCTACATTAGCCTCATGGCTTCACACACCAAACACGTCCAAGCTGATCAACCACATCTGGGATAAGGAGGAAAATGATGCACGTTAGATTTTCACCATCCCTTCACCTTAAACGGGAATTCCAACCATTCCAAGTTCTCCATCATTTTAATGGTCAACATACAAACAAAGTCATTCAGATCTCGACACCACTGTGAACAATTCTGGCTCAGTATGAAGGAAGCACTCCAGCCCAAACGAATGACTTCGTTGATACGTTAACCATGAAGATTTCTAGAAGTCCCTTCCAGACAAATGATTTCCCTAAATGTAAAACACTAGGTGCGTTCACACCTGAGGGTTTTCCGAGGTGCGCACCACAGGACCTGCTGTGGTGGTTGTGGGGGTCCTTGGGCCGGAAGGGGTTCACCAACATGCTCAGAAAACAGGGCAGTATTCAGTTCTAGACGTATCTCAGTGCAGCAATGAGGGTCGTGCATGTGCAGGGCACGTTTGCCTGATGTGGCACCACGCCGGCGTATTGCTGCCCTTAAGCAGTGTGCATGTCTAGTCAACTACTGAAGGTTATACGCTGAAGGAGCCGTTACTGGCCTAGGCTTTACACTGTCGCTCTAATAGTACAATAGCGCCATGCGCAGAGCAAACACGACGCACTATATGAGGTATGGGTCGTATTTCAAGAATCTGTGCTGCATATTCAAGGCAACCGCTTCATCGTTTAAACTGCGTCAGAGGATTACAAGGGCATGTAGAGAACTGTGAAAAAGTCAGAGACCCGCCTTTAAGGCGGTCGTACAAGTTGTTCATTATTCAGCTTTAGGAAGTTGGTTGTACTTGCTGAGCAATGCTGAGGCCTGGACTCAGGCAATCAGCTACACGTCCTTTCAGACCCACCGTGTTGAGTGGTCTCAGAGTGGAGGGATGGACAGAAACACCTGTGGATGCTTTCCATTTAAGACTGGAGCTTGATGTTCTTCTACTTCTCAAAAGTAAATGCTGAGGCCTGGATTCAGGCAATCAGCTACACATCCTTTCAGCCCCACCGTGTTGGGTGGTCTCCTAAAGGTGGAGGGATAGACAGAAACACCTGTGGATGCTTTCCGATCAAGACTGGAGCTTGATGTTTTCCTACTTCTCAAAAATAAATGCTGAGGCCAGGACTCAGGCAATCAGCTACATATCCTTTCAGACCCACCGTGTTGGGTGGTCTCCTCAGAGTGGAGGGATAGACAGAAACACCTGTGGATGCTTTCCGATTAAGACTGGAGCTTGATGTTTTCCTACTTCTCAAAAATAAATGCTGAGGCCAGGATTCAGGCCATCAGTTACACATCCTTTCAGACCCACCGTGTTGGGTGGTCTCCTCACAGTGGAGGGATGGACAGAAACACCTGTGGATGCTTTCCAATCAAGACTGGAGCTTGATGTTCTCCTACTTCTCAAAAGTAAATGCTGAGGCCTGGATTCAGGCCATCAGCTACACATCCTTTCAGACCCACCATGTTGAGTGGTCTCCTCAGAGTGCAGGGATGGACAGAAACACCTGTGGATGCTTTCCATTTAAGACTGGAGCTTGATGTTCTCCTACTTCTCAAAAATAAATGCTGAGGCCAGGACTCAGGCAATCAGCTACACGTCCTTTCAGACCCACCGTGTTGGGTGGTCTCCTCACAGTGGAGGGATGGACAGAAACACCTGTGGATGCTTTCCGATCAAGACTGGAGCTTGATGTTCTCCTACTTGTCAAAAGTAAATGCTGAGGCCTGGATTCAGGCCATCAGCTACACATCCTTTCAGACCCACCGTGTTGAGTGGTCTCCTCACAGTGGAGGGATGGACAGAAACACCTGTGGATGCTTTCCGATCAAGACTGGAGCTTGATGTTCTCCTACTTCTCAAAAGTAAATGCAAAGAGCTGATGGGGTCAATGTTGGTGGTCTACCGGGTCTTCCAGGTGGTTATTAGGAGACTCGTTTTCACGACACCACGTCAGCGTCACCAAAGACTGCAGTGGTGTCGTACCAGACTGTCATGGAGTGACTCAAAACGGCAGCGGGTCATCTTCAGTGACGAGTCCCGCTTATGTCTAGGTGGAGGAGACCAATGAACCAGTGTGTGGAGGCACCGTGGTCAGCACCGAGATGAATGCCCATAAGGCCTGGTGTCTCTCCACCTCCACCCCTACCGCACCATCTACAGGAACTGTGTGAGGATGTTCAAGCTGTATGGGATGGATTATCACAGGACACCATTAGGAGCCTCTACAGCTCCATACCGAGACGTCTGGCATGTTGGGTTAGCAAACATGCGGCCTGATGCCATACTATTGATCATATCAGTCTAAAGGTATCTTCATTTATTGATCCTGGTGACCTTTATCTTCCCTCCCAACAGCACTGCAATCCCACACCTCCTTCTGGGTGCAGCTATAGTTTTGACGATGAGTGTATATAATGATATTATAATGCTATAATTATAATAAAACCTGGCAAATGAACAACTTGTGGCTGTTTTGACTGGGAATAAATTCTAGGGTCTCTGAATTTTGCTCAGCTCTGGATAGTAGCTTAATATTCACATACAGTTTTACATACAACACTCAACACTGAGAGTCAAGAGGTGAGAGAAACGTCTCTCTGATTCTTAAGGATGACTCACATGAATCGAAGCTGACCAGAAAGGTGGGAGAGCTCGTTTCAGGCTTCCGTGTGCATTGGATTGTGGCTGTACGGGTTACAGTACAAAGACAGACAGCTGAAACAAACAAAAAAAAAAAAACACTACGGCAATAAGCTGCAGTACAAAGTCGTGTTGCTAGTGTCCTCGTTTCCCTTCATATCCATCTAGAGTTCCCCTGAGACCCCGGAGAAGCACTCCTGACTGTGTTCGTCTGTTAGCCTGTTCCCTTTGTGCAAGAGAGACGTCAACGTCAAAGTCAATACTCATTACAGCAGCCATCGCCATTCAGTCCGAACACATTCACTCTGATGATCAACATTACGTGGTTGTACGAATGTGCTGATGGTGCTGTGCCACAGCTTGAGTTGTCAGTCCGGTTGCCTGTTGATGGCACGAATTCCTTCCTGATGGAATATGACCTCAACATGTGAAACGCCCAACACATTTTTAACCTCTTAAACCCTGGAAGCTGCTTTCCCCAGACATGGATCACGCCTAGACCTGGGCTAGATGTGATTACCGTGTGTGAATCATCATCATTGCAAATTCTCTCGGTTCTGGGAAACTGGCCCTGCGAGTCTGTATGTGGATCCACACATCAGGTTCCCATGAGTACTGAGTATTAGCTGCACACTAGTCTCTGAATAATAAGCCCTAGCCGTTTGGTTCCACTTGCAAATTCACTTTGCCACCTCCTATTCTTTTCTACTGAGATCACCGCAGGCTGCATGACGGCAGATTTCAAATGGCATGGAAATGAACGTGGCGGCCGCACTGCATTTAGCCAATCAGGCAACCGCAGACTGGTCTTCCTCTTTTCTTTTTCTCCCAATCCAATATGACAGTATCTGATTGAACTGTTAACAGCTCTTAAGATTTGGAGGAAAGACGTTCGATTGGATTCGAGCAGGAGGGCAGCACTGAAAACATACAGAGCTCGTAGGTTACTTGCCAAGCTAGCCAGCTTGCTAGCGCGATTGAGCGCCCTGCTTTTCTTGGCTGTGTGGACTGATGCCTCAAAGCTAACCGTCTATGATTTAGCCTCCCTGTAAGCTTGTGTGTGTCGTATCATCATCATTTACTGGCCCACCTACGTTCAGTACAGTCCCATACGGAAATCTGGCGCAGTGGACTGCGGTAAGAAACCGTGAGCATGTACCATTAAGGCTACACTTTGTCATTTTGGGGGATTTGGTGACCCCTCTGGTGAAAATGTGTAACTGCAAGTAACCTGTGGAAGGATGTTCTGGAACTCCGGAACCCAGAGGGGGAATTTGGTGTCTATAAGACAGCTGAAAGGATTCAAAGGTTAATAACTCCATCACAACTCAGCACAGGACCAGAGAATGTGAGTGAATGATCCACTACTGTCGTTATTTATTCATCAGTGTAATGTCAGATTTTGCATTTGAGACCTGAGCGGGAAGCCGGACCTGCTTTTGGAGGCTGTGCGCGTGTAACGACCCCTGACCAACGTCATCAGGCCTCGCAGACTCGCGGCAAAACAGCCTCAGGATATTTAAGCCTGTTTTTTGGTCATGGCTCAGTGACGCCACTTCTTTCTTACACTGTGTAGCTTTGATTTTAATAACCGACTAAAACAGGTCTGGGGTTTAAGAGGTTAAAAGCAGTACAGTTGCATAATAAAGTGCTTGGGATCGGGGAATTTGATCGGAATCTGGGTTCACTATACTAAGATTCATCAGCTTAAATTTCAACTCTGGATCAGTAGGCATTCCCAAACGGAGTGAGGACCATCTATAGGCTCCAGTTCAGTACAGATACTGCACAGTACATGCCTGGGATGATGTCTGTCCACCTCCATAAAATTCCCTTACGCCTAATCCCGTTGTTTACCAGGAACAGTGAGCTCCATTTTTTGCCAGATGTTTCAAATCCACTTCCTAGACTTCTCCCCCCTTCAACAGTCTACAAAACGCGAAACGGTTTAGCCCCACCCACTCACTAGCTCCTCCAGCAATTGCATCCCCAGTTCCCCCGTTGCTCCTCCTCCTCGTTCCGACTCAACGAAACCGTGTTGCCCCCGGCCGGCTGACTCAGCACCAGGGGCTTCTGGGACTTCAGCTTGTGAGCGACTGTCATGAAGATGGCCTCCACGTGGTCGCTGCTGTTGCGACCACCCTCCTCGCCTGCCAGCGGGTTCTTGGCCGACGTCTCGAACAGGGGCATGGAATGGGCGTCGGCAAACTGCTGCGCCACCTCCGTGCTCACCTGGGCCAGGTGCCGCAGGTCACACTTGTTGCCCACCAGGATGCGGGGCACCTCCTGGCCTAGCGCGTGCTGCCGACACTCCTCGATCCAGGCGGGAAGGCTCCGGAAGCTGGCGGCACTCGTCACGTCATACACAAAGACGACAGCGTGAACATTCCGGTAGTAGTGCTGCACCATGCTCTTCCGGAAGCGCTCCTGACCTGCCGTGTCCCACAGCTGGACCTACGAGGAGAAGAGCAGGAGAAGAATTAAAGAGTCAATTACTCTGTAGGGCATGAATAGGGAGTTGTCACCCTCTACTCCTCATGAGAGGCCTGACCATAGATGTAGGAACATTGTTGTGAGGATCTGATGGCAATCAGCCATAACAGCTAAAGTGAGCGCAGGTACTGATGCCGGATGATTCATTCTAGATCAGTCTTGGTGTGTAGCAATCGGCATTCCTACGTGACTTGTGGCTCCCATTATAATTACTTGCGGCGTACGACTAAATTTCACTGGGAGCGGGACAAAACACACGCATGGAATAATCCCAAAATTTTATTAACAGTCTATTTTAATTTAATAAATATTATATTATTTTAACCACACAGTAATTAGCATGCAAAATAAACATAAAAGGAAAAAAGCTAAAGAATCAGAATACAGTAATCTCATCCTTCAAGACCTGAAGCAGCCAATCACATAAACCCAAGGAATGGGTGGAGCCTTAAGATGGTCAGTCGGCCTCGGCTGCGGACAGCGCTCTACAGAAAGGCGAAAACGTCATAACGAAGTCTGGCGGTCTGACGGTCTGGCGATCTACTGTACGGCAGTCATTTCTGGTCCTTATTATTTCAGAATCCTGTATGTGTAAACAGAGTATGAAACACTGGACATCATTGACCCTTGTAAAGGATGGCGGAGGGGGGGCAGGACGAAACATCCACGTGGCGGGTAGGAGCAGGACAACACAACCAGGAGCAGCTGCTGAGCACACCTTTATGGGGGGCTTTGCATCCCTGTAGCTGACAACTGGTACTGTGCATGAAGACCTTAGCCTGTGCATGGCTAGTTCATAGCTTTTCCATGAAGGTTACTGAAGACGGCTGCAGCTCAATGCCCGTCTCAGCATGAGTGTACATTAAAGCAGCTGGATAACGAAGAGTTAGCCATAAAACACTCATCATCAAAACATCAGCTGCACGATGCATGATGTCGAACCTTGGCGGGGAGGTTCGACATCATGAGACATGCCAGTGATTCACGTTCGGCCGTGCATGTGACAAGCAAGGACGGGCCCTATCGCTGTACCTGACTGACCCAACAGCCATGATTGTGGACATTCAGCGGGCAGTGATCCCTCCATGAGTCATCCTGTTAGTGCAGCACCATTGGCAGACGGCTGCACCACACAGGACTACATGCACACAGACCGTTACCACGACTGTCCTTAACACCACGTCACCGTCACCAAAGACTGCAGTGGTGTCGTACCAGACTGTCATGGAGTGGCTCAGAATGGCAGCGGGTCATCTTCAGTGACGAGTCCCGCTTTAGTCTTGGTGGAGACGACCCAACGAATCCGTGTGTGGAGGCACCGTGGTCAGCACCGGTTTGTTGTCACATATCCAGAAGGCCTGGTGTCACTCCACCTCCAACCCTACCGCACCATCTGCAGGAACTGTGTGAGGATGTTCAAGCTGCATGGGATGGATTATCACAGAACTCCATTAGGAACCTCTACAGCTCCATACCGAGACGTCTGGCGTGTTGCGGTAGCAAGCATGGTGGCCCGACTCCACACTGAGAGACAGACTTCTGTATGTGTAGCTCAATAAATATTGATCATATCAGTCTAAATTTATCATCAGTTATTGATCCTGGTCACCTTTATCTTCCTTCCCAACAGCACTGCGATCCCACACCTCTTTCTGGGTGCAGCTGTTCTTTTGATGATGAGTGTAATAAATTAATAGTACTATTAATTTCTTAATTCTAATTAATGCCAGTAAAGCTCCATGTGATATGGACCCACTTGTGTTGGTCCATAACTGATGACATTTCACACAGCGTAACAAGGGCAGCCGCTCTTCTCAGGAAAAATGAACCTACATGGGTTTGTATGGACAGCGGCGATATTCAGTGGGAGGATATGATACAGAGAGAAAGACAGAATGAAGCTTTTTGCCTTTCGCATTTGTCCTTTCAGCGGAGAGGGAGAAACAGTAAGAGCCTGTTTATGAGTAAACAGAGACACGACAGTGGAGTCTGTGCTGGAGGGGCAGCGTGGGAGTCTCAGTGAGAGCTACAGAGAAATATCACAGGGATTTAGTGTCAGCGTGCGGCACGGAAATAGAGCGGATGATCTGCGACCGCAGTGACAGGCACAGAGAGTAGCTTCACATCTGAACATGCTAAAGCAGGGATGAGCAGTTTGAGCCCAGACTAGAGCCGGCATTCCGATCCCAATATATCAGCTCCTGGACTCATATGTTTAAGGTGGTAGTAACTTTAGGCTCCTGCAGATGGCGCTGCTGCGTGAGGATGATGGGGATATAAATCTCTGTGGGGTGTGAGTGACGGGATCCATAGATTGGGAAGAGGTGCTCCAGTGCAGGGAATCTCTCGCTCCATGTGTGGAAAATGGCTCCAGAGCAGATGTTAACGATTGGCTAAAGGAGGGATTGAGCATGTGGGCGTGGCCAAAGACCGTAGTGTGAAGGAAGTAGCTGAATCTGCAGGTGTATGGAAGCGTACAGTCATACGGGTCTACCAGTGGCTATAATCCCAGTCTACAGGGAATTCTCCTGGGGATTGTGCCAGGGAAGGCCTCCACCAGTTCTTTGATGTAGGAGTCTGAACACGGATGTGGCCTACATCCAGAAATTTGTCCAAAATGGCAAAACAAAAAAATTTGAATGGCCTTACCAGCAAATCGCTACGCTAACACATCACGTGACTCAGCATGGGAAGCCTTCAAGCGGACTGTGGGTGTGGCCTAAACCAGGTATCAGTGTATATGGTACTGAACATGGATATGGGTACCAATCGTGACAGACTGCAGGACATCTGTGCTCCCTGTCAGCTGAGTCCACCTTAAGGTTAGGCATATTCACTAGTGGTCCCTGGATATGAAGCTGGTGTCAGCTTAAGTTCCACCTTAAATGGTGCAGACGTTACAGGCAACATGCTGCACGCTGAATAGGACATTTCAACAGGAAGCTGGGGAGGTAGACTGAGGCACCAGCATGTAAGAGCTGCACTATTTAAGGTGGAATGGGAACGTTCTGACAAGAAGCTGGACAGGTAGAGTGAGGTGAGAGCATGTAACTGCTGCGCTATTTAAGGTGTAATGGAAAAATGCGCACAAGAAGCTGGACAGGTGTTCTGAGGCTTCAGAATGTAACTGCTGCACCACTTAAGGTGGAACGGGAAAATAACATCAGAATGTAACTTTTGCAGCATTTAAGGTGGAATGGGAAAATACTAACAAAAAGCTGGATAGGTAAACTGAGACACCAGCATGTAACTTTCCTGCACTATTTAAGGTGGAGCTGGAAAAGTTTTGTTGGACATGTAGATTGACTCGCCACAATGTAACTGCTGCATAATTTAAGGTGGAACGGGGAAATGGGCACAAGAAGCTGAACACGTGGAATGAAGTGTCAGACTGTAAGCCCAGATTGATACGCCCACATTGTGGCGAATCAATCCACATGTCTAACTTCTTGATAAATTCTTCCCGTTCCACCTTAAATAGTGCAGAAATGCTAGCATGCTGGTGCCTCAGTTTACCTGTCCAGCTTTTTGTTAGTATTTTCCCATTCCACCTTAAATGCTGCAGCAGTTACATTCTGATGCTTCAGGCTCTCTCCCCAGCTTCATGTTGGAATGTTCCCGTTCCACCTTAAATCAAGAAGTTATATATGTAGATTTTTTCACCACAATGTACCTGCTGCATAATTTAAGGTGGAACGGGGAAATGGGCACAAGAAGCTGAACATGTGGAATGAAGTGTCAGACTGTAAGCCCTGAATAATTTAAGGTGAGATGAGCCTGACTTGTACCTCGTAGATCTGGATGCTCACCTTAATTTTTTCTCCGTCGATCTCGATCACCTTCTCCCGAAAGTCCACCCCGATTGTGGCCTCCGTCTTATCCGGGAACCTGCCGGCGCAGAAGCGGTAGGTGAGGCAGGTCTTTCCCACCCCGGAGTCTCCGATCACGATGATCTTAAAGATACGAGTGCGGGGAGGAGGCAGAGAGGAGCTGAACTCCAGAGAGGAGAGAGAGGAGTCCTCCGCCATGTCTCGCCGTCTCTCCGGGAGGGGGCTTTAGCCGGACCACTGCGCCTATAAACGCATGTATGATGCTCACACTCAGCTGAGTCACTCTTATCACTCTGAGGCAACTTCGGCTGGATCACACATAAACACCGTCCGCGGGAAACTCGGGAATCGGGCCGAGCCGCAGCCTGGAAGCTACCTGCGTCCTGGTCTCCACCTTAAAGTGTAATTCCGGGGCTGTTTTGTGCTATTTGCAGCGGCCGTGTTGAGCCCACATCGGTGCACTGTTTTGGTTTTTTTTTTTAGCCACGTAGGTTTCGATGCTAGCGCGCAAGTCTCGCGAGACTTTAGTCACGTCTGTTACAACGCTAGTGAGCAAATCTCGCGAGAGTTCGCAATGACAGTACCATCCGGCTGTACATCAGGGCTCGTTGCCTCCTACATAGGGCACCACGTAGTTTATGAATGTGTGGCATTTTACCCTGAACACTGCGCTGTATATCCAGCATGGGTTTTGGCCCAATGATTCAATATTGGAAATATTATGTACTGTTAGACACTGTTTTATATGGAAGCCGATTTCTGCCTCTGAAGAAAAGGCTATATAGTAAGCCATAATCATGAGAAAGTCATAATTATGAGATAGTAAGTCAAAATTATGAGATAGTAAGTCATCTTATGACATAGCAAGTCGTAATTACAGGATGCTAAGTTATAATGATGAGATGGTTATGAGATATGAGTCGAGTCATAATAATAATAATAATAATAATAATAATGAGATAGTAAGTCATAATTATAAGATATAAGTCAATAAAAATATAGTAAGTCATTATAATGAGATAGTAAATCATAATTATGAGATAGTAAGCCATAATAATGTGATATTTTGTCATAATTATGAAATTGTATGTTATAATGAGATAGTAAGTCAAAATTATGAGATAGTAAGTTATCTCATGACATAGCAAGTCGTAATTACAGGATGCTAAGTTATAATGATGAGATGGTTATGAGATATGAATCATCATCATCATCATCATCATAATAATAATAATAATAATAATAATGAGATAGTAAGTCAAAATTATGAGATAGTAAGCCATCTCATGACATAAATAATAAAAAAATATAGTAAGTCATTATAATGAGATTGTAAATCATAATTATGAGATAGTAAGCCATAATAATGTGATATTTTGTCATAATTATGAAATTGTATGTCATAAAGACATAGTAAGTCATAATTATGAGATATAAGTCATAATAATAACACAGTAAGTCATAATTATGAGATGCTATCTGGCCTTTTTTCTTTTTTCTAGCCATGTTAATGCTCATGCCAAGCAACCGTAAGGCTGTTTCCCCCGTTTAGCAGTTTATCTACACATAATTTTATTCTATAAATAGCTTGTACCGCCTCTTACAGAATTACAACAAAGCAAAACTGTTTTAACGGAAACTCCACCAAATTCTCCCTTCTTAATCTACACAATCCAACTGCATTCAGAGTGGTTTGATGTGCTCTAGAGAAAGTTTAGTTCACACTTGAGGTGATGGTAACCAGACGTCTGAAGAGTTTAAAGTCTCTGGAAAGCTCCATAACAGAAAGTTATTGCATGAAATGGTTATAGATATGCTGGCTGGTATGTAAGACACTGATTGTGATGGTTATGTGATAACGTAGCTCAAAATGTATTGGAATCCATTTATTAGAATTTTGAAAAAGTGGTGGAATGCCCCTTTAATGTATTTAGGGGATATACTCCCTCCAGAGAAGGCAGCCTATGGAAATAAGACAGGTTATATGTTATAATAAGTAGAATAAATAGAATGCATAAAGTTATTAACATGTTTTGCCTGTAAATAAGGAAAAATAAGAACAACAACAACACAGTTCATGTTCGGCTTGACTGTTACAGGTTCAATGACCCTTACCAAAGTCCACCTGAAGAGAAGCTGAGCGCCCAAGCAGAATGCTGGTGAGTTTCCCTTTTTAAGTGCATATTATTTCTTATTTAATGACGTTTTAAAGATAACTGAAATCCAGACCTTTCAGAAGCACCTTGTGTGTTCATAGATAGGATGCCTGAATGTTTGTGCTCTGAACTGGAGCGAGTGAAATCAGTTAAACTAACACAGTGTAGTTACACGTGCTTTCAAAGGATTGTGAGCATCCTAGTATTGAAGTACAGCTGCCGAGTCAGCTCTGAGTGTCTCGCTCTGGCTCACAGGCACCCAGAGGCGTGGATGTGGAGCCTCCTCCGGCGGGACTGCAGCTGGAGTTTCAGACCCTCTTCACCACTGAAGCTCTACGGTTTCTATCTAACCTATGCTCCACATTCCAACCAGAGGTTGACAAGGTGAGGACGAAAGTAGGACATGCCCTGCACAGTCTCCAGCCAGCTGAAAACAAAGTTCTGTAAATGATATGCATTAGATGTCTTATCATAAAGCACAGGTGCCATGGTTGTCAGGTGTCTCTGGTTAGGGACCCCTGAGATCCCTTCTGGAGAAACCCTATCATTGATTCTATCTAGGCTGGTCTATCTATCTGGTTCTATCTCATCCATCTATCTATCAATCTATCTGTCTGGTGTCTGTCTGGTATGTCTGGTCTATATGTGTCTGTCTTTGTCTAGCAGGGATTAAATTCCTTCATTAATTCACCTTCTGAGCTCTGTATCCTTCCGGGGCAGGGGCTGCTGGAGCCTATTCCAGCACTCACTGGGTGGAAGGCAGGAAACACACTGGCCAAGCCCCCAGTCCATTACATGCCAGACACACAGACAGACACACTCACTCGCACACACTCACACCTAGGACACGCACGCACATTAAGGATCTCACACACACACCCACACTTACATGTCACAGACTGTGGGAGGAAACACAGACACGGACACAGCCTCCACACAGACATGGGGAGAACATGCAAACTCCACACAGAAAGAACCCTGGCTAGGAACCAAAACAAGGCCCTTCTTGCTACCCACTGCACCGCTGTGCCGCCCAGCTTCCCCTTTCACACAGCTCTCACAAACACACACACACACACACTAACACACGGGTTCTAGTTAGAATTCCTGTTCTGAGGAGCTGAGGAAAAGAGTAGGGTGGTCTTCAAAAATGTCCCCTTACTCCCTACATAGCGCACTATCTATCTATCTATCTATCTATCTATCTATCTATCTATCTATCTGTCACACACTGCCTGTCACACTATCTAACACACACACACACACACTGTCTGTCTCATACACACACTGTCTGTCACAAACACTATCTACTATCACATCATCTATCTATCTATCTATCACATCTATCTCACACACACACTCACACTATCCATCACACCGTCTATCCGTCAAATCTATCTATCATCTGTCACTCTGTCTCTGTCACACTGTCTGTCTATCTCTCTCTCTCTCTCGTTTAACATCTTGGTCTAATAGTGCTAAAGGACATACATTGCTCGTTTTAGGTCCTTAAGCTTAGAACTCTCCGAAAGGTTCAGCTGGACTTGACTGGAGAGCTGCCGGGATTCAGGGAGGACACGGCCCACATCCGCAACGATCCCACCTGGAAGGTCAGCCCCGTCCCTTCCCGACTGCAGTGCAGACACGTGGACATTGGTGACCTCGCACCCTGTGACACGCAGCGCTTCATTCAGGGCCTCAAATCCGAAGCCCAAGGAATACAAGTACGGCATGAACAACAGCTAAACGTGGTTAAGGACACATAAAAGTACAGATCTGAATTTAGGAGTTTGGAACCTCCTTCCCCTTAGGAAACAGGCAATTACACTCATCCTTCCATAGCTGCACCCAGAAGGAATCACCCGACAGGAATGAAACCTGGTGGATTGGTTTGACTTTGTGAGACATGCAAAGTTTCATGCTCAGCTGCACATGAGGTATAGTCAAGGACAGGCCTTATCGCTGTACCTGACTGACCCAACAGCCATGATTGGAGACATTCAGTGAGCAGTGAAGCCCTTCATGAGCCATCCTGTTAGTGCCAGCACCACTGCCAGCACCACCTCAGATGGCTGCCTGACGTAGATCTACATGCATGCAGAACATTACAACGACTGTCCTTAACGCCACGTCAACTGCAGTGGTGTCGTGCCAGACTGTCATGGAGTGACTCAGAATGGCAGCGGGTCATCTTCAGTGACGAGCCTGGCTTTTGTCTTGGTGGAGACGACCAACGAATCCGTGTGTGGAGGCACCGTGGTCAGCACCAAGATGAACGGTTTGTTGTCACACGTCATGCGTCCAGAAAGCCCGCTGTGACTCCACCTCCACCCCTACCGCACCATCTGCAGGAACTGTGTGGGAATGTTCAAGCTGCATGGGATGGATTATCACAGGACACCATGAGGAACCTCTACAGCTCCATACCGAGACGTCTGGCTTTAGCCATACTGAGAGACAGACTTCTGTATGTGTAGCGCAATGAATGTTGATCATATCAGTCTAAATATATCATCAGTTATTGATCCTGGTGACCTTTATCTTCCTTCCCAACAGCACCGCACTCCCACACCTCCTTCTGGGTGCAGATATGATGATGAGTACAAGATGTTAATTTCCAATGTCCATAATTGTACTTTCTAGGAGTCTGCTAGAGTAGATTAGCATCCTTCAAAGCACATACTCATCCTGTATATCTGTATTCACCCTCTGTTAGAGCTCCTGTGTCTTTAAGCCCCGCCTCCTGATGAACCCAGTGCTGTCTGATTGGCCAGCTCACCCAGGTTATGCTCCTATGATATGCCCTGTTTTGTCATTTTACAGGTGGATTTTGATGATGGCAACTGCCCAACATACTACAATCAAATCAAAGGCATCTATAATGTTTACCAGGCTGTGCACAACCAGCTTCACGGTGAGTCTTGGAGTCTTGAACTGTAAGGAACACGAATGACACCTAAACTAAGGCAATGTTTAAAAATCAATAACCAGTTTCTAAACTAATGTTGTTTTGCTCATTACCCTGAACCAGATGCGCCTCCTATATCTCGGGCCCCGGTTCTTATGCTCCGCCCCCGTGCATGGAACATGGTGGAGCACAACTTGATGGTACTGAAGCTAACTTCTGCCGGTGCTCATTCATTAACATTTGGTTATCAGTAGCCCTGTGATGACTGTATTCCACAGATTAATGGCTTCGCTGGGAACTAATTAAATATGGCAGATGGGCCACAATCAGTACTTCATCAGTATAGTAACTGTTTCTGATAAAATGGCCAGTAGGTGTAGGTACAAGGTGAGTGCAGCTGAGAACCCGGCACCCTGTTAGGTGTGTTTGTGTTTCTGCAGGTAAACGGTCGTGAAGTTCCTGGCCCGCTCTTTGATTTTGGTCTGCTGATGTTCCATAATGCAAAGCTGTTACTGGAGAACCAGAGTGGCCCCTTTTTCTACCTGTCCAAGGTCAGAGCTTCAGCCGCACGGTCACTTTAGAAGAGCTGAGGGCTGCATTGGCCATTAGTCCTACATTAATATACAGAAAATATACATTAATAAAGAGACATCTTCTGAATAATTCGGTGATTGAGATGTAAACAAAGCCATTCGCAGTGATTTGATGTGAAAGGGTTTATTGTAAAGCTGCTCTATGATTCCTGGATTTCTGTACAGTGGTGGTGATGTGAGCCAGGGGTTGTCAAATCTACAACACAAACTCTGTGCTGGGACTGGATTTGGCATGTACTGGACAAGTTTCTGGATGTAGCCACATCAATGTTCAGACACTCTTACATCAAAGTATTGCGCAGTTGGGCCAGATTTGGTGGATGCCTTCACTGGCACAGTTCCGAGGAGAATCCCCTGTAGACTGGGATTTTAGCCACTGCTGGTAGACCCGTATGACCATACGCTTCCACACACCTGCAGATTAAGCCACTTCCTTCACACTATGGTCTTTGGCCACGCCCACATGCAGTCAATCCTTTTAGCCAATCATTAACATCTGCTCTGGATCCTCACATTTACCTCAGAGCTGTTATTACTGTAGCCACTGTGTAAAGTGAGCTGCTGCTAACACTGCTCAGCTCACTTAAATATGAAATATGAAGACACACCCCCCTACAGTCACTACATTAATCCACATTTATACTCGGAGTGGGCTGCGTTTTGCTCCCCAGTGTCACCTGCCGCCATTTTTCTTGGCTGAAGCAGACTGAGAGCAGTACACCACGAAGATAGCTCCCCCTGAAACTCTAACTGGAGTAGAACACCATCCGGGTGTCTTCAGAGCAGTACAGATCTTTAGTTTGGTTGTATACTGCATACTACACACTATCCTGCTTTCAATGTGTGTCGATACACAAATCAGCAGGTTTGTGAACAAGACATGAAGAAGCAGAAGCTGGAGTGAGGTTGACAGTCTTTACTGTTGTCTGTTTTCTTCAAGTCATAACATTGTAAAACTGAAAAATACAAAAGGAGTGCTTATCAAACTGTTTGTGGTATGTAAACATATATATATAGCATTTCCCTCATAGTGTGCTCAACAATCTGTATCACAAGATAATAAAACAGAACTTACAGGCAATGATGTCCAAGACACAAACAAGCGAGAAGCTAACAGCTGGGACCTTGGCATAACACTGGTACCTTGAGGAAAATATGATGGCTGACCTAACAGAATCACATGACTCTTTTTATCCAATAATATCAGAGATTACAAAAAAGAAACATATTGCAATTCACAAAACAACCACAAGGGGGACTAAATGACCACGACATTAACCAAATTTAAATCAAATTTTAAAAGAAGCATACTACACACTACTTTTAGATCCACTATGTGAGTAGTATGTAGTATTCCATTTAGAATACAATCTATAGATCCCGTCACTTTATAGCCCCATCATTCTCGTACAGCGCCATCTGCAGGAGCCTGAAGTTACTACTTTGATTTTACTGTTGATCTGTTTAGGTGCAGCTACAGGCGTCTAGCTCATTTCAGACCTCTGTGTGATATCGTTTGGTCTCCAGAAGCAGAGTTTAAAATAACCGTGTCCCTTTTAGGTAGAAAGCCACGAGGAGGCGAAACTGTGGAATCAGATTTTTCTCTGGGCGGAGGACAAGGTAAGGAAGTGTGCATGGGCTGACCTTTTTTTTTTTACAATATGATGCCTCTAGTGTGTCCATTTGACCTGTGTGTTGTCCTGTGTCAGCTGGACCTGCCAGTGGGCAGTATAAAGGCGACCGTCCTAATAGAGTGTGTACTGGCCTCGTTTGAAATGGACGAGATTCTGTATGAGCTCAGAGAGCACTCCGCTGGTCTGAACTGCGGCATCTGGGACTACTCGGCATCCTTCGTCAACAAGCTCGGTCAGCCAATGTGTTAAATGTACCAATGATTTGAACGGAAGGGGACTGGCAACACAGTACGTCAGTAACACCCTCTCACCCCTGCAGGTCACCGGGCTGACTTCCTGCTCCCTGACCGGAGCAAGTACGTTAACATGGAGAAGCTTTTCCTGCGCAGCTACATGGACCTGCTGGTGCAGACGTGCCATCGCAGGGGGGCTTTGGCAACTGGTGGCATGGCAGCCCTGCTCTTGCCCAGAGACAAGCATAGCGACCTTTACAAGACTGTAGTGAGCACCGTCACCAGGCAAGTGGCAGCACACACATACACACAAGCATCGGTGAACACACACACCAGGGAACAGTGAGTACACTTGCCTGGAGCAGTGGGCAGCCCTACCCACAGCAGCCAACGTAGGGACCCCTGAATACCATAGGGTATTTCACACTCTGGGGACCCCTTAAACTTATATAGCATGATGCTAAAGCTTCCATTACATCAGCTACATCAGCCTCAGAAGGCAAATATGTCTTGGCCGAAGGAGAAAACAAACACCTCCATTGTTTGGAACTGTCCTGGAGAGCAGATCTCCAGTAGAATGGTAGATGACCTCTGGTTTAACCAACCCGTTAACCAGTCATTGAGTAATCCGCTGTGTGCACAAGATGGCGTCTCTTAACTTCCGGTTTATGGTTGGTCTGCATCACTGTTTCAGGTTGTAGTAGTTGTGAGGAGAATTGAGCGAATCTGGGGAAAGCAATAGCGATCACGTTTTTAAGATAAAGGAGAAACGACTGACGTATCAACGTCAAGAGAAGAAGACGTCTCTACATTGCTGTGTGCCTCTGTGTGCTAATTCTTCAAGCTACAACTCGGAGATTAGCTTTCATAGGTTTCCAGTGGATCCTGAGGTGCGGGCTCGGTGGCTTACACAGATCCGTAGGGGCAACTTCAGCCCCCTTCGAAGTACTCGTGTCTGCAGTAGGCATTTCAACACAGGTGACTTTGTTGTGACGGCCGTGGGAAAGAGAAAACCCAACAAAGGAGCGGTGCCCTGTCTTTCTGCCTGGAACGATTACAGCATGCCCGCACCAAGGCTTAATGTTAGGCAACGTCGGCCGGGATGCCCTTCCCCGGTGTTGGCAGCGTCTGACACCGACCAAGAGATGGAAATGCAGATAGCGCCTGATCATGATTACAGCGTTACTCCGACGACCTCAGCAATGGCAGATGCTTTGGCAAACGAGAACAAAGCACTGAGGAGAAAAAGACAAGAGCTACAACACCAGCTTGAAGCTTCACCACTGCAGTTCTGTTTT
>JAMWET010006157.1:170000-175000 GCA_024036415.1 Prochilodus magdalenae
ACCTCCTGGGCCTCAGTCTGTCTCTCTCCCCGTGTAACGAGTGATCGGGAAGCGTCTGGTGTTGCACCTCTGTAGCCTCATTTTCTCTGTAAGCAGGGACGAAGACAGGTTGACCACGGCCCTGTTCATCTTCCTGGAGGTGGTTCAAAAGAGTGATTTCCCAGAGTTCCTCACTACCTACCTGAACCTGGACCACACCTTCCTGAGCTGGCAGCGTCTGCATGAGGAGAGAGGGACTGGAGGTCATTATAAAGCCAGGCTCTAATGACTGACCCGCGTCCAGCATGTGTATTCCGCTTAAAGCGACTCGACTCACCAAACCTCGAGTCCTGTTACTAAACCGGATGGTTAAAGACTTCCAATAAGTCTGATGCAGATGGAATGAATGGATATGATCAATAAAATGAAGAATGCAATGACAGGTAGGGCTCCGGCACAGGTACATTCTTGTTGTCCAAAGTACAGACAGGTTCTTCACGTCCCTTTGTGGACCTTAACTGAGATATAAAGGTGCGTTACATACACACCCCTCAGATCTTATTGATTTTTTAAATAAACACCTGGATGCCACCTGGACAGCCCAGTGGGAAAACCCGTATTGGTCACATCTGCTGTTCTGACATTCCCATAGATTTAGGCACTGCTATTAGCTGCATATCGCAGGAACTATGGAAAATTAATAAGCTCTACAATTTTCCGGTTCTTGTATTTGGGAAGGCCAATCATTCTCTGAGAGTTTTGGGATCTTGTGCCACTTGTACTTACACACAGAGGAATTTGTCTTCCGCATTTAACCCATCTGTGAAGTGAGACGCCCACATACACACACTAGGGGGCAGTGAGCACACTTGCCCGGAGCAGTGGGCAGCCCTATCCACGGCACCCGGGGACGGGTTGGGGGTTAGGTGCCTCGCTCAAGGGCACCTCAGTCGTTACTGTCAGTTCAGAGAATCAAACCGGCGGCTTTCCGGTCATAAGGCTGGTTCCCTACCCTCCAGCCTACGATTGCCCCTTTGTTGAAAAGGTAGCCGCCCTAGAGGGGGAATGAACTCCTGCCTGGTAACTATGTTAAACTGAAACGAACAGGCTACGTCAGTATGGACAGAAAACCTCGGCTCCGGTGGCCGAGGTGGCTCCAGGTGGAGTCAAGGCTGCCCCAGGCGCTGTGGACTGGGTGATTGGGAAGATGGACCACAAAAACCTGCTAGCTAAAAAAGCTACATGTCCTTTGCAGTCTTATGGGGGTTTTGCTTTGCACTCTGGAATGAGTCAACAGTCTTCTCCCAAGGTTCCAGATGTTGCCTACTCCAGCTCCTTTTGCCTGCCAGTCGACAGTGGGAATTACGATCTGTCAACACTGTGGTATTGCTCCTTTTGTAGGAATCGATTATCTTCATTTTCAGATCCTCAGCCAGACGCTTGAGGAGCCCATGATTGTGGAGTGTTGGCACAAGGTTTGAGAGTATGTACTAGTATGCCTGTTCTGGAAAAATAAATGGTTTGGAATAGTCGTGAGATGACAGATCACAGAGCTGCCAACCCGGGTGAAAAATTTAACAGAGCGCATTAGCGTATGCAGGATTCATGTTTCTATGCAACACGTTATTCTACGTCTCATAACGGTACCCGGACATTGGCATGGGGATAGCGTTACTGGTAAAACTGGATGATGATCAGAGCAGAGCTTTCTAAGTATAGTTTATTTAAGGTGGAGAGAGGCAGGAAGAGCTCTGTACTCTTCTTCTTGTGTAAGACTGGGTTCATCTGGAATTAACGCTGTGGTCCATACCAAAACTTGGGAAAACTGAACTCTTGTTGGAAAGTTCCACTCACCACTGCGGTGGCAGAACTCTGGGTCCCAGCTCCCTGGAAAATAATGTAATATCTGGTTTGCCGTGGTCTACCTTCCACAAGCATGATCACTTAGCATCGCTTCACGCTACACAATTCACACCACATGGCCACAGCGATAATTATGAAAAAGCTCGTCTGAAAGTAAAGCTTAGGTTAACGATAGTAACGTGGACTTAATCTTCCCCAGATCGTCAGCTCTGCAGTGTTTCTCATTTCATAGTTTAATTTTTCCATGTTTGCAAAACAATGAAGAACACCGTCCACCTGTGTGGAAGCAGCCAGATGGAGAGAGGAGGGAGCGAAGGGGATGTTTCGTGTCTCGGCTGATTTGCAGTCTGTCAAAATGATCAACGTTAAGCATTAGTCATCCCTGCTTGAGATTTGGGAAACTAACCCAGCACTTTGATTGGCCAAAGCAGTCTTCTGTGTTTGGAAGGCTGGGGGCTGCTGCCTCCTGGTGTTAGATTGAAGTACTGCAGCTGCTAAACTGACTGTACAAGCCACAGCAACTGTGATGGGCCCCTGCATTTCACCTTTGCCACCATTTTTAATTGAACCATAGACCGTCCTCAACAGCTATTACTCCAACTCTAACAATCTGCACAGTTCTAGCCACCATCGTTTGCAGAAGGGCTAGAGAGTCCACTCAGCGGCATAAAACCTCGTCACTGCCAACGAGTGGTTTGGTGGTGTACCTGCGAAGAGACGCAGACATACCAACGCACCAGTGTAAACACTCACAAGCACATAGACCACCTGCGCAGGCTACAGCACTGACTCAGTGTTGATCCAGCGCCCAAGTAGATCAACTGTGACCGGGGTTGCCAGCCTAGCAGTGTACTAGCAGTACACTGTACTTTAGTATGGCACGATTAATAGAGGCTGCCAGATCAGTTAAGCCACAAAAAGTTAATTCCTGGGAGTTTAAAATGGGAAGGGTGTCCACAATGCCTACTAAAAGGATTAATGTTTTATTTTTTATATGTCCTGCAAAATACAACTGGGGTGTCCAAACGGTTTGCATACAGCTGTAGGATATACATGATCACAGACATCTGGATTCGGTTTATTTAAATTCAGTTTCTGTTTTATTTGTAACTGTTCTGAGTGTCAAATGAACGGACTGAGTTCACACAGTGGTATGATCGGCAGGCTCTTGTTGCATGGAAAATGAGACAGAATTATTCAAACCAACTTATGGAGGCGGGAAAAGAGAAAACATTGTGATAGCAGAGAAAACAGGACATGAAAACCAAAAGTGGGAGGAGAAAAAAAAAAAAAAAAGGGCCTTGAAAAGCCACTACAGTGCAGACATTCACCGGGTAACCAAATTTTCTGCAGACGATGAAAACGAGAAAAAAAAGATGAAATGAAAAGAGATGCATGTCGCCCTCTCGCTCCTGGTGCCCTCGTAAGCTGAGCACTACCGATTCTGGCAGCCGTGTGGGGCTTCCTCACGCCTAGCAGCCGACTCCGGAACTGCTCTTTGCTAGCCGAAACGAAAACAAGTCTTTTAATTGGCTGTCCCCACCACTTCGACGCCATCCCCCACCTCCCACGTAAAGTCTCTAGCAACGGGTACCGCCACCATCTTAAGCTCCGCCCCCTCCAGGTTTGGCACACAACCACCCGAGTCGAACCAGGACCAAGAGTATTGCTCCTCGATAGGTTTTTTTTGTTCTCTTTAATATTCTTTTATATAAATTACTCTTAAAAACATGACAAGGAGGTGCATGTATCAGACGAACATGGCGTGAAGTACATCATTACCATATTCATCCATGTTCCATTCTCCACATACATGCCGCTTATTGGTTACTTGTTTAGGTTTAGTTATGAGCCATATTTAAAAAAAAAAAAAGAAAAGAAAAGAAAAAGAAACAAAAGCAAAAACCAAACATAAAACAGATATTCTTTCCTTCCCCATTGCCGCGTGGCTTGCGCTTCTGTTGCCGATGCCCCTGAAGCTGAAGTCCTGGTCTGGTCACTGCAGTAGAGTCACATCCTCTGTTGGGCGTCCGGTCTCGAAATGGCAGCCGGCCACCAAAAAGAAAAAGAAAGGGAAAATACAAACGCAAAAACCCCACACCCTCCTTTCATAACCTTTCACATCTCGTTGGTCATGTCCTCGTGGTCGCCGGACGATAGGTCTCCGTTAGTGGTAATGGCAGCGTTGTCCTGGTAACCCGGGGGCATGAAGGCAAGACAGTAGGGGTAGAGGCCATGGCAGGACGCGCGGTACGATTCAACAACCTTCTGCTGCTCCGAGCCCAGACTTCCATCCCTTAGCGCCTGGAACACCTCACTGCATACCTGAGACACAAACACAGCACCACAGCTCAGTGGTTTAGTCCTCAAAGGGTTTATTACAGTTCTACTTTGTTGGATTTTTTTATTTTAGTTCAGCTTAAATCTTAAAAATGCTCATCTGTGTTTTCTTGTTATTTATTTTAGGGGCGTGGAAGGTAGCACATACCACAATCTCCTTAGTTAACTCAGCACACTCAAGAGGATACCGGCAAGCACTAATTCTTTAACATCAGCTGGCAGACACCTGCACTGGCTAGCATCACACACGGGTGAGGGGGAGCTCAGATTATTAGGAAAAGTTCTTGGCTAGAGGCAGATACTGATTTTCCCACTGAAACCACAAGGGGGCGCCAAACACCTCATTGGTCTTTATTTACTATGAGCTCAGCGCTGGGTTGGGGACTCCTCTTGGAAAGGTTGCTCACTCCTCCTTTTTTGTGTGTGTACAATGGTTCTTCCCTGGATCTGGATTTCTACTGGGGCACCCATTCCATCAACCTATAAAATCTAGATGCTATTTATAAATTATGACCCGGATTGCAGGGGAGGGGTGCAGGGGTGCTTCTGACGACATGGCCAACAGGTTTAACACTTGACAGTTAACAAGTACCCTTCTTCTGCACTAATTTTTGTTTTAATAAATAATAATAATAATAATAATAATAATAATAATAATACTAGCCAGGGTAAACCCCTCCACATAAAAGTAATTTGTCATGCTGAAGTGTTATTGTTGTATTATGGATATTAAAATACTGGTACCTGTAAGGTTCTGCCTGTGAGGGACTCATCCAGAGAGGTAGCCAACTCTGCAGCCATGCTCTCAGAGGTGGGGT
>JAMWET010006157.1:180000-332500 GCA_024036415.1 Prochilodus magdalenae
GTTGAGGTAGATTTGGATGGCGGTGCGTGCGGCCTTGAAGTAGAACGGGTGCATGCGCAACACGTCCTCCAGATTCAGCAGCGACACGTAAGAGCGCAGGGTCATCTTCCTCATACAGTAGGTATGGAAGTCAAACTGGTCGTCTGTTATTTCTACAAAGTGCTGGAGAGAGGAACCAGGAAAGGAAGGAGATCAAAAGCTGGAAAAATCAGCCATCATCTACGCTGAAGCATTCATAGCTGGGTTTCCTGAGGGCTTCGGCCTCACTCACCCTCTCGATTTCATGACACTTCTTGAGCGCCTCGCCGTACTTGTTCATGGACTTGTAGGCCAGAGCGCATTCGGTCTGAAACCACATGCACTGCATTTCATTCAGGTTCTCCACCGCGGACGTGCCTTCCTGCAACACAGCACAACACAGAAGTGAATATTTTGGTATCACGATTAAGTGGCCATGCTGTTCTGCGGTGCAGGTACTTCAATATCGTACTGATCGTGCTGCACATTGTTTGCAACATCATACTGCAGAGCTGAAGAATGCAATAACAAACCCTTACCCAGAAAACAGAGCCTGTCTCTGTCTCTCTCTGTCTCTCTGTGTTGTATGTCTCTCTCTCTCTGTCAGTCTCTGGCTCTCTCACACTAAAGCTCCTCGGGCTCTTTCATCAGGCTAGCGTCTTGTTCATCTCTCTCCCCCTCTCTCTGTGCGTGTGTGCGTCTCTCTCTCTCTCTCTGCGTGCGTGCGTCTCTCTCTCTCTCTCTCTCTCTCTCTGTCTGTGTGCGTCTCTCTCTCTCTCTCTCTCTGTCTGTCTGTGTGCGTCTCTCTCTCACTCTGTCTGTGTGCGTCTCTCTCTCTGTGTGTGCGATTCTGTCTGTGTGGGTCTCTCTCTCTCTCTCTCTTTGTGCATCTCTCTCTCTCTTTGTGCGTCTCTCTCTCTCTCTCTCTCTCTCTATGTGCGTCTCTCTCTCTTTCTCTGTGTGCATCTCTCACTCTTTGTGCATCTCTCTCTCTCTCTCTCTCTTTGTGCGTCTCTCTCTCTCTCTTTTTGTGCGTCTCTCTCGCTCTGTCTGTGTGCGTCTCTCCCCCCCCTCCCTCTCTCTTTCTGTCCGTCTCTGTCTGTGTGCATCTCTCTGTCTCTCTCCGTCTCCCCCTATCTCTCTTTCTGTCTGTCTCTCACACTAATATGCACTAACCCGTGTAAACTTGGAACACATCTCCTCTGCCTCTTTTATCAGGCCGGCTTTCAGAAGATACTTGGCGCACTTAGAGTTGATAAACCGGTCAGCAGTGTCCAGGGCCTGAGCCTCATCCATCCAGCGAGCAGCCTCCCGAATATTCCCAGCATGCTATGGACAGGGAGGAAGAGAGTGGGAAAAGAGAGAAATCCGTTTAGTGTTGGGCATATTGGTCAAATTTGATGCTGAAATTTTAAAGGAAGTATTAGAAATCATTTTTAAATATATCTCATACTCTACACTGCCGTAAACATCTCATGGTTATGACACACACACACACACACACACACACACACACACACACACACAGTTTCACATGTGCTACCTCGGCACGACTCCTACAGGTCCCAAGTGTTTCATACACACATAACCATATCCTTCACACAAGAGAAAGGTACATTGGTTTGTTCCTATGCCACTATTCCTCATTCCCGCTGCCAGTGTGCTTCTACCTTGTAGATCTTCGCTTTAATGAGGAACAGCTCGATAAGCGTGGGAGTGCTTTCAATGGCCGTGTTGATGTACTCCAAGGCGGTACCCTGCTGGCCGATGTAGTCGAAATGTTGAGCCAGGAAATACTGAACCCACAGCAGGGTGGTCGGGGGCTCCGTTTTCCCATCATCTGCTCAACACATACACAACAACAGGATCACAAACCCTCACTTGACCATGCAATGGCACATCTGCAGCCCCAGCTTTATATGAGGCGTCCAATAACCTTGTACTCACGCATTAATGATGTATGTAATAATAATGTAAAAAAAAAAGCCTCCTCAAAAGCCTAAATTCTCTCTCCTCCCTATCTATTTTTGGACACAACAAACATCATCGGTTCTCTTGTGCCTCATGGATTAAGTCACTAACAGGCAGACTCACTCACTCACTCACCATTCTGGTTGAACATTCGGCAGCTTCTCAAACTCTCCTCATAACTGACGACCAGCTCCTCGATGATCGAGACCTGCCAAGAAACCAGCACCAGTAAGCGCTCCACCCTCTGCACTGAAGACGGCGAGCCTAATGCGAATATGTCTCACCTTCTCTTTGTCGGTATAGAGAGATTTGAGTGTGGTGAACAGAGGAGGGCATCCTTTAGTGAAGTTCATCCTCAGATAACGATCCAGACACTCTCGGAACTTCTCTCCTGAACAGATCCACACCAACACAGAGAGAGGAACTTTTAAACAAGAGGGTCATTTTAAGTAATTAAAAGAAAAAAAAAGGGGGGAAAAAAAAAAAAAAAAAAAAAAACCCATAAAAAACATTACAGCTTTTTTAACATTTTATTATTAAATATTATAATACAGATACAATTACTAGATTTTTTATTTATTAATGATTAGAAGTTGAATATATAATATTTAGGAATGTGTCTGTTAACACTGTGCTTCTATAACATTACTGCCTTGTTACAACCACAGTAGCTCACTTATTACACATGAGGAATTATAAAATAAGCAGGTCATTTTTATGTAAGTACAACTATTCACGATTATTTTACCATTTCTTAACAGCCTGGTTAACACTCACTATCATATCTGATTTATTATTTATCTAACAACTAGAAAACTGGCATTTAATTAATGATCAAATACACTTTGTTACTGTAAAATGACCATATCAATACCTACCTATCACTGATAAAACGTCTGCTCAAGTTAAAAAAAAAAGAAATCCCATGACCAAGTCTAGCAGAGTGTACCTCAATAGCTGAGTAAAGCCATCACTGTCCCCCGCTTCCTTCTCTATAACTCACGAACCTGTGTGTGATGCCAAACATGGAGGACCCATATAGCTGCTGTAGGCGTTACCAGCTGGAACTCACCACTGAGGAAGTTGAGAGGCAGTCTCCTTGGCACTAGACCTTTAGGGAACTTCTTACAGGCATCATCGTAGATCCGCTGCCTGTCCTCCACACTCCCTATAACGAGCACAGCACACAGTCAGAAGCTCTACTCGGAGGACCCACAGCTGTAGACCACGACACAAACAAAAGGAATCCCTTCGGAACGGAGTTCCTGCGTCTCTGTACCTGGCTTCAGCGCACTCTCCAGACCCTGGTAGTAGCTCCAGTTCTCAGGGTTTCTCTCCTGCAGCCTGCGATAAACCGCTGTTGCCTCGTCAGATCGATCCAACTTCAGCAACAGCTCTCCTACAAACAGAGAAGCACAGAAACACCAAGGCTTTGAAATGTATCCCCCTATAAAATCCATGACAACAACCGTCCGACAGGCGTAACCACCATGTCATCCAATCATCTCCGCACAAATGCAGGCACGGCACTCGGTATCATTTCAAGTCGACATCAGCAGAAAATGCTGCGCAGAAAGCGAAGGACATAAAGGGAAAGATGAACACGATCTACAACAGATCTATCCTGACACAGCCCTTGTGTGGGTATCTGAGGGGTAGCAGAGTGACGGAGCAGTTTAAGGATGAGAGCTGAACAGTGATCTGCTTAACCTGGGTGAAGTGCTCCAATTAATAATGGCTTGGTTTAAAGCTCACCATGAGATAATACTACTAGAGCTACGGGTCCATCTTTACTCTGCGATGGAGGGATGGAGGGACGGATGGATGGTTGGTTTTATTAATCCCACTATACAGTACAATAATACAATATACTAGCAGCTGTGGGAGGCAGCATGGCTCCAGAGACTTGCGACAACCTACCAGGACCTTACTGAGTCACTCCCAGCCCGTCCAGCTGCACACGGCAGATAGTCATAATAATGTGCACTGACTGTGTCGATTTATCGTCGTGTCCGTTTTCATTTGGAGTTTTACAGAATGAGGAACCCGGACGCCGCTGTGACTAACTTTCTGCCTATGCTGCCTACACAGAACGCCGTAGGCCTTTCTATGGAAAGCTGCATTTGTCCGGCTGTA
Source organism: Prochilodus magdalenae (assembly GCA_024036415.1). NCBI lineage: Eukaryota > Metazoa > Chordata > Actinopteri > Characiformes > Prochilodontidae > Prochilodus > Prochilodus magdalenae. The sequence continues at coordinate 184,126 of JAMWET010006157.1, forward strand.
ATTTGCACCAAGTTTGAACCCGTCTAAAAAACTTTGGAGTCGTGAGTCATGTTGCGCCACTGGCTCTCTCACAATCCCCTGTGCATTTTCTCACTCCGCACTGTAAAAATGCATGTGGGCAGTGAACACATACCACACAGTGTAAGTCACTGAAACCAGCGGTATGGACTGTTGACCACAGGCTTTCTGTACACAGCATACAGGCCTCTTTTGCGGAATGACTAAACCACCCTTTTGGTTTTCCCATGTTTGTCCTTTTACTTAAAATCAAAACAAACAGGAATAATGCTGAAAAGGCAGATTCTGATTCATGAGTCATGACATAACCATTTAATTAGTACAGCAAAATAACAATAACCAGAGTTTTAGACACACATGTACACACCTTTGGTTTCCTCCACAGCCAGTTTGTCACAGATTTGTTTCTCGTAGGCGGTCAGGTGGTCCAGAGCCTCCTTGAAAAGCCCAGCCTCTCTTAACACCTGATTCTGATACAGCAACAGCTCGCTGTACTCGTAATCCACCTTATCTGGAGACGTCTGAAATGCACACGCACACAAACAGTGTTAACCGCGGCCCTTTACTCTGGCAGAAAACGCGCTCACACGAGAGCTGATTAGAGACGAGCTGGAGTTGATTTGGCTTGATCTGGTGCTTTGAGAGCGAACCTGTTAGGGCTCTACACTCCGGCATTAAGAACACGGCTTGATCCCTCCAACTGAAACCGCATATCATCTACAAAAAGCTCAATACGGCTTCAATACGGCAAAACAGCGATCATCAGCTCAGTAGAAATACATCCAGGCAACAGGATACGAAGGGTGTGACACAGCTGGATCTGGAACGCTCTAATCGATTATAATAACATTCAGTGCACTTACGTTTTATCCTCAAACGCAGCACTTAAAAATTCTCACGCTTGAGCATTTAGCATATTTCAGTGCTAATATTCATTTATTAGCAAAATATGATCCATATGATCATGATATTGTGAGGTCAAAAATTCCCTGATAGCTCCTGTATTCCACCAGTCAATGCACATCTCGGTCACATGCCACAAATCACATCACTGCACAAATTATACAGTGTCTGAACTTCGGCTGTGACACACGAGGCCTGGATAATAAAAACGCAAGCACAACTCCTATTTTAACATGAAGGCACAGTGTGTTTTGAGGAACACGTAGTGGGAGTTAATTAAGATCCTATTCTTAGGACCTATAGTGAAGCCCAAATCAGACACTTCTAAATGGTAACATCACTAATAAATCACTAATAATCACATTATTAACTGTACTACTGCTAAAACATTTTGTTACGCCACTGTTATGCAAATTATTGAGCATTAACTATCATTCCTAGAAATGTGCCATGGACTTTATTACATTAGACGTAATACAAATTCAGTAAGTTGGTAATACTGAGATCTGTTCACCTTTTAAAGTGCTGTTTTAACTCATCATAAATTAGGTATGGAAAACGTCTGATCCTAAGAGGTTCTATCAGAAGCTTTGCGAGTTTGATTACAAATTTAATACCGGTTAATTAGTATTAGGATTCCAAAATGACCGGACACTTCACAAATCGTCGCTGTCCAAAGAAAAACATGTATCTCTATTTTTGTTGATTTTTACTTTTATGTCTCATTTGGTCACATGAGCTGCAATTTACACTACGTGGAAATTTCATGAAGAATGTACCAACAGAAATGGCCCGAAGCTGCTTGGAAATACATCTGGTTCTATTGACTTCCATTCAAATTAAATTAGGTTTTTGGCCTCTCCTGTAAAGTAGCGATTTTGGAGATACCTGTTTTCCTTTGGACAGTGATGAAATATGTCCATATGTGGTCTATACATTCATATACACATACAACATTCAAGACTGCACTTCACAATATGGGACACAATGAAATATTAGTGAGTTCTTAAGGAATTAACTGTTGCCTCAAATGGTGACACCTGTACACTAATAACATATATGCACCTAAAACATGCAAAAAAAATAATGTATTTTAAATAATAATATATATTTATTTTTAATTAACAATACATTATACTGATATCTGCTCAACACTTGTATTCCATACAGACATCTAATAATGTCATTATTACAGCTTTTCAGTCAATCAATCAATATTTATTTGTATAGAACGTTTTACAACTAACGTCTTAAAGCAGCTTCACAGAAAAGCAGTTTATAGAAAGGGAAAGAAAAACACAGAGTCCATGTACAGGCGTAGGAAAGGACTACGCCTGTACATAGTCCTCCAAAGGGATCCAGGTCCAAGCCCCCCATGAGCAAGCCAGAGGCAACAGTGGCGAGGTAAGAGGAAGAAACCTCGAGAGGAACCAGGCTCGAGGGGGGAACCCATCCTCCTCAGGTGGATCCCGGGTAAGGAGGGAAAGACTGAACTAACCGGAGAAGGAGCGCAAGACATCTATTTGATACGGTCTGATTAATCCAGGAGGTAGTAACTGCACAAGACTGAGCCGACCCATAGGTTCTCTGTTTGAGTTAGAGATATGAGGTCGTGATCAGAGCCAGAAGCTGGTCATTGTAGACGTAGTTGTCATGTCGGGTGATGAGGTATTCATATACTACTACAGGGCATGATGAATAATGTTTAATGCATAGAGAATAATCTATTCAGAAGTGATTTATAAACTCCCAATACGTGTTCCTTTAAATAAGGCCGTGCCAAGTAAAGAGGTGTTAGGAAGCCCTATTAGCACTGGCACGCATGCTGTAATCCAGACCATGGAAAAGGGCCAATGGCGGAGGAAGCAGGCAAGAAGGCACTAAGCCAATAAGTGTCTGAAGGGCTGAAGGGTGTCTGCATCAAGGAGACAATACCTGCTGAGTTTTGCGGAACTCCTCCACTATCTTGGCTGCCATCTCGTAGTCCTGTAACAGGTGATAGGCAATGGCATAGCCGATCCAGGAGGCTCTCTGAGCCGGCCGCAACTGCAACAACTGGTACCGGGTCTCCTAGAAAATCCAGGACAGAGAAGACAGGATTAGAGGACATAGGACATACTAGGAGTACCAGTGGGAACAGAGGGAGCATGTTACAACAGTAAGCATGCAGGGGAACTTTCCAGATCGGCACAAATCGGGGCAGCACTCTGGAACCATGGAGGCAGCGCCTTGAGTCATGCAGCATCCAAAAATTCCAAATCTGCGTTTTTAATGTAGGTACATGCGCCAGTGCTGATAATACGCACCAACACATGCCAGCACTGCATGACTCAAGGTTTAACTCCTCACAGCGCCACCACGCAGCATTTTGCCATCACTACATCAAATCAAAGCCCAAATTAAACCACAGGAATGTAAATCATATATGGCCTTGTCTGGGTAAGCTAATTAGGCTAACCATCTTCAGCTCAGAGGATTCAGCTGGAAAACAGCCAGTCTGTAAAGAGAGGTTCGACTGATACCCAGCACAGGTGAGGCTGAACGCCTAATTTCATTTCACCTACACCACCAGTCAAAAGTCTAAATGGATGGTGTGGGTGATCTTAAAGACTCTACAGTCGTACACTGAACAGCTCCACCTGATGAGAGTCTGAACCAGTCCGTATCTTGATACACCACATCTACTCCTGATGTACACAGTATGATACTCCTCCATATCTCCACCTCTAATATATATTTAGTGGTGTAAAAACTTTGATCTCTTTTTCTGCACAGTGTAAAAGCTCTAGTCCTCCTTTCAGCTTAGTGAATATTCATGATGGACCGACCAATAGAATCGCTCCAAACCTGCTTAGTAATAAACCTTGTTCTATCAGCTCCACTGCAGGGTAAGAAAGCTGGTTCCTCCTCCTGTAAAGGTCCATTCTGGAGGGTTTTAAGGTGGGCTGTATAATTCCATGAGGGCTATTTTATAGATTGATGTCTTCACTTTTATTCTACAGTAAAACCTTAAAATAAACGTAAGGAGAACCCTCTATGAAAGCCTAAACTCTTGACTGGTAGTGTATATGAGTAGAGTGTGTAACTGAACCTGAGCCTGCCGTTTATCTGCTCTCCCTGTCATTCTGTAGAGGCACTTGCCACATGCCAGTGCGGCGACCTTTGGAAAACTCTACAATCAAACGAATTAGAGGGAGAGCACTCTAGAACTGTGAATGTGAAGGAGAACGTTCCAGAGCTATGTGAACATGGGAGAGAACGTTCTAGAACTGTGTTAGACAACCAGGGGGGCCACAAACAGTGTCCCTCTTGCTCTTACTCTATAGCCCTCGAGGTCCCTCATCTGGATCTGTAACAGGGAGAGGTCTCTGAGGATTTGCAGATTGTCTTTGTCCCATTTCAGGGCGTTCCTGTAGCACTTGATGGCTTCGTCGTACTTCTTATCTGAACGCTGCAGCAAGCCGTACACGTGCCAACCTGAGAGGAGAAAGTCAAGGACGGGAAACAACCTGCAGCCTCCTGTTTCAGTTCAAACACTCACACCCATGTTCTACTGTGTTGATCCTTCAAAGGGAAATATGAGACACTGGTGGTCTCTCCTGCTGCTAGACCACCGGCTGTCTATGTTAGAGTCAACTAAGAATGAGGGATTCCGCAGCTGCCGACTGGATTCTACACAAAACGGTGGATGCATTTCCGGTGCTTTTACACGAAGACGGAAACTACTGTCCACTGTAGATCAAACATATGTGGTGTCTTTTACAGACATGAAAATAATCAGTGATCTGTGATCAGTTTTCTGCTGACCTAGACTGTCAGAGGCTGCAGGATAGAGAACCAGCCTTGAAACTAGGAATGTCCTGAACGCTTGGCAACCAAAAACATTCGGCCGAATGCGGGAATAAACACTTTCAGTGTGAAAAGACTGGATTATTAATCCAGAAGAAAGATGTTTTCAGTGATGCGGTTACCGTATCTCGTTACCAGACCTAGACGAGACATTCGAGCCGAACTGAACTCCAGAAAGAGTAGAGAACCGAACGGAGCCGTAAGCTTTAAGAAGCGCCACAGCGACAGACAGAGACTTCTCACCACCATGTCTCTCTCACTCTCTCTTCATCTCAGGAAAGACAAACCCTAATCTCACAACAACGCGATCAAATCTAACCCAGCGTGGAGCGAGGCGCTCTCTGTGAACGCAGCATGTCGGCTGGGGTGTTTGTCATATGTTACTATGTCTGCTGTTAAAATGTTCAGTATATATAAATAAACCCCCGGCAGCAGAACTGTTCTGGCCCAAACCTGGCCAAATGCCTCATTTTCATCTGGCCCACTTGCTAGATTTAGGGTTGACTGCACTTGGGTGGACCTCCCTCATATGCACCACATTAGGCCACACCTCAGCCAAAAGTAGGCAACTCTCCTGCATCTGTGCCAGAAGTGCACTTATAATGACCTTTGTCAATGTGTATTGTGCTGCACTTATAATGACCTTTTCTCCTCTATGGGAATGAGCACTGGGCTGGGGTTGCCAGGTAATGGTTTACTTGCTCTATGTCTGTGTATTAATCTCTAGGTACCAGCACTGGCCCCCTGTTCGGGCAGTGTCTGAGCTCGTGGTGAGTTTTAGGCTCTAAACTTCCTACTAGCTGGAATACTATCCAACGGAACACTAAGCACGGTTGTAAGTCGCTCTGGATAAGAGCGTCTGCTAAATACCTTAAATGTAATTGTAAGTGGACCAGATCTATTTTGGGACAGGTGGGCCAAATGCATGTAGTAAATATGTGGCCCACCACTGGCTCACATCACATTGCCAGTGCCGAGAGCGGGCCAGCAGGGCCATATTTTTGCCAGATGTGTCCCACGTCCGCTTGCTATCTGGGATTTAGCCTAATTAATTTATGCAATGGTGAAAATGTGTGTCCGCTATTTGGCCTATGGTTCATTTTGTTCGGTTGCGGTCTCACTTTCCCACTTGTGACAAGAGGGTTGTGAGACAGAACACAACTGAAGTGTCCTTGAGCAAGAGACCTAACCCCCAACTGCTCCCCAGGCGTCGTGACCATTTACATTACATTTACTGTATTTAGCTGACGCTCTTATCCAGAGCGACTTACAAGGTTAATCATATTACAGGTGGGCCAGCGTAGTGTTAGGAGTTGTCCCCAAGAACTCTTATTGGTGTAGCACAGCATAGACACCCAGACCGGGATTCGAACCCCAGTCTCCCACATGGTGTGGTGGCTCCCTGATGGGTAGTGGTGTTATCTACTGAGCTACACCACCGCTCTGGTCTGTGTCTGTGTCTCTGTGGGTGTTTCACTTAACGGACGGGCCAAACGCAGAAGCCGAATTCCTCTGTGTGCGAACACAAATAGCAAAATGGTGCTCAAAATTTTAAAAGCTGACCCACAATCACCACGTTACATTAAGACGGCACGCGCACTGTGGACATCAAGCCTTGTATAAAACTCCTCTTTCAACCTCATCAGTAATAACCCCCATATTCCTCGTCTGAAGAAGCAGGGAAGTCGGTGGAGGATACAGACATGACTCTTCAGGTCATTGCGAAGGCCTCTCCTGACCAGATCATACGCTTCTTCTTTCCTTCCCAAACAATTCAGGGTCAGTCCCTTCATCGCCAGCGTCTCTGAGAGAGGTACACAGACAGACAGACAGACAGTGAGAACGGGCAAAAGGTCAAATTCAGTTCACACCATTAGAACAACATCGAAGCAGGGACACTACAGGGGAAACCAAGGGTACCCGTTCAGATACCACCAGTCATTCACAGTGGCCTGAGGAGAAACTCCCTGTTCTAGAGAAACCTGCTTGCAGGGCTGGTGATATAGCATATAGTGGGTCTACAAGCTAAACTTAAAACTGGCTGCATGAAAAGGTTCCCCATAGCTTCGCCTGACGTCAGAGACCCTGCTTTATAACCTCGATACTACTACTGTAATAACATTAAGGGTGTATTGTATACCACAGGAATATATTTTGTGACGCTGTATTGATTTTTAGTAACTAGTGTACACGCCAGGTCTGGTGTCAGACAGTAGTTCATTCTGGGTGCATCCCAACTGCCCACTTGATACTAACCCTAGCTAGTTTTGGAGTACGTAGTAAATAGATCTGTTACGAATGTCAAAGTTCCACAGAATGTCCACACTCAAGAACGCACGCCTAGAACCGATCAGTTTCTGGGTATGGTAATGAAGGACACCACACAGAAAAGGAGAAGCTTCTATTTTATTTTCAACATTTTCCAAAAGTACTTGACGGTGAGTTTTGAGTGTGAAAATAAGCATCATAGTACATGTGTTTATTTGTTATGGGTCCAGCTTGGTATGAGGTTAGCCTCAGCACGTCCTGTTAGTACAAACGATCCAGTATGCTAATATTGTGTACTAGCCTGCAGAACTCAGTAGTATAAAGATTAGTTCAGCCATTTACCTTCAATGAACAAAACACTGTCCAAGTGTGCACGGCTAACATTAGCATTAGCACACTTGTGCATGTGGTGGTGTGTCTCCTTATATATATATATAAACTTCCATAAAGTATCACAATATATTGCCGTATATCGAATCGTAATCCCTGTATAATGATGCATATCGTATCACCAGGTTCTTTCCAATATACACTCCTAGGTCATATGATGACTCAAGGTAGAGAAAGATACAAGGCAGTACATTTATACTGTGTGTACTAGCCTGCAGAACTCAGAGCATATACTGTGGGTTATCAGTGTGTAGTACCAAGCTGAGCTGCAGCCTCGGTGTTGTGTTTAAACCCCTGACCACTAGATCGCAGTGTTGTAATCCGTCTACAGCCATTTAGCTACCATCTTCCACTTTGATGCACTGCTAACGTTAGTTTTAGCAAATTTGGGCACACACACACACACATACATTAACACATATACTCATCACGATATATTGCAGTATATCGTATCTTAACCTCTGTATCATGATACATATCGTATCACCAGGTTCTTGCCAATACACAGCTCTAAATTACACAGTGATAATGCTATTGTTTCTCCATTTAAGGCACAGAGGCACATACAGGGTGTCCAATGGGGCAAAAAAAAAACCAAATACATACATTTGCTATCAGATTTACGATATATTTTACTACTATCCACTATCAACAACATCCAAAAATTAAGAGGGCAGGTATTATAGGTCTTATATATATTATAGGGCATGTATATATATATATATATATATATATATATATATATATATATATATATATATATATATATATATATATATATATATTCATGTCATTTTGAATTAAATGACTTGTTCGTATAACCCCTCCAATGCTAATCAGCCTTACCTCCATGTTCAGAAAACTTTGGGTTAGACAGGATCTGCTTGCAGAACTTCAGCCCATTTCTGTATTGCTTGTGTTCATAGCATCGCTGAGGAAAGCAGAAGAAGAAGAAAACGAAAACATGTTAAAGGTTGACAGACTCAGTCTGTTTGGAGACTTAACTGCTTCATACTGAGCGCACTTATGCACAAGCTCTCTGTAAGCTTAGCTTCTAAACATGAACAAAGCCAGACTGCTTAAAAGAGCTCTTCCTCACAGACGCAGTCTTCGATATCGACCGTGTAGGCCTCCTCCTTGCGTGTGACACCGTCACTGGCGCTGCTGAAAATGCCAGGCCCTCGCGCAGAGAGCTGGCTCAGACAGCAGGATGCTGATTACTAACAGATCCCCATCTAAGTTGTCAGCACAGCGGTTTAGGCATCCACTGATCTGCCTGCCAAATATCCACACAACAGTAACGTGCAGGAATGCCCCCCTGGCATGGGGCGGGCCGCACGCTGCCGCTCCTACTGGGATCCTGCTGCAGGCCCACAGAGACTGAAGACTGTGTGATTTTGCGATTGGCACTGTGCACTGCCTCCCAGGGAAGACAACATGACTGTCCACCAGAAAACTTAATACCACGTAATACAGCAACTCGTCCTGAGCAACAGCAGCGCAAACAGTGACGTCACAAAACTATGACATCACTAAACGCTTAGATGTGTATGACACGTGGGATTTACTACTAGGATGTAACAAGTAACCTAGTAATCTACCAACTACTAAATGTCCGACGTCATATATGCACACGAGAGCCGTGGGCTGGAGGTTAGGAGCCAGCCTTGCGACTAGAGGGTCGCCCCCTTTCAATACCCAGAGCCGGCTGGGCACAACTGATGCCCAACTTCTTCCCGGGCACCATGGATAGGACTGCCCCACCGCTCCGGGCAAGTGTGCTCCTTGCCCCCTAGTGTGTGTTTGTGTGTGTGTGTGTGTGTGTTCACTAGTGAGTGTGCGTGCGGGGGTTTGGGTGCGTCATCAACCCCCCTGCTCAGCCTGCAGCAGTTTAGGCTACAGCCTCCGCCCATTCACATCAAGATTCTAATGAGCCTGGACTGCCTTTTGGGTAAGGCACAATACACACCAGCCAATCAGAACAGAGCTCATTTACATATAATCAGACTTGGACACAGTAAACAAACGAGCCTGTTTAAAAGATAAAGAGGGGCTGAAAAAACATCTTTAACCGAGAACTGATTATGACTGTTAAAAATAGACCTGTCAATCAACCAGAATTAACAGGACTAATGTGGTGCTTGTACCGAGACACACAGCTGGTTAGTGCTCATAAATACTGATCTGATCATAAAGGCAGACTGTGTTTTAATATAGACCAGATCGACTGTGTGATGGCCCTCAGCTATCAGCCTCCCGGATCTCAAACATGATCACAAAATGTCCTAAGTGGCTCACAAAGGACATGCAGTATATCCATATATCTATATATAGACCCCTCTCTCTCTCTCTCTCTCTCTCTCTCTCTCTCTCATACTGCTTATATATGGATATAGTTAGGTAGATGTAGGTTCCCACAGAGGGTTAAAAAGTCACCTCTGAGCCATTTATGATTTTTATCCCGCCCCCAATCACTTGTTCAGGTCATCTGGTGTAAATATTGGTCATAGACCACCACATACAGCATAACACAGAAATCTGCAATGTCACTTTTCCCAATATCATGCCGAGCTATCTATTGCCCAGTTCTTCCATTAAGCCATGCCAGTGCATCTCTCTTCTCACTAACACACTCTGAGCAGCCCTATCGCCCCCTCAAGTCCCTTTCCCCACACCCGCAAACACCACACCACCCACCCCCTCCCGCACCAGCCTAAAAATACCGAGATGTGATTTCGGGTCCGTATCATCCAGCTCTTTGTAGATATCCCCATTGTAGCATATGGTGATTACATCATATTGGTTCATGAGCACAGAGTAACATAAGAGTCATCCGGCTCACCTCACCAAATAATAAAATATGCACCAAATCCAGAAGTTGGAATAACAAAACCTGGACTGTTCTAGGTCTACTGCCTTTCTTTAGGACGAGTGTGAAACTGGGGGAGGGGTTGCACCATTCCCGATGTGAGCTAGCTTAACTTTCAAGAAATCTGGGGGTGAGGGATGCGATTCTGAAAAACCTAACATTCCGTTAAAGGCACTTTAAAGGCTTCCAGACCTAGAATATTTCTGATTAAAGGGCCCATATCACAGAAAAACAAAAACTGCATTTCTGAAATAACCAAATTTGAAGCGCTATGTAACCACTCTTTAAGCTACCAGCCGTATACCCTTCACTACTCCGTCCACACATGGACACTACGATGCCGGTGTGATGTCACACGGAGCAAACTCATTTATTCTGCCTACAGCATTTGAGCTCCGCCCATTCAAGCACTGACGATCTAAACCGTGTTTCATCTCTCGGTGCCCACTGAACACAGAGCTATCAAAACAGAGTGTGTTTGCATATCTCAGTCTTAAAAGGCATCGGAATAAAAGCCTGTTTAACGGTAAGAGGTAGAGAGAAGTTATCTAAGCAGGAATTCTCAGCATTGTTGACCACACAAATGTTCCCTCAAGGGAAAAAAAAAGGAGGGCAAAATAAACTGCAGCCTACCGACCCTTTAACCTTCTCTGGGCTGAGCATAAAGACTGGGAGAACTAGAAGTGCTGACCAAAGTCGGTTCATTCACAAAGTCAGAGCAATGACATGCTGGGAGTGTTCAACCGAAGCACATGTCACTCAGTCTCACACCATCAGCCTTTTAGTAGCAGGTCAACCTGTCATCACGATGACGCCTAATCAGCCAGACACAATGTGCAGCTCCACTGATATACTAACTCTGAATCTGTAACTAAGCTTACATTAGACATTGTACACCATGTGTTTAACAGGTTTCCCTTCTCTACTGGCTCACCTGATGGACCACATCAGTAGCCTAAAAGGGGAACACCACCATTGTTTCAGAATTCCTGCATAAGCCATTTACTGAAATGTCATCCCGAGTGTTCTGATGTGAACAGAAAGGTTACAGAGACCACTGTGCAGGGATCACAACATCTACACCACAGTTCATTTCCTATCTGAACCCAGAAGGAAGCATGTACATGTGCCATGAGCTTTAATATTAAATAAATATATAAATAGATTCAGTATATAAGTTACAGAGATTTGCCTTAAAACAACAAGCATGCATTTCTCCAGAATGGCCTTTTTATGAACACATTTCAGGCAAAAATCCTATCTTAAAACATACAGTGCCTTTATAACCATGTCAGACGTCTGGTTCCCATCACCACCACTGTAAATAATTCTAGCTCAGTACGTTTTTTCCAGAACAGAGTACTTCACAACAAATCACTCCAGCTGGCTTTGTTTACATGTTAATCACTGAGTTGTCCGGAAGTTTTGGAAAACCGGCAGAATTCCCCTTTAAGTTAGCTAGCATGCTAAGCAGCTTCACTGTACAAGTGACTACAGTAACGTTAGCAAGGCTGGCTAACTGCTAGCGACGTATCGCAATAGATAACAACATAAACTGGCGATGTGGTGACGCGCTAACCTAACCAAAGGAAACCTAGACAGGTATTTCGTGTAACCAACAAAGGAAAGAGCGATACAGCTACTGGGGACTGGATTTCGCAAGTGTAGCGACACCCAAGTCTCCCAAACAGAAGCTAAGCTAGCTAGCTAACCTAGCAGAAAGAGCACGGATAGCTCCTAGTAGCGAACTCCTAAAACAGTCCCCAAACCTCAGTGTTTGAACCTCAGCTGATTAAGTGTGCCATCCCTGGAATCGAGCCCTGCATAGCTGTGAGCCGGAGTGCTTGAGTTAATGTCAGACGTTAAAGAGCCGAAGCGACTGACAGACACACAGTGGCCAACAAACAGCCCTCAACTTACCAATATTCTCTTAAAGAGAGCGTTCTCTTTAGGCGGCAGCGTTATGGAGGGCATTGTTGCCTTGTGTAGCTTTGCTATAACATTAATCAGAGCTGGAGTTTCTGTCCCGTGCCGGACTCTGTATGTATGTGTGTACGTGTGTGTGTGTAAAGCGGCCGAACCGCGCTATGTGCCGGACTTGACTGTCTTCACGTGGTGACACAAGGCCCGCAGAACCAAAATGGAGGCTCCCCGCACGTCCTGCGCATGCGCAGCGGGAGGAGGGGAATGGAGCCCCCACCTCCAAAGACAGAACCAAAATGGAGATTCTGTGGTGGTGACAAAAGTAGACCTCATAACCAAAACAGTGATCAACGGAGCGTGTAGTGACAGAAAGTGCACTCCACCAACATGGTGATCATCTGAGCGTGTGCGGTGACAGAACGTACCATTCAGAACCAAAATAGTGATTATCTGAGCGTGTAGTCACAGAAAATGCCCTTTAGAGCCAAACCGGTGGTAATATGAGCATGTGGTGATGCAAAGGATACAATCTAAAAAGATAGTGTAGGGACAGAAATACCCCTAGTGATATTCTGAGTGTACTGACAATAACTACAGGAAACACTTCAGAATCCATAATGGTCTGAGCACATGTACCGTGCCAAAAAGCCTCAATCAGAGCCAAACTGGTGATAATCTGAGTGTGTGTTGACAGAAAGTACTCCTAAAAACCAAAACAGTGTTAATGTGGTGAAGACCAAATGCATGTAGTGTTACTATTCAGGACCAAGGAGTGAAAATCTGAGCAGACAGTAACAGGAATGTACATTTAGAAACAAAGTAATAATAATCTGAGCACAAGTGGTAACCGAAAGTGAACCGAAATGATGATAATCCAAACATGAGTTGTAACAGAACGTACTGTAAACCGAAATAGTGGTAATCTGAGCATGTAATGCAATAAGCATACACTTCAGTAGGAATAGTGATACTAAATGCTAGTGCAGTGGTAACAAGGCTCACTCAGAACCACACAGGTGATAATCTGAGTGCATGTCAACAGAAAGTAAGTTTTAGAAGCGTAACAGAGATAATATGTGTGGAAAAAAGAAACAAATAGTGACAATACCTGCATGTAGTGATGTTGATTAGGGCCGAATAGTGATAATCTGAGCATGCAGTGACATTATCATTATAGTGAAATTATCAGTGTGGTGACAGGAAGCTTCCCTAAGACCCTGCATCCATTTTCTAACAGGAGCATAACATGTGCCATATTTAGGGTCTGAAATACAGAAAGTATGGTCAGGTATAATCATGGGTACAAAATACATTATTATGCAAATGATTATGAAAAATGTTTACGATACTATGATAAATATTATGCAGAAATGTTTTACATTTTTAAAACACAGTAAACATTCCAAAAGCATAAATAATTTATCTGAATAGATAGATAGATATATAGATTGATAGATCACTTTATTAATCAGAGAGGGAAAGTCACGTATTGCAGCAGCCCGAGTACAGTAAAGAACAATAATACACTAATAGAATATGTGCATAAATAAAGAGAAGAAGAAAAAGAAGTACTCTAATAATAATAAGCACCACTATGAGTGGGATGGAGTAAACCTGTTATAAAAGTCTAATGATATACAATGACAATATAGTGACTATGTAACGTATAATGCCTTGAAAGTATAATTACCATGGAGAGTGAACTTGTCAGGAATTAAATACAACAACAAGATAAGGTAATAAACCTACAGCCCACATGTTTCTTGTGTGTTCGTACATGGAGAAATACAGTAAATACGAAATTAAATATGACATTCTTTAAATTATTCATCCCACGATCTATTTTTTCCACGATCGATTGCTCTGTGTGCACCTAGAGGCGCTGTAGGTAGAACGGTCCAGTGAATCAAGCACCTATCAAATCGAGCAAGGCTTAAGCTGCACCGCGTCTTTCAGGTTATAACGCGTTAAAACGCTAAAATGCCCGCGGGTCGCCTATTATTACAAACGACAGCACTGACTAAGAGTAAGTATCGAACATGTACTACTCGGCGAAACCTTTCTTTTGTTTCAAATGCGGATGAACGTTTAGAATTGGGTCCTTTTAGCCAGCCAGCTAGCGCAGTGATGTCAGGCCTGAGTGACTGACCTTAGCTTCTCCTAGTTAGCAGGTAGTAGCTTAGCTAACCTCAGTGTTTACGACAGTACACAGTTCCAGGTTGTAGTGTAAGTGAGTGTGGTATTAATAATAGGTTTTGTTTTCAGTTTTAATCTGTTTTGGTTTTCACAGTCTGGGTTAAATGGTCAATCATGTAACGTTACATTAGCTAGCGAGGCTAGCTGACTGACATCATTGTAGTTTTCTGGATGCACATATTTCACAATAAACTTATTTACTTCTTCTGTCTTAGCATGACACCAAAGCCAGCATTGGACAGTACTGGATCTGTTAATCACCCAGAGAACAGATTTGCCAGGTCCATATATTTTCCAGCTATTTTGTATTTACGTTTGTAAAACCAAAAACCATCCAGCAAATGATACACATTACAAACAACTGTGAGGTGCTGGGCTGGTTGCACAAAATCAGAATCAGGTTTATTGACACACACAAGGAATTAGTTTTCAGCAGGTTGTGTCTTTAGAGTACAGTATTATACACAATAAATATAGACATTTATAATATACAATCTACAGAATATACCATCCACACTGTATACAAACAATAAACAAACTATGTATCTATGTAGACAAATATACAGTTTACACAGTATTTACAAACACTATAAAGCAGTAGTGGTGAAGTAGAGGCAGTAGTGCTGAGGTAGAAGCAGTAGTGCTGAGGTAGAAGCAGTAGTGGTGAAGTAGAGGCAGTAGTGCTGAGGTAGAAGCAGTAGTGGTGAAGTAGAGGCAGTAGTGCTGAGGTAGAAGCAGTAGTGGTGAAGTAGTGGCAATAGTGTTCTACAGTATTGGTGTACATGTTTGGGGAAGAGACTGTGGTGTATAATCTGGGATGTGATTGAAACCAGTGGACATTATGGAGGTACAGGAGTAACTGTGGTCCAGCAGGTGATGTTACTGGTCAGCTGTGCATGAAGATGGTGGCCTGAGGAACGTGGCTGTTTCTGTGTCTGGTTGTCTTGATGTACAGGCTACTGTAGTGCCTGCCAGCAGGGAGGAGTTGGAATGTTGTGCATTGTAAAATTAATGTACTTTTCTCTTTACAGTTGCTAGCAGAAATGCTTTCACTGCAGCCAAGCCGGATGTCTCCAGGCCAAACATGCTGCGAGTGGGATTAGCATTTGGGAGCACAGGGCTCTTGTGGGCACTGGTAATATTACCATGTTCATAGCCTCAGAACTAGTTTTTGATGATTGGACAGCTCTGTTGCCCTTGGACCACAGCTAACATGTTTGTTTCTGTTTCATCAGCTGTTCCAGCAGCACAGTGCTGACGTGCAGGAATACAAGAAAAGAAATGGGCTGGAGTAATCTCTCCTGACATGTAAGCAACACTCCTTACCTCCACAACGGTATATCTGTTTCAAGCAATGACCAACTAAAAGCTGTGTGAGATGATCTTAATATTGCATGAGAATAGCTACAGTAGTATTAGTAAGCCTGTGAGTGTGTATTCAGTGTTTTTCCTCTCCTTCTCCAGGACAGAATTCCATCTTCGGTGTCATGTCAAGACATTTCCCCCAGTATCTGTGGTCCACTGCTCTAGTGTATAATAAAGATATTTATATATTAAAACCCTTTTTTGCATTTGATATTGTCTTTTATTCACCATTGCACGTTGCCCGTGTTGTGAACAATGGAAACTGAATCCTGATTTGTGAGGATGTAACTGTTCTACATGGTTTGTTGTGATTACAGTAAGCTGCAGTGATTAAGCATTTTCCCAAGCGAAAAGCATGAAGGTGGTTGGGACTATTTGCCATGTGACAAAATCAAAATAATGAGCACAGCCGTATTCACAGTTTTTGGCTATGTGGGTAAATATCTGTCCAATCTGGGGAATGCACAAAGCCATTGTGTTGTAATGGTTAAGATAATCACTGAATGCTGATGTTTGGGACAGCGAATCGGGAATGACTGTATAGTGGTGTTGATTTAGGAATCACATGGTCAAAGGTCAGTTGCTTTACATATGTCAATGAAAAAAGTCAAAAAGCCTGTAGCTGCAGTTAAAAGCTTTGAGAAGAACTGATTTTAATTCTTGTTAGAATGTTTGTACCACACATGTAAGATTCAGTACATTTAAGTTTTACCATTTATGGAGCACATAATACAGTGTGTGTGCTGTCTGCCACAGCACATACTGTATTTGAGGCTGTTACGGTAGCACTACCAATGATAAAAATAATAATAGCCAACACCATTTATGTCGTATTTACCATTATATTCGAATGGTCAATTTATAAATGGCCACATAGGTAACCTGATCATTTATGAATGGTGGTAGTAGAAATATAGACAAAGAATATTATTACATATATATTATTTAATGCATATTGCTTAAAACCATCAGATTTTCCTAAAACGTCTGCAAAAAAAGGACCCCAGTTAAACAAATCAGACAAACATATTGCAGTTGATCAATTATTTATTGACAAGATTGATCCAACATTACATATCTGTGAGTGGTAAAAGCATATAAAATAATAAAATATCTGTATCATTAGAATCTCAGTACTATTGGGGCTTTTTATAGTTCAGACTACTAGCTATACTTAGTTACAATTACTAGTACAGATACCATGTGGAATCTGAAAATCTGATAGCTCACTGAAAATCTAAGACAGTTCATTTAACCCTGAAAATAAATGTTTAAAATTTCTTTAAAAAACAAAATAGTGGAGTGAAATGAAATGTTAGACTCAATATTATAATTCAGATTTGTACAGATTTGTGCCACTGAGCATGTTTAGGCCAATGAAAAATCAGGTAATATTTTTCAGACTTTGTTTTTTATTACTAATTATTTACTAATGTTTATTATTGCAGGATAGTTAAATACTAATATAAATTCTATTTATAGAATAATAAAATACAATTCTTATAACAATTAAGTAATTAATTATTATTATAACAATCAAACAAAAACAGAATATTTAAAAAAGTGGAATATCATAATTTAGTATTATTCACATCAAATCAAATCACTTTATTGTCACATCACATTTTCACAGGTGTGAAGGTGAGTGAAAAACTTGCGTAGTCCCTTACAGTACTTCAGTACAAACATATAAATAGACAATAAATATATACAATACTAAACACAAAATCTCTGTTACACTAATTTACAGTTATGAATAAAAAACTATGATATATGCAGATGTACACATTACGATATAGCACTATGGTAAGGCTGAGGTAGATGAGAGATGATGATTTTTAAATACAATTTATATTTGTATTTAACTATACTAATTAGAGTTTTTTTTTTTTTACTTTTTTTTTTGCTAGGACTTTTATTTTGAAAGGTCCGTTTGTATGTTGTTAATCTGCTTGGTGGTGATGCTGCTGAGTCCTCACGCCCCCTTCGTGTGTCTCTCTCTGTGGCTTCAGTCAGTCAGTCTCCTACTTGCTGTGCATTACTACCCCGGGCTGAGTGAGGATGTTTGCGGTGAGAGCGGCGTGGCGGCGGTGTGCGGTCCGGCAGGCCCTCACGGTCCGGTCCAGCCTTAATGGAGCCGGTGAGAAACGGGTTTGAGTCGTTGTTTACAAACAGTTAGTCTCCTACGGTCAGAGTCACAGCAGAGCCAACAGCATTTGACTCGTTCAGTTTAAAGTTGAGTTGTTTGAATTTCTCCGTTCCACCTTAAATGGTGCAGCAGTTACAATCTGGCTCATGAGGAGCCAGTATGTAACTGCTGCATCATTTAAGGTGGAACGGAGAATTTCGTAAAAACCAGCTTTGAGCTGAAGGAACACAATGTACAAACCGAGCACACGGGCCCACACTTTCCACAGAGTGCTGTCATATAACCACTGTTGTAATTTTAATATTCATTTAATGTTTCTCAACTTTTAAGCCGCTTTTGGGTGTTTTTTTTTGTCATTTTTAGCTTATTTGCCGCCTAAAGCTACCCCCCACCTGAAGCATGGTTATATAAAACAGGGTGTTGCGCAATAGAGGCAGAACTGAGGGCTATATATGTGTGTATTTATGTTTGTTTATTATTTGAGTTTATTATATTGAATAATAATCGGAGGACTTTTAATGTGTGACCTTCACTGGACTGGACTGCACTGGGGGGAGGGCGCGCGGCTCCTCTGTGTTTCACGTGCGGGTGAACGTGCACGAGGGGTAGGATGGTTCCATGGAACCATGAGTTCTGCCTAGAACCATGCACGTGCTTCAGTTGTTCTTTGAAATGGTTCTTCAGGTTGTGATGTGTAGCACCAAACAGGGTTCTGCTGTTGACAAGACCAGAAGACCCCCCACCCCACACACACACACACACACACACACAGGTTTTTGGTGCTATATAGAACCCTTTTTAGAAATAGGTTCTGTGTAGAGACATATGCAATATGCTGTTCTTTAGTCAGAAGAACCGCTTCACCATGCAAGTGGTTCCATGTAGAGCTCACGGTTCTAAATAGAACCATTCCCTAGAGCCCTTGAACCATTATGATAGATCAGTCTTCCCCTTGTAGCCATGAGTTCTAAATAGACCCATCTGCATGCGTTCTTCGCATGGTGAAATGGTTCTCCAGATTGACTAAGAAAAAAGGGTTCTGTTATTGTAAGAACAGAAGAACCCCCATACAGTTTTGAAGCTATATAGAACCATTGCTGTTCTTTACTCTGAAGAACTGCGTTACCATGCTAGTGGTTCAATATAAAACACATGGTTCCAAATAGAACCATTCCCTTTACTAAAGAACCCTTGAACCATTGAAAAGATGATTATCCTTGAGTTCTACACATGCATGCTTTAGTGGTTCATTGCTTGGTGTAATGGTTCTCCAGATTGACTAGAGGATAAAAGGGTTCTGCTAATGTCACAGGCTTGACGTTAAACCCTCATGGGTGCTGTAAAGAACACACTTGTGCCATTGCCATTTCACCATGCAGAGAACAGCTACAAATCGTTCTACTGTATATAGAACGCATGGTTCTAAAAAGAACCACCATTCCCTTTATTAAAGAACCCTAGAACCATCTTTTTAAAGATTGCAAAGGCTCAAAGGGAACTCAAAGGGTCAATCTTTTACTCCGAGCCCTTGAAATCATTTACACGAGTGACCTAGAACGCTGTTCAGCTGTTGGCCGGAGACGCTGCAGCAGGCCGGAGAGGGGCTGGGCTGGTGCACAGGGCCGGTTAATAGATTATAAAAACAGCCGCGGAGGAATTTGGTGGCTGTTCTGTAATCAGCTTCACTAATACAATAAAAGGCTGTCCGGTATTTCATCAGGGTTTCCCCGACGTTCTGCATTAGAACCCATTGATGTTCCAGTAGGCCTGGATTTATGTGGGTGCTGAAATAAGAGAGCCATAAACATGAATTTGGACTGTATACACACACAGCCTGCGCTTCAGTGTCAGTGTACGGTTTGTGTCCAGGCTGTAGTTTATTACTGTGTATGTGTTTAATATTGATACCATTTTCTATATTTTCATCTACATGTGTGGATATAGTTTAGTATAGTGATTTATAGTCAGAAATTAAATGTATTTTATATTATTATATATAATATAAGCAAATATGTGAATGTATATCATTGCTGGTGGACAAAACCTCGCATCTAGAGGTGGGCGATATGACAGGAGTCTAGTATCATGATACTTAAAGATATGATAATGGTGCAGTATGTATTTTTTCAGGTATCTGACCAGCTAGAACAGATAACAGAACCAGTAGTGCTGTATTTAAAACCAAAATGGATCAACAACTGAATATAATGGTATATATATTTGGTATACACTGAATCCAGTTAGACTGGGCTAATTTTGCACTTTCTATAATTAAACCTGCTGTTGGTCATTACTATACATATACTAGACGTCATGTTGTGATAGTTTATCATGATGATGACTTGTGTCATCACTGTCCAAAAAAAAAAAGGATCTCCAGAATAGTAACTTTACAGGAGAGGCCAAAAACCTGATTTTATACTAATGGAAGTCAATGGAACCAGACTTACTTCCAAGCAGTGTAGGGACATTTCTGTTGGTCCATTCATCGGGAAACTTCCACACAGTGTAACCAGCACCTGCTATGTTCAAATGATGCATAAAAGTAAAACTATATCAACAATAAAAGAAGAAAAATGGTTTTCATTGGATAGTGCTTAGATACAGAATGATAACTGCATAGAAGGATAAAAATTAATGAACTGTTAATGGAACTTAATGCAAATAATAATAATAATAATAATAATTTTCTATATAAATAAATCTATAATATCTAAATATATTTGTCTGTTGGTCTATTCAGCATGAAATCTTTTTTTTTCTCCTCATAATTTTTATTATTTTTTTTAGAAAATACAGTTAAAGCATGAAATTTTAACAGAATGTAAAGAAATTTTAATTTATGCAACAAAGTAAAAACGCTAGGATCTGATGTACAAGGTTTTTGCGTGACAGAAGCGATGTGGTTCCTCATTATCGGGTTTGTATGGCTCGGTAAAACACCCCTCACCCCAGTAGTTGGACCTCATGGCTTTTCCTTGTTCCTTGGGGGCAAAGTTTTTCCAGTGTGATTTGGGTCGTACCTCTTTAGTTTTGATTGTGTTCATTTGAAATGTTCACTGCTTGCTCTTAAGTTTGATTGGGATGTTCTAGATCAGTTCTAAATGGGTTCCTATTTCAGTAAGAATATAAGAGCTAACTTCTAGCAGGTAGGATATCAGCTTTATGTATTAAAATCTGATTTAATCTAGTTTCTATTATTAAAGTGAATTGTCAGCGCTGGAATCGTACATGCTAACATACTAATCCCGCTAGTAAACTCTGTTCACGGCAAATCGTCTGACTTTCCACTCGTTCAAACCGAATTCCTCAAATCAAAAATTGTGGATTAAAGTCTAAAACGGCTTTCCGTACTGTCTTCCCTAAGACGGCTGTACGGTCTAATCTAGTGTCACAGCACTGCGTCTCTGCACGCACGCTCACCCTCTTTGTGCACCCTTTGACTCCTGAGACAGATTAAGAGATTAGCCGGTATAAATAACACTCTGGTGTCTGGAGCCCTTTTGCTGTAGAAGGGCATGACTGACAGGATTAGGAGGGAGAATATGACCAGCGGTTTTCCTCAACAGGAAGCTTCCTGTACTGTGGTGTTTAGTCCCCGTGTTGACTCCTGGTCCTCGAGATGCTCTGAGAGAGTCTGAGGACAGCCCTGGCCACGTTCCCAGCTCCATTAGCTTAGTAATTACGATTCCGATAAGGACACGGCGGGCCTGCGCGTGCGGAATGGAAACTGACACGAGTCCAAGCAGCTTTGTAGTAAACAAAACATTTGGCCCGAGCGGTTCGGTCCTGAGGTAATTAGGATAAACGAGGGAAAAGTGGGAAGATGTAATCTGATTTAAAGGGCCGGTACGCTTTATTTTTGGTTGTTTATGTTAGTTTAGGTACCATAAAGAATAGAGATCGATCAGGCAGGGGTCTCCCGGAGGGAATAGTACAGGAATCGTTTTCCGAATGACCACCAAAGGAACAGTTTGGTAAAAATGATATTTACAGAGGTTTAAACTTTCTCCGTTTCAGCAAAGACACGCTTGGAGTCCAGATTTTGCTCCTGTAGTTACAGCTACACGGCTAACGATGCTAACAGACACTAGACCTCAATGGTCACTGTAGAATGTAGTTACAGCTACACGGCTAACGATGCTAACAGACACTAGACCTCAATGGTCACTGTAGAATGTAGTTACAGCTACACGGCTAACGATGCTAACAAACACTAGACCTCAATGGTCACCCAAGTAGTCATCCCTACAGCTTCTCTCAGACTGGGTCAGGGTTGTAAGAACTATATATGAACATATATATATTTCTGTGGACACGTGTAGAAGATATAGAGTGAATGGTTTTAATATTTAATAGATACATAATAATACATTTATTACACCATTCACTATTTCTTCTACATCTGTCTGTAGAGGTTCAGTTTACGGCCTTATATTTAGAAATAAATATTTTATATTAATGCAAGTAAATATGTATATGTATATTGTCGCTGTTGGAACAAAAACTCGCATCTAGAGGTGGGTGATATGGCGGATCTCTAATATCGTGATACTTCATCATGCAGTATGTGTTTTATCAGGTATCTGATTGGAACAGAGAAAAAATCACTAGTCCTATAGAACTGAATATAACCGCATGTATTAAATAGTTGTACATACTGTGTTGCACTAAATCCAATTTACAAACTGGGAATTCTGATGGAAAGGGCGTGTCTAACACACAGGAAGTGCTGGTTGTGGACTTTTGTCAATCAGATTGTTTGACGGTGGTAGAGTGGGTGGAGTTTAGGATGGTCACGACTCTAAGGCATGTTTAGTTTTCCTGTTGAAGATCTTCAGAGGTTTTAAAAGAGCAGACGGAAGAAAGAGGCGACGCTAAACCATGTGGGCTCTTTGGTAAAAGCTCTCGGGCCATTTGAAGCTAGCTAGCTGGTTCTCCACTATAGCTAGCGCTACAGCCCACTTACCTTCATTAACATTTCCAACCCTGAGTGGTTTAAACGTCGCCTGTTCGTCTCTTACTTCCACCCACTCTACCACCTCCAAACAGTTTGATTGGCAAGGGACCACAACAAGCACTTCCTGTGTGTTAGACAGTGTGTTAGTCCCCTTTCCATCAGAATTCCCAGTTTGTAAAAGTGTTTCGGGACTGGTAAAAGTGTTTCGCGGTAAGTTTGATTTTGCTTTTGTAATTTTTGTTTTCTTGAATGAAATTCTTTCGTTTGTAAATTTGTTTTAATTATCGTAATTCTGTTTTCTGAAATGTTCATTTGTTTTGCACTTCTCTGAATAATTTGTGATGATAAAGACTTTAAATTTAATTAAATGTTATACAAGTTTTGATAACAAATTTAAAAGTTACTCAAAATGGTCATTGTACAGGAGAAGGAATAAACTTCATGAACTGCTAATGGCAGTTACCATGTAATATTATAGTTTAATATGACATACTATATAAATAATAGTTTATAGAGTTAATAGTTATAATAATAGTATATAAAAATAGTTTTTAATGTTGGACTATTTCTGTCAGTCAATTCTGCCTGAACATTTAACAGAATGCCGGGGGCAGAGTTTTCAAATTATGCAAGAAAGTAAAAAGCTTCAGCAGTGGAGGTACAAGGATTTGGCATGAGCAGCCACAGCAACCTGGTTCCTCCATATGGGTTTGTGTCCCTTGGTAAAACTAAGTAGGAGCTCATGAGTGTCCTTGTTCCTCTTTTAAACAGTAGGGTCTGTATTCACGGCCCACCAGTGGGAATGCTAATCTAGAATCAGTATATGTGGTAGTGAGCATCATAAGAACGTAGGATCTGGTCCAAGATCAGCCCTGCTGTGTGACTATTGTGTTGCTTTGTTAGTTAGCAGCGTTAGCCGTGTAGCTCCACTTCTATTGAGG
This sequence comes from Prochilodus magdalenae, assembly GCA_024036415.1. Taxonomy (NCBI): domain Eukaryota; kingdom Metazoa; phylum Chordata; class Actinopteri; order Characiformes; family Prochilodontidae; genus Prochilodus; species Prochilodus magdalenae. Next base: position 207,957 of record JAMWET010006157.1, read on the forward strand.
AAGCTAAATTCGGACCCCGGACATGTATTTGCTGATCTGAAGATCTGACAAACTGTGTAAATTAGATTTAAACTTTTCCAAACTATTCATTCTGAAAACATGGAGCACCTTTTGATCTTATTGTGTCCTGAATTCTTTTCTTTGCAGTCGTTCCCCGGAGGCTCATGTCGTCTGTCCCCGGCGGCAGTGGGGAAAACATCGTGTACGTAGTCCTGTGCAGCGGAGCTTTCGCCGGAGCCATGGCATATGTAAGCAGTGCTCAGTATTTCTGGTTGTGACCTCGTCACGTGCAGGGAAAAGCTCATTTAACCGTCCGATTAATTATTTTTATTTTTAAAGACCTACAAAACGGTGTCTTCAGACAGCACCCGCTATTCCGACCGGATTACCCAGATCCAGACACGGCCCAAGGATGCCTGGAAGCCCAAGCCATGGCCGCCAAACAGTAAGTCTGCCTTCGCAGATTCATTGGTCTGTCCCAAACTGAGATTAGGTTGGTTGCAGCTAGCGAGGAATTTGGTGTGAGCTCTTGCTGCATTGCACTGCGGTCACAGAACAGGCCAGCTCACTCATCAGTTACCCAGATGACAGACATTTGAGTGCTGGATAAGGGGGGAGCAGGTGAAAGGTCACATTCTTTCTACAGCATAGAGCGTATCTTTAGCCCAGTATCCAGTCCATGCAGGTTAAAAAGCTTGGGTGAATTTGTGAAACTTCTCAGCAGGCTAATTATAACCATCAGCCAAACGGAACCTTGCCCTAAAGGCCTCAGCATTAGGGTTAGGGTATATATATATATATATATATATATATATATATATATATATATATATATATATATATATATATATATATATATATATATTAGGATGATAGTTATAGTATTTCTTTATTGTTAGCTAGAAAATTACAATCTAGAACCATTTCCCAATGGTGTTTGCACACAAAGGAATTTGTCTTCTGCATGTAGCCAACCCGTGAAGTGAAACACACACCTTAGGGGGAAGTGAACATACATTTCCCGTACCAGTGGGCAGCCCTATCCACAATGCCTGGGCAGCAGCTAAAGAGTTAGGTGCCTCTTTCAAGAGCACTTCAGTCCTGTCCTACTGCATGTGTACAAAATACAAATTTGGGGACAGTAAACACACTTACACGGAGTGGTGGGCAGCTCTATCCACAACGCCCTGGGGGAAGGGTGGGGTTAGGTGCCTTGCTCAAGGGCACTTCAGTTGTTACTGTCAGTTCAGGGAATCGAACCGGTGACTCTCCGGTTATAACCTCCAACCTACGACAGGCACTTTCATCTTTCCACAGTGCTGAACACTTTATTCCAGCTCAGTAGGATAGTATAAATTATTTTATAGACATTATATATATATATATATATATATATATATATATATATATATATATATATATATATATATATATATATATATATATATATATATGTGTGTGTGTGTGTGTGTGTGTGTGTGTGTGTGTGTGTGTGTGTGTGTGTGTGTATGTGTATGTACCACATTCCAGTCCGGTTTCCAGTTCTGGATTTTGTTCTAACTGGAGACAAGCACACAGACCGCTAACACTTTCTCACGAATGGAGAAAATTGCAATAAAGTAGAATAAATAATGAAGGTAAGAATCATTTAAAGCTGGAAAAGAGTTAAGAGATGTGAGAATACCTGTATTTATGTATCCAGCTCTGGAAATAAATAAGAGAGCACTCCAGTGTCTTCTTAAATCAGCATCTCCACATGTACAGCAGGTTCTCAGTGAGGAACCGAAGGTTGGGTTCTAGCTTTACTGGCAGATACAGTGAGCGTCTGGTTCATAAGAACAAGGTCAAGCAGCAAACACACAGGACAACACAGCTACAGACTGGCAGAGGGCCAAACCCACTCTCTACTGACCGTGATGAGCGCCACCTCATTCCAATGTCCCTTACCCACCGTAAGATGACCTCAGGTGACCTACAGAGAGACTGGCGAGCGGTGGCTGGGGTGAAACGCACAGCGAGCATGGTTCTAAAAACAGGCTTCTGGAGGTCATTAGTGATTTTCTAAATAAACAGATCTAATACAATATCTGATCTGGAGTTTGGGAGACATGTTTCCAGTAGTGTAGAGAATCAAACAGAACTGAGGGATTCTGGTGTCATTTTAAGAGAAGTAAATGGGACGGGCTGTATCAGGTTTGAAAGACAGGATGAGCTTGACACACTTCGTCGACTGCATAAATGTAAATGAAGTAACTACGATGCTGTGATATATTTAGAACGTACAGTGATACTGAATTTTATCAGTGCTGCCCAGCACTAACATGCTGGTATAATGCATAATATCTCATGTGATTTTCTTTTTTGTATTTCAGGCCAGGGAGGTGATGAGGGTGAGTACCTGGGGGGTTTGATTACCTTTTTCAAAAACATCATCCTAATTTGTACAGCCGTAAATAATATAATAGTCTAATCCTTTATAACAGGAGCATGAGTCTCCTGCTCTGCTTTCAAACTCTACTAACACTTCCTGGCTCTCACTGAACTACACTGATAATGGATCATCCTTAAAACTGCATTACCCCACTTACACAAACACTCATTCAGCATTGCTGACGTTTAAGCCATAGTCGGAGCCATTTTGGGAGATTTGTCTTAGTGCCATCTCATTGTAGACATCATCATGGAACAACACTCCTGAAGTACGTACTACTGATCACACACACTCGAAACAAGTCCGGCCCATTGCACGGAGGCTCCTCCCACTGAGTTAGTCCTATTGGCTGATCACTGCAGAACACTGCACATCATGTTAAATTGTCGAAGCGCATGGTAACCCTGTTCTGATTAATGTGTTACTGTTTCCTACTCATGTAGAGAACATCATGAAGTTAGGAATTCAAAATATAATGCAGATATGTCACAGTAGGAATGGCTTGAGCTGCTTTAGTGGGGGAGCGGAGAATGAGACGCTACTGAGCTCCTCTGTATTAAGTCCGTTATGAATAAGGCCGTTTCATGTCCATTCTCCCGGAGGGCAGCAGTGCTGCACTGGTGGTAGGTTTAGTGTTAGGCTTCTGAAAATCCACTTTTAATTAATATGCTTGTTTGGCTTTTACCGTCATATCAAGCCTATGGGTGAGGTCTACAAACCCCCCACCGACCCACACCCGTAGAGTCATGCCCAAGTAGTACATCAAGACAACAAAACACAAAGGTAATATAGTTTTGTATGCAGGTCGATGGAGCTGCTGCGATTAATCGGCTTAGTCGACCGAATCAGTTGGCAACTAATTTAGTAGTCAGTCATTTCCTCCATGTCAGATAGCGAAATGCACAGATTGCACTTTTTAAAGTTAAACATTTTTTAATGAACCTGATTGAGAGAGAACTCATTTCTGCACATGCTTTTGGTAAAAGATATTAGAGTTTTAATTATCTTTAGTGTTACACCTTATTAAAATAAGGGATCCGTTTTTTTTATCTGCATTGTTAGTTAGCAAATGCATAAAACAACTACAAGCTAAGTTTAAGCTGATACTAGACGTAAGGCAGTAGGGATATTATAATTTATAAATATAGATATATTTTATGTATATATTGAATCCGGCTATTCGTAATCTGAATAATTGAGAATTCGTTTTGATAATAAACAGATTATTTACTGATCAGAATAGTCGTTTATTGCAACCCTGCAAAGAGAAATAAATGAAGTGCTGCTAGGAGACTGCCAGTTATTTTCAGTGTTTCTGTATATTTATAATATTACGATGTAAACAGAGTTGTTCAGAGTGTGATGTGAAATGCTCCGTTCTAGAGAAACTTAGCAAAGCATGAATAGGGGCGTGGGAAAATATCTATACACTACAGGAGCATGATATTATATGTGGATTCTTAAAAACGCAGTATTGATTTTTTATGAGTAGCGTATGTGTGAAGTTTGGTGGCAGACAGTGTTTAATTTAGTGTTGTGTTCGAGCCACTCGACCTTCGATAGCAATATCGCCATCTGTCTCCAGCCATTAGCCTCTCCCACTCCACTGTAAACAAGTAGCACAAGGGTGCACTGCTAACATTAGCATTAGCGAGCCGAGCTAACAGGTTAAGGTTTTCATACCGTAGAAGGTTTCCTAACATTAGACATGTAAGAAAGCTGAATCAGTAATTCTGAAGCTTCCTACAGTAAACCATTTCACATCAAACCACTCTGAATGCCAGTGTTTACATCCCAACCACTCAATTATGCAACTGCTTTGTGGAAAACGTCAGTGGAATTCCCATTTTAGAGCAATACAGTTTTCCCAGATGTTGCACTTTCCAGGTTTCCCATTCAGAATTCCCTGGGAAACACCATCCCAGTATTTCCTTTACTGAATCCACATTTACTTAACGTCTGTGTTGGGATCTGTCTAAAGCTGCGAGGTTGTGAGACTGTTTTGAATGACGTGCTGCGTTCTCTGCCGGTGCTCTGTCTGTGCCCTGATGTCCTGTCCTTCCTACCTGCGGTTACACCCGAATCCTGTTGGTCCTGTTAATCAGAACAGGGCTCCACCCTCCTTCACTCCTGCTGGCTCTTCGCCTCTCAGTATCCTCACCCATTCCCACCCACATTCCCACAAACGTTGTCCCACCCACATTCCCGCCTCATAACCCATTGGTTAGCCTCGGGGAGTTAATACAAGTAGGACACTTTATGCACAGCTATGCTAACTTCAAACTGCAGCGTGTTTGGATCTGTTTGCCCAAATGTTCGTCTAGCAGACGCTGCTATCCATCATCCTTCATTAAGAAAAGCTCTTTGGATATTAACCTTAGCGATTAATCGGTCGTGCTGTAAGAGTCCATGTGTTGTGCATCATAACATATGGAAGGCTCTTGTGTCTTGGCGTGGGTTGCCAGCACTCCGCCTTTACATGCGACTCTTTACTCATGTCAGAACTAACCCTAACAGAGCTCACCTGAACGTCCTTTCCTTCCTTTTCTAACTCTGTCTTTGTTCTGACTCTTTCCAGAGTTTTAACTAACTGGGGCAGACTTGGCACGCCTATAGTCTTCAGTCAGGACTCTGTGGATGTCTCGCTTCCTTCTGCACAGTACTGCTAATAACACTGAGTCTCTCTCTCTCTCTGTATTCTACCTGCACTTCACTGTTGCTTGTCCCACCCCCTCTCAAAATTGATGCCTCATAGCTGAGTGGCTCTGCTCTCGTATCTGGGAAGCTGCAAAAGTCTTGGATTCATAAAACTGTGCACAACAAAAGCCCTTTGGTTCTGTCTCTGTGGTATTGGACTCTACAGAGATTCTGGTACTGGTGGCTTTGAGCAGATGGTAAGGCTCAACCATCTTACGGTTCCTGCACCCTCCACCCCTTTCCTTTCCTTCTCTCTTTCCTTCTCTTGCCTCTCCACTTTCCCTGCTTTGTGAGTTTAGTTTGTTTGTCTCCTTCTCCTCCTTGTTCTGGCTTTTTGCATGATGTCTATAGTGAGGGGTTTTTGATTTGACAGGTTCCGTTGATGTTCTAAACATGAGTTAACGCGTCCTCCACAGGGAACAAACTAAATAAACAATTTTGTAAAGTAAAATACACTCATCTTTAGAACAACAGCAGCACCCAGAAGGAGATGTGGGAGTGCAGTGCTGTTGGGAAGGAAGATGAAGGTGACCAGGATCAATAACTGATGATAAATTTAGACTGATATGATCCATAATTATTGAGCTACACATACAGAAGTCTGTCTCTCAGTATGGCGTCTCAGGAGCCGCAGTGTTTGCTAACATGCTAACATGCCAGACGTCTCGGTATGGAGCTGTAGAGGTTCTTAATGGTGCCCTGTGATAATCCATCCCATGTAGCTTGAATATCCTCACACAGTTCCTGCAGATGGTGCGGTAGGGGTGGAGGTTAGGTGACACCAGAACATCTAGACGTATGACAACACATCGTTCATCTTGGTGCCGACCCCGGTGCCTCCATACACACACATTCGTTGGTCGTCAAAAGCAGGACTCATCACTGAAGATGGCCTGCTGCCATTCTGAGTCACTCCATGACAGTCTGGCACGACAGCATTGCACAACACCAACGATCTGCGTCCATGTAGTCCTGCACGGTGCAGCCATCTGCCAACGGTGCTGGCACTAACAGGATGACTCATGGAGGATACCACTGCTCGCTGAATGTCTGCAGTCATACCCACCAAGTTTCATTCCTCTCGGTTGTTTCGTTCTGGGTGCAGCTGTTTGGACGACTATGCTTCCGATGATGAGTGTATGTAGCCTGTGCAAAAGGGAGCACATTTAATATTTGATGTTTTTCACCAGAAGGTTAAATTCAGTCAATAAACCGTAACTGTGTATTACACTGTGCAGAAGTCTGTGCTCTGTGGAGGAGGTGTAACTTATTTATGTGGAGAAAATCAACAAAACGCCTCTGTTCACTTTTTCACTTATGTATATGGATGTAAAGAGTGCGAGAGAGTGTTGGGGAGAGTGTTGGGGAGAGTGGGTGTTAATAAAGGTATGTCCCGCTCACAGTGAATCAGTGCCGTTCATAGCAACAGCTAACAGCTTAGCAACAGCCTTGCAAAACATTAGCAACCACCTGGGATAGCGTAGCAACAGTTTAGCACAGCCTATAGAAACCACCGAACACGTGGGATAGCATAGAAACAGCCCATCAACATCGAAGCAACCATCAGGGATAGCATAGCCACAGCTAAGCACAGCCTAGCAGCATCTTAGCAACCATCTGTAATAGTCTAGGAGTAGCTTAGTAACACCCTATCAACTACCTGGGATAGCATAACGATAGCCTATCAACAACTTGGTACAGCAATCACTTGGTACAGCATAGCAACGGCCTATCAACAACTTGGCAACCATCACTTTTGTACAGTGCTGTATGTACACCGAGTGATGGAGACCGTATCTGTGTACTCACTTTGTGTTTCTGTCTCTGCGCACACCATGAAGGCGCTGAGGAGGCAGAGGAGGTGGCTGAGGCAGCAGCAGAAGTAGAGGCCGTACCTGAGGCTAACGGTGAAGAGGCGGGGCCTCTGGAGCTAGCCGCAGAAGTTAACGGAGAGGAGGCGGGGTCCTCTGTGACGGTAGTGGAGAAGGTCGCCGAGGTGGTGGCCGAGACAGCGGAGGTGGTTGCCGAGGTGGCTGCAGTCGTCGCAGAAACAGCGGAGGAGGTGGCAGCGGTGGCCGAGGAGGTGGAGCAGATAGCCGAGAAGGTGGAGGCTGCAGCGGAGGCGCTGGAAGCTCCCGTGGTTGCCGCAGAGGAACCAGCTGCCGCTGCCCAGGAGGAGCCTGCGGCCGAGAGCAACGGTACGGAACCAGCCTCGCAGGAGGAGGCAACGACAGCCGATTCAGAGGCATGATTGGCTCTAGGGTACACACGCGTATCAGACCAAAACACACACACACACACACACACACACACACACATACCTGCTCACCTGTACGCAGCATCTGGTCAGACAACCTGGCGCATCTTCTGGTTTAATTTGACACATGACCATCACAAGACAACAGAACCACTAAATGCAACAGGCACTTTCTTAGCTCGGAGCTTTCGGTAGGTTAGTCGAGCCTTTCCTGAGTCAGTGATTATTTATTTGCGCTGGAGAGACTTTAGCTGAACAGAACAGGGTGTTTAAAGGGGAACGCCACCCTGCTTTCTAAAATTCCTACGTAATTAACCCATTATAACGTGAAGGCATTCAGAGTGGTTTCAGAGTGTGAAATTCTCCCGTTTAAGAGAAGCACGATGACACAGAATTGTTCACAGTGGTGGTGATGGGAACCAGACGTCCAGAGAGTTCAATGAAGGTTCCTTCACAGAAAGTTATTAAATGAAGTGGTTATGGTTATGTTGACTGTCTCCTGAGACATTTACACCGTTAGATAGTCCAGATTTACTTACGATTTGTCTGATCAATAACACGGCTACTTTTCTGGGAACCAGAAGTCAGACCAGAGCACCCCCTGTCTCTGTTATCCATGGTTGTGATGTCACCGCATATAGTTGTTTGGTTGGCTCGCTGATTGGTCTAATTCCGGGGCGCGCAGCTCCAGGCCTGGAGGGCCGATATCCAGCACAGTTTTGTGGTTCCCCCTGCACAAAACCACCTACTAAAGCTTAGCAGATGAGTCTAATCAGGTGTGCTTGAGCAGGTAATTACCAAACTGTGCTGGAAACTGGCCCTCCAGATCTGGAGGGTCTAGCTCATCTCCAGACAGTTTCCAAGCACTGATATTGGGTTAATGTTCCCGACCCTAGACACAGATTTAATGAACTAGCCAATAAAGTGGCAGCTCTTGCGATTTGATTGCACTCTCTTAGATGGCGATTCATGGTGGAGGGGTACATGCACAGCGTGATTAGGCAAAGTAGTTCCTGTCTGGATTCACTCACTGGCTGGTTTGGATCGTAAATAAAATGGCTTTGTGTGTGTTGTAGACATGGTGACCCCTGGTTCTCCCGTCACCACCACTGTAAAGAAATCAGTACATGCATCTCAGCAGTGCACCTGAAAACATTCCGAATGACTTGGCGGAAGTTTGGAAGCCGCCGCTGAATCCCCCTTCAGCTGGAGTGGTGTTGTAAATTTGGGTTCTCTGATGCTGTATAGTTGCAGAATAGTGAATACCGGTCGTTCTCAGGTCTAGTCCGTTAATAACACGTTGTGGACATTACTGTTGGTAGTCCTGGGGTTTACTGGAGTTATTGGAAACCTGTTCGAGTATTACTAGATAGAATTCCTGCTCGGATATAATTCCCTTGTCAGTGGAGGCGTTGGTTCAGGGGTAGTATTAAGACTTGCAGTTAAGGAAGTAATGAAAATGACCTCCTTTAAGTCAGGACTCTTATAAGCCACTGTGAAAATGCTGCTGTATGATATGAAACATGACCAAAACTCCCTCCCAGGAAGCCCTTCTCCTCCTCATCGACTCCTGTTCGGACCTTTTCCCTCTGGCACATATTTACTCTTACGCAACTCTTACTCAACCTCACTGTTTACAAACCTGAGCCAGCCTCTTGTACGCTAACCTTCAGCCTTATCTCCTCCTAAATGCATGCAGAAGGATATACGCAGGGTCCTGTGTGAATTGTATTTGTTGTTTTATAATAACAATGCTTTGTCGAAACTGTGTAACGGCCTTTTTCGCTTCTCTGCCAGATATCACTTGGGTGGTACATGCCAGCATAATGTGACTTTGTGCCCTAAATCTAACTTTAGGTCTCTGCATTATGAGCCAGCTCTGTTTGAGAGTGTGTGTCTGTTGTAGTTTGACTTTTCCTTCTTCCTTTCTCTCTGTTTTTATTTTTTTGGTATGTAGAGTCTAGATCCCTTTGTTCCTCTGTATAACAGCCCTGAATGGGAACTCGTACTAACAAGAAGCAAAAGTGTCTGTGTGGTCATTCAAATTACTTCTTTAACTGGACTAAGTAAAGTGGGGGGGTCAAAGTGTGGTCAAGGGGATTCGAACCATTAATAAAAGTCTTTAACTCAAAATATGGTCCGTGTTCAATTTGTCTCCTAATTGCCATGACATTTGAGAAAATTTAGCATCAAGGGTTTGTAGGAAGCCACACTTTCTGCATACATACCCTCATCATCACAAGAATAGCTGCACCCAGAAAGAGGTGTGGGAGTGCGGTGGTGTTGGGAAGGAAGATAAAGGTGACCAGGATCAATAACTGATAAATTTAGACTGATATGATCAATATTTATTGAGCTACACATACAGAAGTCTGTCTCTCACTATGGCGTCGGGCCGCCATGTTTGCTAACCCAACATGCCAGACGTCTCGGTATGGAGCTGTAGAGGTTCCTAATGGTGTCCTGTGATAATCCATCCCATGCAGCTTGAACATCCTCACACAGTTCCTGCAGATGGTGCGGTAGGGGTGGAGATGTAGGGACACCAGGCCTTCTGGACGTGTGACAACAAACCGTTCATCTCGGTGCTGACCACGGTGCCTCCACACACGGACTCATCCGTCGTCTCCACCAAGACTAAAGCGGGACTCGTCACTGAAGATGACCCGCTGCCATTCTGAGTCACTCCATGACAGTCTGGTACGACACCACTGCAGTGTTTAGTGACGTTGATGTGGCGTTAATGACAGTCGTGGTAACGGTCTGTGTGCATGTAGTCCTGCGACGTGCATTCGTCTGTCCATGATACTGGCACTACCAAGAGGACTCGTGAAGGGCATCACTGCTCGCTGAATGTCTGCAGTAGTGGTTGTTGGGTGTGAAGCTTGAATCATCGGCATGTCTCACGATGTCAAACCTACCCACCAAGTTTCATTCCTGTCGGTTGATTCCTTCTGGGTGCGGCTATTCTTTTGATGAGGAGTGTTTATTCACAGTTGTAGCTTATTAATGATTTGTGTCCCTCTTGCACAGAAAGTCGACACAGATCCTTTTGTTCCGGTGGTGTGTGCATTTCTTGGTGATATTTGGCAGTAAAGCCTGGAATGTTGAAGCCATGTTATGTGTGGCGGGCCTACGAAGACCCTGAGTGCATGCGCTCCTTAACACATCCTGAAGGAGAAGTGTCTCCTATTGAATTTGTCCATAGGTCAATAGACACAAGCTTTACAGAGAGAATGCATGCACAGAAGCAGAGGTATCGCTGACTTTGTCACATCTGCTGTATCCTTCCTCCAGTCTACAGCTCATTAATGGTCTTCGGCGGAGGTTTGGGATTAGCAAAGTGGCTAATAGCAAAGATGCTAATTTTTTTTTTTTGTTGTTCAACTTCCTGATTACAGTAACCTCAAAGGCTGCTGCCCTTCACTACAGACTGTTAAGAGACTGTGGTGCACATGTCCAGGACCATACTTAATTCCCAAAAGACATTGGCCTCCACATTAACCCATCTGTGCAATGATACACGTTCACACGTGCTAGTGCACACACACACACACACACACACTAGAGGGCCGTAAGCACACTTGCCCGGAGTGGTGGGGAGCCCTCTCCACAGTTGGGGGTTAGGTGCTCTGCTCAAGAGCACTTCAGTCATGTCCTATTGGTTCAGGGAATCGAACCAGTGACTCTCTGGTCACAAGGCTGGTTCCCTTAGCGCCAGCCTAAGACCAGTCATCCAAATAATCAGTAATCTATCATTCAGTGGTTCTGTAAATGATGCATCAGGTCAGCTGTTTTACATAGGACCAACTCCACGGCAACCATATGGCATCACAAAAATGGTGGCCTGCTATTAGAGGAATTGTTGTTGGGTTTCCTTCATATAAGCAAAGCACGACTACTCGTATTAGACGTGTACACTGTTTCACAGGTCTTTACAGGCAGGGTCCCCTTTAAAATCCATTAAGGAAATGTAGGACTGTTAACGGTAACATATACAGGGGTTGGACAATGAAACTGAAACACCTGGTTTTAGACCACAATCATTTATTAGTATGGTGTAGGGCCTCCTTTTGCGGCCAATACAGCGTCAGTTGGTCTTGGGAATGACATATACTGCGTCCTGCACAGTGGTCAGAGGGATTTTAAGCCATTCTTCTTGCAGGATAGTGGCCAGGTCACTACGTGATGCTGGTGGAGGTTCGTCCTTCTTGGTGGTATGCTGACATTACCCTGGATACCGTGGCTCTTGATACATCACAAAGACTTGCTGTCTTGGTCACAGATGCGCCAGCAAGACGTGCACCAACAATCTGTCCTCTTTTGAACTCTGGTATGTCACCCATAATGTTGTGTGCATTGCAGTATTTTGAGCAGAACTGTGCTCTTACCTGCTAACTGAACCCTCACACTCTGCTCTTACTGGTGCAATGTGCAGTTAATGAAGATTGGCCACCAGGCTGGTCCAATTTAGCCATGAGACCTCCCACACTAAAATGACAGGTGTTTCAGTTTCATTGTCCAACCCCTGTATATGGTGTCCAGCTAAAGCCATGATCTCTAAAATAGCAGCTGTGCAGGAGAAGGCACAGAGGTTGGTAATGTGAAGAGCTTTGATTCCAAGTCATTCCGGATCATTTCTATTGGTCCAGTCTTTCCAACAACATAAAGTACAAACAGATGTGTCTAAATGACGTAGGAAAAATAAAAAAATCCATATTTCATGGTCTTGGCTAACCTTGTCATTCAGAAGGGACACAGCTTTTCAATAAACTCTTCTAAATCAAGGCCGAAATGAAGATGTAGATGAAAAGGTAACCAGGTTAGAACAGCTCAGTTGAAGATCATAACAGAATTACACATGTCATTGATCTCTCCATTCATCCTCATGTTAGTGGTAGATATTAGACTACTGCGGTGGTCAGCAGTCCTGGTCCTGGAGATCTACATTCCTGTTAAGTCTCGCCTGCTCCAGGTCATCAGTTCTTCTTCAGGTCTTTGATTGGCTGGATCAGCTGCTGGTTGGAACCACACTGTGCAAGAAATTGGATCTCTAGTAGTTAGTGGTGTACTAGATACATGAGCTCTGGCTGTCTGGGAGAGTGATGGTCTAGCTGGTGGGTTTTTGTCTTACAGTTGCCCAGGAGAGTATAGCAATAGCTGCTGCCTCTGTGGTGGAGAAGCCGTTGGTTGTTCCTGCAGAAGAAGACATTCCGGTGATGGAGGCTGTGGCACCGCCTGAGCCAGAAAAGCCAGCCGAAGCTCCAGCTGCCCAAACAGCCGAGACACAGCCTGCTGCATCAGTAACTGAGGAGGCACCGGTTACCCCAAATGGAGTGGAGGTTCCTGTTGGCCCAGTCGATGAAGAGGCATCAGTTACCCCTGTAGCAGAGGAGGTCTCGGTTGCCCCAGTTGTCGACGAGCCACCAGCCACCCCAACAGCAGAGGAGGTCTCGGTTGCCCCAGTTGTTGAAGAGGCACCAGTTACCCCTGTTGCAGAGGAGGTCTCGGTTGCCCCAGTTGTCGACGAGCCACCAGCCATCGCAACAGCAGAGGACGTCTCAGATGCCCCAGTTGTTGAAGAGGCACCAGTTACCCCTGTTGCAGAGGAGGTCTCGGTTGCCCCAGTTGTCGACGAGCCACCAGCCACCCCAACAGCAGAGGAGGTCTCGGTTGCCCCAGTTGTTGAAGAGGCACCAGTTACCCCTGTTGCAGAGGAGGTTCCTGTTGGCCTGGAAGTAGAAGAGGATGTCTCTGTTGCCCCAGTTGTTGAAGAGGCACCAGTAACCCCAATTACAGAGGAGGTTCCTGTTGCCCCAGTTGCTGAGGAGGTACCCCTTAGCCCAGCATCAGAGGAACCACAAATTGCCTTAGCAGTAGAAGAGGAAGTCCCTGTTGCCCCAATTCCCGAGGAAGCACCAGTTATCACAACAAAGGATGAAGCGTCTGTTGACCTAGTTGCTGAGGAGGTACCAGTTACCCCAACAACAGAACCAGCAGCAGCTGAGGAGGAAGCCATTGTTCCAGAAGTTGTCCCAGTTGTAATGGTGGCAGAAGAAACTCCGGTTGTCCCAGAAGGTGAGGTTGTGGTGGCCGCAGAGCAAGGTACGGAAAGTTCAGAGGTGGTTGCAGACGCTCCAGAAGAAGTAGTAGCAAGTCCGGTTGTGGAGGTTGCAGCAGGTCAGGTTGAGCCAGCAGTGGAAAGCCCGACAGCTGCAGATGGGACAGCAGCATCCCCTGCTGATGTGGAAGATCCAACCCCAGCAGCTAAGCGTGAATACATAGTAGTGGTCTTGGAGGGAACCCCCAAAACAGAGAAGAAGCCCAAGGTCCTCGGTGTATCTCCCATGACTGGCAGGATCATCCCAGCCCCTGATAAAGACGAGGAGCCAGCAGGACAGGTAACAGGTAATCTGTTAATCAATACTCTGAATCACTCTGGAATAACATTACCATATATGTCATAAGAAGGTGAGGTAGGTGTGTGGACACATTATTGTAGGAATGGAAGGAAAGGTAGGTCGACCCTTTCGGGATGACCTGGATTTCTGCCTGGGTTATTAATTAAGTGAGGTCTGATTGTTACCAGGTCCCGATCAGAGACAAATACAATCTCACTAACCTAGTCACACACAGGCAGTCACACTTTGCATGTGTTTCATTGAACGTGTTGAGGAACGTCCACAGCGCAGGCCAGTAACAGTAACTGAACCCTTCCTGCAGCATCACCTCCACCAAACGCTCCCTGTAGCAGCAGATAAGCTTTACACAGCCATTGTCCATTATTGGACCGTTCCTACCTGCGAACATACAGCAGACCACAATTTCTAATCGATCAAAACAGAATTCCAGGCCAGTCCAAAGAGTCCCCTTATTTTTCCAGCAGCTGTAGCTCTTGTCTTCCCAGTTACTCTACCATGTGGCCCTATATTTTATCATCTTTAGATTATATGTAGCCACGACAGGGTGAGGTCTGGGTTTACTATCTGTGACTGTAACCAGTACAAGTGTATTTTCATTATTATAATATACTGTATAAAAGTGTAATTATCGGTTTTTCTGTTCTTCTCAGGGCAAACGGCGCCTAATTAAGATACAGATGTTTTGACTTGAGCCAAACGGGTCTGTAAGGTAAAACCTGCTGCTCATTTTTATCCCCTTTCAGTTCAGTTTATTGATATTCAGCCTTTTGCATTATGGAGAACATGGATTTACAATGTTGCTTTTCTAAAAGTAGTCGACTCAAAAGCCGCTTTATGTCCAAAAGTTTGTAGACACTTGCCCATCCCATGTGTGATTTATTTATTTATTTTATTTCATTTCATTTCATTTCATTTCATTTAAATTTAAATTTAAATTTAAATTTAAATTTAAATTTAAATTTTATTTTATTTTATTTTATTTTATTTTATTTTATTTTATTTTATTTTATTTTATTTTGCTCGTTTGTTTTTAAATGAAATTTATTTGTTAATTTAATTTGTTCAATTTTCAATTCAATTCAATTTAATTTAATTTAATTTAAGTTTATTTTATTTTATTTTTTAAATGAAGGGTATTGGTTGCTCGTTTGTCCCCTTTTGCTGCAGTAACTGCAGGGTAAACAGCCTCTACTCTTCTGGGAGAGCTTTACACTAGATCTCGGAACAGTGCTGTAAGGGTATCCCTGCATTTAGTCACAAGAGCATTAGTGAGGCCAGGCACTGATGTTGGGTGTTCAGTTCTGGATCGCTCCTGCTCATCCAAATGGAGCACCATCATTTACCTACTTCATGGTACAGTACTGTGGGGGCTTTTAACCTGCTAGCCAGTGCTTGGCATTGGATACAGTGACCTTAGGCTCATGTGTAGCATCATGTGAGTCCCGTTTAATAGGTTACTGGTTTTCTATGGGGGTTGTACAAGCTGTGTGTGCGCAACTAAACAGCTGTCAACAATGGCTGCCTCTACAAGAAACTGAATTTGTTCCTTGTAAGGACTGTCCGGATACTCTTGGACATACAGTGTAGTGTGTATACAGTACATCCCGCAGCCTTTGAGAGACGTTTCTTGGTACAGCAAACCTGATCATGAATTTTGTACTAACTGGAAAACATTACGCTTCAACTTTAAAGGGGGCTTCCATCAATTCTCTGCTTAATTCAGGGGTTGAAATATAAACAAGCGCTTCCTTGGACGAAAAGATTTAGTGTAGAGAAGCCTACCAACTGGGATGTCTTTACAGCAGAGGCGATGGGAACCAGGGTCATGATGACAGCAGCACAGATAAAGCCAGTTTGTTAATAATCCTTAATTCTTTTCATGTGTAAATCTGAAGAAAGAAAAACGAAACATTTCTCTTTGCACTGTTTTGCCAAACGGTGCCCTGTGTGAACCCCTCTGCCATAAAACTATCCTACACCAGCATCTCAGAGAGCGTATTCATAACCATGTCATGTAATAGCTTTCTGGGAGCAAGCTTTTAGAGGCATCGGCTTCCTCAGACGTCTGGTTCCTATCACCACCACTAGTTTCTTTTTTTTAGAATGGAGCATTTAACAACAGACCACTCTGAATCTCTGATTTAGCCATGCCGATTTTTTCAGTCAGGGACATTTACTTTTACTTTTATTTTTAAATCTCTCATTAAGTTTAACACGACTCTCTCTCTCTCTTATTATCTCTCCATCTTCAGTTAGAAGTCCCATGTTAGTCAACCTGTTCCCTGATGAAGAATGAGGGATGTGCCTTCCTCCACCTGTCTGTCTCCTCCTACCTGTCACTCCTACTGACCTCACCTTCACGTTGGACCGTTGGATTCATCGGCCATGCTTGAGCCCTGGCTGTGACCCTTTAAGGATGCTGGTTTATCAGACTATTCTGATTCTGATGGTGAAGTCTCTCTATTCACGTTCAACTCTTTCATCAAGTGTTACTTGTTTACCTTAGTTCAACCTACACTACTGAACAGTCTGTGATTACTCCCTACCATACACATTTCTTGATCTATGTATTTATCCTTTATACACTTATTACAGTCACATTCCAGGAGAACCGACCCCCTCCTGGATAGAGTTTGGGATATCTGGGTATCTGGATATTTACAGTGTGATGTTTGTGAAGGATCAGGTTATACTTATCCCTCTTCAGGTCATCTCTTATTTCTTGACCACTGCATCATGGATGGAGCTGGTAATGGAGCTGTTTACCCTACCTCACTCTAGTTAGCCATGTTTCTCATCGCCATGAGATCAGCTGCTATGTCACCAGGCCAAAGAAATCCATTATTCCAAAAATGTATAGGGGAATTCCACCAATTTATGTAAGAGTGCTTTAACGTGATTTCCTCACAGTGGTGCTGATAGAAACCAGGGGTCAATTATATTTCTGAGACAGTAATATTTCTGTGGGGACAATTCTGTCTTGTAATGCCCTGCATATAACTTTCTACTATTACATCTCAGTGTATGTACACTGATCCATTGTATCAGCTCCACTGACCATATAGGACACTCTGTAGTCCTACATTTCCAGACTGTAGTCCATCTGTTTCTCTGTATACTGTATTACCCTGTTCTTCAATGGGCAGGACCCCCACAGGACCACCACAGAGCAGGTATGATGTGGGTGGTGGATCATTCTCAGCACTGCAGTGACACTGACGTGGTGGTGGTGTGTTAGTGTGTGTGGGGCTGGTGTGAGTGGATCAGACACAGCAGTGCTGCTGGAGTGTTTAGACACTGTGTCCACTCACTGTCCACTCTATTAGACACTCCTACCTTGCTGGTCCACCTTGTAGATGGACAGTCAGAGAGGATAGCTCATCTGCTGCTGCACAGTGCAGTGTTGGTCATCCTCTAGTCCTTACCAGTGGCCATGGGATGCTCCCCACAGGACACTGCCCACAGGATGCTGTTGTGCTGCATAGTTTTGGTTGGTGGACGATTCTCGGTCCAGCAGTGACACTGAGGTGTCCAGCAGCACTGCTGTGTCTGATCCACGCACACCAGCACCACGCCAGTGTCACTGCAGTGCTGAGAATGATCCACCACCCACATAATACCTGCTCTGTGGTGGTCCTGTGGGGGTCCTGACCATTAAAGAACAGGGTAATACAGTATACAAAGAAACAGATGGACTACAGTCCGGAACTGTAGCATGACAAGGTGCAACTATGTGCTACAAGAAGCACGCTAAAGAACTCGGACTCTGTAGAACTGAGCGTTTCATGTCAGACCACTCTGAGTGACCGTTTCGTTTATTTACGCACACCTTTTGTGGAATTCCTCTTAAATATACTGCCACATATACATGCCAGTCAGAGACCTTTCCAGCCCAGTCTTTTGGCTCTTCCTTCCTCCTTTCTTTTTTTTTTTCCAGTAACGGCCAAAAACATATGCTTAATGTCCGTAGCCTGTTTACACTGTGACTGATAACTGTGTTAGGACACTCCATTATTGGCATATATGGGAAACACTGGCCAGTTACGACACCTCTCTACCTCACCTTAACTCTAGCTGCTGATCCTTCACAATATTCACATGGAAAACAGTGTTACTCATTTTACACTTCGTGATAACCAGCACTGGGAGAGTTTGACTGCGAAAGGTTGAAGAAGTGAGGTGCACTTTTACTATGTACCTGGTCATTATTTACTATGCTGTCGTTATCTGTGAAGTTTCCTCCGTTTCTATTCTTATCTACAGCTGAGCCGCTTCCTACTAATGTGAATCTCATGTTTTACACTTCTCCGAGGACCAGAACTCAGTATTCCTCTACCTTTGTTACACATCCGTTCTGTTACTAGACATCTCTGACCTTCTGTCTGTAGAAGGACATATATGTGGTCACTTACAACAAGCCTGTGACACTTCAGCGGAGCAGTATTATACTGGTAAGAGTAAAGCTTGTGTCCAGTTATTCATTCAGAGGCCTGTAGTTGAGATGTTTGCCCAGGTTAACTAAACCTTCCGTTATTTGTTCCATCTAGTATGTAGAGTGGGTGATTCCGGGGGGCTCTGAACGTAAACTTGAATAATGTTATTCTGTGTGTCTGTCTTTCCTGGTTTAAGAGTGCGTACTGTAGATTCCTGTCCTATCTTGGGGTTCAACACTTGTTATTAGTGGCCACGGTCCTGAGCCTGGCCATTGTTTGAGAATGTAGGCGGAGTATTGTCTGGTTTAAATAAAAAGGGAATCAAATTTGTGTTGCTGTGTATTATATTTGTGTGGGTGTGTCAGTCGCAGTAGTGGGTAGTCACTAGTTACAGGTAATAGGGTTTAAATGGAATGTCATATAATTTACACTTATAATAAAAAAATTTAGTTGCATGCAAAATGAATTGATGGATTGCAATGCTGTTCGGATGGAAGATAAAGGTTACAACGGAAGAATAAATGATGAACAATTTAGACCAATATGGACAATATTTATTGAGGCACTGTGCTTTTTCTGGTAATATGTTGCCCCCTATTGTTTGGAGTAAGAATTTGACCGGTTGTGTCATTTTACAGATTGCTCCTTTAATGCCTCTTAAAGCTCCCTCACAGAAAGTTGTTGCACAACAGTTATGAATATGCCACCTGATGCAGGAGACATTGTTTTGAGTTAACGTTGGCACAAAACAACCTTTTCTTTATTTTATGTAGAGTGATTGAGCACTTTCCAAAACCTTTGGGATGAGCTGGAATGACCCGGAATAGATTATTGTATAAGCAGGTGTCCACAAACGTTTGTATGTATAGGGTTAAGCTGGGTTTGGGAGACTGGCCTTAAGTGTGAGTCATAACATCACTCATAGTTTAATTTTAACTTAAAGTTAACTCCAGCATTTTTACACATAATTCAGAGCAATTAAACGGTTATGATGTAAACCAAGTAATCCAGAGTTGTAGAAACTGAGTCAGAATCATTCACAGTAGAGTTTAAAGGAGCAATGTGCAATTTTTTCTTATCTTAAAGCATTACAATATTAACTAAAAACATTCCTGGTGATATGTTGCCCCCTTCTGTCTGGAGTATGAATTTGACAGGTTGTGTCATCTTACAGATTGCTCCTTTAATGCCTCTAAAAACACCCTTTCAGAAAGTCACTACACAAAACAGGTGTGAATATGCCGCCTGATGCCAGAGACATTGTTTTGAGATATTGTTGGCCCAAAACATCCTTTTATTTTAACCCATTTGTGGCAGAAGGGTACATGCAAGCAAAATGTCCTTCAGGATCAATAAACTATCTATCTATCTATCTATCTATCTATCTATCTATCTATCTATCTATCTATCTATCTATCTAAATAGTCCCCCACAATGTTTTATTATCCAGATTGTTGTGGAATAAAATGGCTATATTGGTATTGTAGTTACTATGACCCCAGCTTTCTATGGCTACCACTGTAAAGAAACCTGAGTCTCTACAATGAGCCATTTCACATCCAACCACTCTGAATGATTCCAACATAGAATAATTTTTAAAATTTGGTGGAATTCACTTTTAAGTAAAAATGGGATTAGCCATTAATTACATGTAAGGACATTTACCAGGACATTTACCAACACACTATAGATGAAGAATGACCTAGAACCTACAACAACCTAGCTAACCAAAGCAAAATCAACACTGAAGTCATTACTACAAGGTATCCCACCATATGGCGTCTGCACGAGTGACATCAGGAGGAGGCTGTGATGTCAGACGCAGAGCAAGACGTCACGGCGACTGTTTGCGAGCGCTGCGGGCCGGAGGAGCTTCAGTTCAGCCGACCCTACAAGCACAAAAAGAGGGAAAACTAAATGAAGGAAAACATCCAGCATAGCTTTAAACCTTTCCTACTCATAGTGGATGCAGCTTCCCGTCGGCAATCCGTCTGTTTTCGCTAATCGTTATGAACTTTTTGGGGCTACAGTCTCGTAATGAACGACGGAGTTAGCTTAGCTTAGCCATTTATTTATTTACGTAGGTAGCTCCGTTGCAGTTAGCTAAAAGCTAACGGCGCTTTAAAACGGACCGGGATTTAATTTCGGGAATAAACGGCAACGGTAAGTCTTGTTTTTTAAGTCTTTGTGCAGTTTGTTAGCTTTTTAGTTTCGGCTAACGGAGCTTCATGTTCGGATTCCCTCGTTCCACCTTAAATGGTGCAGTGGTTCCATTCTGCCGCCTCAGGCGCCAGTAATGGACCCACTGCACCTTTTAAGGTGGAACGGAGTAGTTCGAACAAGAAACTGGCGGAGAGGGTCCGGCCTGCTAATGCTAACTAGCTAGCAGAGCTACGCAGGCCTTTAGCCTATGGCTGATGTTTACATTTGCCTGGCAGTTCAGTCTCGCCATGAAACCGAAATATTTTGAAACTTGGCCATACTTTATCCCATCTGAGTCACTGTGCACGCATTTATATCGAATTTAGTTAGCTAGGAAAGTGAGCTAATAAGCTAAGCTAGCTGAAATCTGTACGTTACTTCGCCCTCATGTTAATGATGTTCTGCTCTAGCAGTCACTGTCAGCCCATTCTCAAAGCACAACCAGAGTAACCATGAGCTAGTTGAAGTTGGTTTAGGGTGGGAGGGGGGTTTGCAGTGACCTGCCTTTTTGATAGCAGGGCTTGATTTCATTCATACATGTTTGCTGCCCCTTCTTAAAAGCTGCCCAACAGGACACTTTGTCCCCTGTGTTTGGGTCCAGGCTGGTTTGCAGGAAATGCTGAACTAAAGGGGCATCCAGCCAAGCTGGGATCCAGCACAAACAAAGGCTGCTGAAACTAACTGAGCAGGAAATGAAGTCGAAATTTGTTTCCTTCGGTTCGTATTCCTCTGTTCTGCTTTTCCCTCCTATGCGGTTTCTCCAATGCCGCTCCAGTGCAGGGTGGCAAAGGGTAACCATGACCCATATGTGGAGAGCTGGGCAACCCTAAGCATGTCACATGTGGATTTGTGTTGATGTTGTTGTTATGAACCCAAGCGATCCGGACTGAGCTGTCCACTTTACCTTTATGTGAAACTGTGTTCAGACATCTAGTGGATCCTGCCTAGGAAAGAAGCTGGATCTGAAGGATTAATGCAGAACCGTTTCCTAGCTTGGCCTTAGGGGCGATGGGACCAAAACATTTCCAGTGCAGCTCATGTGACTGGCCTGACAGGAAACCGGTCTCTTCCCCTTTTTCCCTTGCTTTGTGCCTGGCTGGTTTCATGCACGCATCTGCCTTTATTCTTGGCATTTCAAGACCCGATCTCGGATCTTATGCAAGGCTGGATGATTTGACGATAGAGAAACGTGTGGAGGCCGTTTTGCACAAGTGAAAATGAAACAAGAGGAAGGCTCGGATAACACGGAGGGTATTAAATAAGGCATGCTATATATTCTCTATAACAGTGTAATATAGGTTTGTTATGTTTAAAGAATTCAAAGCATTATATTTATGATTTATTACCCATAAATTAGAGCTGCTTTTGTCTTACTAAAGATGTCACAGGTGCATTTTTTTCAGCACTTTCTATTCTTCACTGATGTTCTACATAGAAAGTACGATTTGGGCAAAATATTTAATTCCAAGTTTTCTGATCAATATTGCAACTATGGTTTGAACTGCTGTAATTCTCTATAAATTGAAGTTCATGCCTTCTTTTAGGGCAAGATGACGAGTGTATCCTCTTTATTCTAGCTTGAGGCTTCAATGCAGCCTGGTAACACCGGACTGCCAGTTATTTATGGCTGAATTCATAAACGTGGCACATGGGTTGTTTCCGATCTCATCCACAGGCAGTTCCCAAGCTCTGTGTTATTAAGTTCAGTTTTCCCACCTCAGATTTGTTGCAGCAGTGTAGTTTATAATGTGTGCAGTTACAAAAATGGCAGCTTATGCAAACCGCAACTTTCATCCTTTCAAATTGTGATTCCTTTTTCATCCCTAAATTTCCTTGCTTATAACCACTCATAAATAGAATTGCAGCTTTTGCTGAATATGAAATATGGATAGGGTTATATTAAATCAGTTCATCTTTCTGTACTAATAGAAGTTATGTGACTTCGGTCAGGGTGAGAAATGCCCAGATGCGGTTTTACAGTCCTGTGGCCCCGTTGTTCCCTGAATGAAATGAGCTTTTTTGGTGAGCTCATGAATAATTACATGAGCTCTGCTCTGATTGGCTGGTTGACAGCCAGACGCTGTGATAAAGCAACATGTCAAGGCGCATATAAAATGAAGTGCCATGTAAATAAGCCTTTACTAATTAACTGAATGGTTTTCAGACGGTTGGTGTTCTACTTTAACCAGGCTAAACTTGGCTTCCTGTTCGCCAGATTCTTAATTGAATGCTTTGTTCCCCCTTAAATGCTACAGCTTGTGCAGTCTTTGCTGCTTTTAGCTAGTAGCTGGTAGTTGTTACTCACTATGGGTCTTTCAGTTTAAAATGCTGCTACTTACGGGTTATGACTGGGATGCTGATTAAGGTGGAACTGCTCCTCTCTGAGTCTCTGAGAGTTTGAGAAACTGTCTGGAGTGAAATGTGTGAGTGTACAGACAACTCTGAATTAAAGATGACCAGGAACCTGTTTAGGATGTGGGAGCAGATGTCAGTCTCCTGTTCACCAGCTTGTTTTGTGGTTTGGATTGGTGACTGTATGCGCTACAGTATTTAAGGTGGAACGCTTTATTGGAATTAGAGGCTGGGGAATTGGAAGCGGCTTCAGCTTTGTTTAAAGATGAACGTCACCCATCCGTTGTTGTTTCACTGGGGCTGATGTACGTAAATCGAGACACGACTGTGGCGTGAAGTGTTTGAGGTTCACGGTATGTCCGTTCTATGTACCGAACTTTCCTTATTCAACCATGACGACATTAATGCAGTTTTCCATTTTATGGCATGTTTAATTTAATTCTGTGCTGTTTGCTTGTGTTAGCTACTGCCTTACAGTTTGCTCTCTGCTGTATGTGTCATTTACATCATTTTAAATCCATAAAATATGAAAAAAGTGCTTTGTATCTGGTCAATGTGGTATAGCACTGTGTAAGGCAGCCTGACAGACACTTTATTGATCCCAAAGGAAATATAGCAGCCAGTATACTGAGTAAACATAATATCCATGAGCATATACTGGTGTTGTGTCTAGAGTATCCAGGAGGGCAGATATACAGTAAAGTGATAACAGAGCCGATTAATAAACCTCTGATTTAACATTAGAGATTCAGTCCTCATCTGTCCTCGGTCCTCTTTCGGCCCCACTGGGAAAAGTAGAAGGACCTGGTGGCTTTTGGGACAAAGGATCTCCTGAGTCTGTCTGTCTGTCTGTAGAGCAGCTCTGAGAGTAAGGTTCCTTTGGTGTAACAGTAAGAGAAGGAAAAGAAACATAACTCAGACATCCCTTTAATATTAGTATTAGTGCAACTTTGCACAGTCAAGTCACATTATTATGACCACCAGCTAATATCCAGAGAAACCATTGTGTGCAACACAGACAGCAGCTAGACTGGGAGTGACTCAGTAAGGTCCTGGGAGGTTGTCACAGGTATCTGGAGCCATGCTGACGGCATTGCATCCCACATCGGCTGGAGGGTGCATGGAGGTGGATCCATGGTGCTGAAGATCGAGGTGGTCCCATAGATGCTCAAGTCTGGGAAATTTACTACTTAGAAGTCTTGTTCATACTCTTCCAACCAGTGTTTGACCTCTCTAGCTGTGAGACATGTTGCTTTGTCTTGCTGGAAGATCCCATTCGCCCCAGTGAAGACAATCAGCATGTGTGTATGTGATCTGCAGTGATGGATTCATACCCAGATCAGTTGAGATTTTCTTCCACATGGATGAGTGTGCCCTGAGAATGACATGAAAGCATAAGCTGTAAATGTATTATTAGTGTTTTTACTAATTATTATTATTATTATTATTATTATTAATATTAATAAGAGCTTGGTATCTTTATGGACAGTTGTTAGATGGTGACTTCGTAGTCTGTTTTCTTTGTGCAGACTTAATCCTACCAACAAGGCGGACGAATCCTAACAAATGAATCAGAACGCCTGCACTGTGCCCCACCTCTCTCTTTCGCTCTCGCTCTCTCTCGCTCTCTCTCTCTCTCTCTTTCTCTTTTTCTCGCGCTCTCTCTCTCTCGCTCTCTGTCTCTCTCTCTCTTTCTTTCTTTCTCTCTCTCTCTCTTATTCTCTCTCTCTCTCTCTTTCTTTTCTCGCTCTCTCTCTCTCTCTCTCTCTCTCTCTCTCTCGCGCTCTCTCTCTCTTTCTCTTTTTCTCTTTCTCTCTCTCTCTCTTTCTCTTTTTCTCTTTCTCTCTCTCTTTCTCTCTCTAACTCTCTCTTTCTTTCTTTCTCTCTCTCTTATTCTCTTTCTCTCTCTCTCTTTCTTTCTTTCTCTCTCTCTCTCTCTCTCTCTCTCTCTCTCTCTCTCTCTCTCTCTCTCTCTCTCTCTCTCTCTTTCTCTCTCTCTCTCTGTCTCTCTCTCTGTCTCTACCCCTTTCCCCCCTCATCCTTTCTCTCTTTGTCACACTCATACAAACACTAAATACCGCAAAGTACCGCTGTTCAGGATTTCCCATGTTAGGTCAGGAGTGAGTCATGGTGTGGAGTAGATGTTTAAACCAGTGCGGTATATGAGAATGTGTGACGTTAAGCAGATCACCTTTTGATGACAGCTTTAAGTAATGGTGTAGAGTGAAGTTACAGAGTTCATGAAGCTGTACTCTCACTGAACAAGACCAGCTTGCAGCCTGCTGAATTAACAAATGGCAAATTATCCCCTCTCAGGGTGGTTGGAGTGGACCTTCAGGGGTGCTGTGGGGCACAGAGGAATGAGTCATGACCTCTGTTGTGGTAATAGACGGTGGAGGGAACATACTGGAGTATGTCACTGGAGAAGAGGAGGCCCAGCAGGTAAATCATTCTGTTTTGAGTTTTGTACATTACAAACAACAACTGCACGTTAAACTATACAGAACACACGTTCCCTGCTGAGGATGTGTTAACTTATTTTTACTGGAAAATCACTAAAACATGTAATTCTATCCAAACTGGCACACGACTGTACATTACAATACATATACACCTCATTGTATCTACACTTACTGCATTATCAGCTCCACTGACCATACAGGACACTCTGTAGTTCTACAGTTCCAGACTGTAGTCCATCTGTTTCTCTGTATACTGTATTACCCTGTTCTTCAATGGTTGGGACCCCCACAGGACCACCACAGAGCAGGTAATATGTGGGTGGTGGATCATTCTCAGCACTACAGTGACACTGATGTGGTGGTGTGTTAGTGTGTGTTGTGCTAGTGTAAGTGGATCAGACACCTCAGTAGTATTGCTGGACTTGGAGTCGTGCCTCAACCAACTATCCAGCCAGCACCGTCCTGTGGTCAGCGCTCTGTGTGTCTAATAGAGTGGACAGTGAGTGGACACAGAGTTTAAACACTCCAGCAGCACTGCTGTGTCTGATCCACTCACACCAGCACCACACATTTGTGTGTATGTGTGTGTGTGTATATATATATATATATATATATATATATATATATATATATATATATATATATATATATATATATATATATATATATATATATATATACACACACACACACACACACACTCAGTTTCTTTCTCTCTCTCTCTCTCTCTCGTGTTTGTATAGTACATTGGTAGTGTGTTCTTATCTTATTCTTTTTCTTTGTTTTAATAAAGCCTGTCGTTTTGCTCTTGCTCCCTTTGACCTGAGTTTACCTGCTCCTTGTGTTGTTAGGAGGTGTGTTCTGATGGGGTGGTTGTACCTGGGGAGGAGGTGGAGTGTCCCGCAGTGATCGTGGAACAAGTGAACAGTGCAGAGGTGGAGCAGTGCTATGCTGCTCAGGTGCTTGTGTGCGACGATGAGAACACCTACGTCATGCAGGATGTGGCTGAGGAGCAAGTAGTGGAGACCGAGCTGCAAGACGACGGCACAGGTAAGCGTTGCTTTGATGGTTTTTGTCTAGACACTAGCGAACGAGAGGCGATGAGGATACTGGGTGCATTTACAAAATGGACGTGACCTCATATTGTAGGCTGTGGAGAAGAGGTATCCGAATAGACCTGAGGGTCTTGTGCTTGGTGTTCATTTTGGGGCTGTCTGTAAAACATAGTGGTGTTCTACATCAGCTAATAAATTAATGTGGTTATTTAATGATTGTGGTGAAAATAGGGCTTGGATTTGTTTAAGCTGAGATGACTTACCTATGATCAGGTGCATGCTCCTCTGATTAGTTTAAGTGGTCTCATCAACTCATCTATAGGCCGTTCACAGGCTCTGTTAAAACTGGTTTAGACACCACTGATGATAAAATAGACTGGAAATTAAATTCTTGCGATTTCTTTTCTTTGCAATTTCACTTTAAAAATGATTCATCTTTCCGACATGACACAACCTCTTCTGCAGGTTCTACTGTTCCGTGAAAAACACCTAGGTGCTTGATCAGCAGGGTAGCTCTGCAGGTTGGTCAGTACCAACATACGGTAGGGATTAGTGATACGGTAAAAATATCACGATGCAACAAAAAGTTAAAATATGAAGTAGAATTAAAAATACATGTGTTTTGATATTAGGGATGGAGTGAGAATGCTCAGCTGTCTGTGATGCCTTTTCAGCATAGTGATGAGGACAGCCTGCTTTTTGAATATTTTGAGGAGCTGTATGGGACTAGTAGTTATCTAGCAATATGCTTCAGGGAAGCAATGCATCTAAAACCTGGTCATGTTAATATGGAATTTGAATACTCTTATAAACATCTGTGATTGAATATATTTACATTATTGTTTAATTGTCATTACACCATAAAAGCTTGACTACCAACTTTGCAAAAACAGCCTTATTTTCGGCTCCACATCATAGAAAACTGAATGTTCTCCATTATTAGGTAAATGTTATTAAAGTTTTAAAATGTACACTTAATTCTCCAGTCCGTACGGTCAGTATATCGTCACTGTCCAAAGAAAAACAAGCATCTCCAAAATAGCAACGTTACAGAAACCAAAACCCAAGTTAATTCTAATGTAAGTCAATGAAACCGGACTTTCACAGTGTAATATGTATGTGTGTGTGTATATATATATATATATATATATGTGTATGTGTATGTGTGTGTGTGTGTGTGTGTGTATATATATATATATATATATATATATATATATATATATATATATATATATATATATATATATATATATATATATTATATATAATGTGTATATATGTATGTATATAACACTATGTTATAAAAAGCCTTTCTGTTTACCTGAATTTGCTAGAAGCGTTTAGGTTTAGCTAAATGTTCTCATGAGTGCTTCTGAATGGGCTTGCAAATTAGAACCGAGCTAATTTACATATCAATCTTAAAGGCCCAGTCACAAGAACAGCCTTTCTAAGTTTTAGGTCGTGAAAATATAAAAAGAGGTTATGAAAATAGGATGTAAAAATGAACTGTGACTGCTTTGATGCATAATCCCACATAAATATTATAAATGGACCTCAAGTAAGACAGAATGCAGGTTACGGGCTCTTTATAGACAGAACTGTAGGACTAGAGAGACGGTTATTGGACTGATGGTGTACGGTTAAAGGGTGGGCTGTCAGAGGAGTGGCTGTCTGTATAACCGGATGTGTTTCACTAGTGGGATTTGCAGGCCCACTTCAGAAGTCCCAGGTAGAAGTGCTTTAAAGGGGAAATCCACCAGTTTTTGAAAATTGAATATAGTTAAATGATCCAGATGTAAACAAAGTCAGTGAGTGAGGTTTGATCTGAAACACTGTCGTAAAGGAACTTGCTGAGAATTATTTTCAGTGGTGGTGATGGGAACCAGACGTGTGAAGAGTTTAACGGCCCTTACAGCCCCCTTATAGAGGGTTATTATCAAAATGGTTATGTTTACGCCGCCTGATGCCTTAGACGCTGCTTACGCTTAAAACCTCTCGGTAATCCATTTATGATAAAGGTGACCTGTTATGTTTTTCCTTTTTCCTTTAACATTGTATGGAGCTTTTTGGGCATGTAAATGAAACACACAATTGACTTGCGAATATGGCTCTACCATCTTGTTCTACATGACTTTCCGGATTGGACTCTGGATCAAGCGGTGTGTGGGCAGAGCAGGAACCACTCTGGTGGCTGACCAGACCGAACAGATTGAGTGAGCTGACCAATCAGAGCACTCTGAGCTCATCAGGGGGTGGGGCTTAAGGACAAGACTGAGCATTTCAGAAGAGGGGGTGCTGAATACAGATGAACAGTATGAGGGGGAAAAATTAGACCCCTGGTTTCATTCACCAACATTCATCAAGATACTCCTCTAGTTTTCTCTACAAGGAACCAGTTCACATTAAACCAGGCGGTTCAGACGGTTTCTCAAAGCAGATCTTCTGAGATGGCGATCTGTCCGCAGTCTTTATTTGCACGTAATCAGATCAGATTTGTGCATCCAGACATCGCATTAATGACTCGCTGTGATGAGTTGGGCAGCAGTAACTGTGTGGATACATGGGTCATGTGGCTGTCATACACGGATGCAGGAGTGATGGTGGAGCATCAATCGCTCTGTCCAGCCAATTCTTTGATCCTGAAAGAGGCCCGAGCATCCAGACTGAGACATATCTGTAAAAATCTGATTGCATTCACATTTTAAATCACCATTTGCAAATGAATCCAAATCCAGATGATCAAAAATCAGTACACTCTGGACATGCAGTCTGAACATGACCTTTGTTTAAATCACAATTTAATTATTTAGAATTTTTTTAAAACTGAGTGGAATTCCCCTGTTTACTGTGTGGCAGCTTGGCTAAAATACAGCTGGGATAGTCGTGAGAGTTCAGCCGGCTGTAGGTTAGCTTCCAGCAGACACCAAACAAGAGCGTTTCCTGCCCCACACTATGACTGGAAGCTCAAGAGCGACATCTCGTGGTGGCTTTGTGGAAGTTCAAGGCTATTGTTACTTCCTTTGTGGAATGAGCAGGAAGGCTAAACACTGGAAGTGAGCGCAAACGCAGATCTGCTCACAGTTTTTGGGCGGGAAATGCGATTTCACAAAAAACCGAATAGCTTGTAATGATTTTTGGTGGGTCGAGCCCGAATGTTGAACTTGCCTCGTTCAAAATACGTGCAGCTGAGCGGCGGAAGGTTCCAGTGGCCCTGGTGCGCGCAAATGCACTGTTTCCGACGGGCGGCGGAGCGATACAGGTGTGCGTGATGGTGCTTCGCTTCAGAAAGTAGTCCTACCCGCGTCCGGGGGAAATAATGGCGACTCCGTTTGACGAGGAACCTGAAAATCAGCTGGATTTACTCCTCAAAGCTGGTAATAATGAGTGAAGTGTTTTAAGGTGACGGGAAGGTGTGGGTTATGTGTGGGGTTGCGGTGCTGAGGGGGAACGAAGAGCAGTTTAGCGATAGGTCTGGAACTAGATAACTCACTCAGAGCAGTAAGTCGGGACTTTACAGACATCATATTTTAGACTCCGGGCGGTAAAAGCAGCGAAAGTTGGGTTTTGTGTGCAGGAAGGGGTTTAGTTTAGGTGCTTAGTTTGTTGGAGCTCGTTGGGGGCTGTTTTTATCCCTCTCTCGCTGCGTGTAGCGGACTGATGCGAGCTGTGGGAGAAACCAGGAAGTTTGGATTTGTGTATCTTTCTCGTGTTTGCCACGCTGCTCCTCTCACCACAACACGCACATCTGGGGGCGTTGTGGAATAATCTCCGTTTCTGATCTAACTGTGTTAAGATGGGCTTGCTTTGGTGACATAACGGTTTGGTGAAGGGCTTTTACGACGAAGCTATAGGCAGCTTTTTTTATCCGCCAGCTTCTGGGTCGAATTTCTCCGTTCCACCTTAAATGGTGCTCAGGCGCCAGAATGTAACTGCTGCACCATTTAAGGTGGAACGGGAAAATTCCAATCAGAAGCCAACTTCACTATTTCGATACAGTTTGTGCTTTAGCTCGTTATAACCTCCTTCTCAGCGAACATATGACTTTGTGTGTGCGTTTCATCCGTTTTCGAGCCTTGATTTCTAAGTCGAGTCCAACTAAACCGAACCGGATTGTGGTTCGAGTAACTCAGCCCAACACTTTTTGCCTATCTGCTGCCTCAAACTCTCACTCAAACATCGGATTTCAAGCTTTGTTTTTGTCCCAGGATGGTACTATTTTATGTTGGTGGCGGAAGTGTTTGGAGGAGAGTGGGACGGACCGCTCGTCGCTATTTTTTTGTTTAAATCTGTCTCCTGGCCAATCAGCGGGCAGCGGGGCGAAGTGACGTCACCGCGCAGCCAATCAGATGGAAGGGCGGGAGTTGATTGACGTCCACGTCCGGGGAGTTTGTAAACATGGAAGTGGCCGTGTGAGAGACACAGAGGGTCAATATTGACCACATTTAATTGTGTTAAATTAATAAATAAATAAAAAATAGCGTCTAATAATGTTTCCCCTCAGCAGAGTCTGTATAACCTTTCACGAGAAAAAAGGTTTCTTGGGTAAATGGAGTTTTTGTTGATGATTTTATTTGCTATTTTTATTGACTTTTGTTTCATTAAAGGGCCCATATGCGATATTTTTTGTGCGTGTGAATGTTGTATCTTCTTGAACATTTTGTACGACTTGCACCTTACATAAAAACAATTCAGTTCACCATTTGGCCGTTTTCTGACATCCCTAATTGCTTAGAATGAAACAGGCGATTCTTGTTAATGTGCATTTTAAAGGTGCCATAGCATGCATTTAATCAGCTGTTGTTTCCCATGTCTAAATAGAAGCTGTGTAAAATGCCCTGATGCGGTTTTACGTGTCCATATACACCCTATGATAAGGTTATAGCACGAAACTGAGTTGTTTTCCATTTATTTATGTATTTATTTATTTGTTTATAATATTATTTATTTATTGTCTTCTTATTTATTTGATGAGGTCTGCTTTGTTAAGCTATATTACAGGCCCCCTTCATTCTGTTCATCACACAGAAGCAACATGTTCAAACAGAAAATAAAATAAATTGGCTTAAACTACAAACACAACATAATGGAAACAATTTAAATTTAAGTTCTGTTTTTAATAGGTTTTATTGAAGTATAGAAGTATTTTACTGCTCATTCCATGTGACATAGGCCTTTCACACTTGCTGTGTTTTTATTTTTCAATGTGCTTAAATACAAGTAAAATTATGCGTATTATTAATTAATTTATTTTTAGATATTTGTTTTACATGAACAGGCTGCTGTAGTTAAATAATGAAGCGAGGGAAACATACAAATAATAAAACTACTGTAATGAAATAAGCTGGTGATTTAATGGATTGACATCTAATTAATCTAATTAAGTCATCTTTTATATTGTTTAATTACAGGTAATTTGGTACTATATCATATATTAATAATGATAGAATAATATAATATTCTGAAAAAAACACTTCTGTTTTGGCACTTATGGGGATATAAGGGTAACTATGGGGACTGGAAATCGTATGTAATTGTAATGGAGGATTTATGCCTCTCTTGTCTCTTTCACACTTTCTCAGTGGAGGTCTCAGTGCAGGACAAAACCATCGAGGCAGCTGAAGCTCTGCTGCACATGGACTCTCCTGCCAGCCTGCATGGAGACCACAGCCCAGGTACTCACATAGTCTCAGTCTTGAGTGTGTGTCTCCCTGTCTGTCTATGTGTACTGTACAATAGACTCTAGTCTTGAGCTGAATATGTGAGTGGTGCAGAGTGAAGCACTAGCCTCCCCGACACTGTTCTCTGATAAAACAGATGCCCAGTGATGAATAATGTTGCAGTGTTAGACAACATGCTGTTCTAGGCATATCTAATATACCATTAACCCTTGCAAAACACTAACCAAGCACATCCTTCATTGTAAAGTGGGCACAACTAGTCCAGATTAACTCTATTTGATGCCATATGGAATAGAAATTATTAAATAGAAGTCGCTGTATTCAGTTTTTAATTATTTTTTTAAATGTAGCACTGCGGGTTCTGTTTTTTTCCAGTTCATTTTGATCAGCTGTATTAAAAGAATATGTATAGTATTTGTTGAGGTATTTTAATGTTAGATTTTGCTGCATTACCTGCAGTGGTGCAGAATTTACAGTGCCCCACCTATAGTGGTGCAGAATTTACAGTGCCCCACCTATAGTGGTGCAGAATTTACAGTGCCCCACCTACAGTGGTGCAGAATTTACAGTGCCCCACCTACAGTGGGGCAGAATTTACAGTCCCTCACCTACAGTGGGGCTGAATTTACAGTGCCCCACCTACAGTGGTGCAGAATTTACAGTGCCCCACCTACAGTGGTGCAGAATTTACAGTGCCCCACCTACAGTGGTGCAGAATTTACAGTGCCCCACCTACAGTGGGGCAGAATTTACAGTCCCTCACCTACAGTGGGGCTGAATTTACAGTGCCCCACCTACAGTGGTGCAGAATTTACAGTGCCAGACCTACAGTGGTGCAGAATTTACAGTCCCTCACCTACAGTGGGGCTGAATTTACAGTGCCCCACCTACAGTGGTGCAGAATTTACAGTGCCAGACCTACAGTGGGGCAGAATTTACAGTGCCTCATCAGCAGCCATACAGAACAGTGATTGCACACAACTCCACTGGTTGGAAAACAACGACATGGCAGAAATGTTGGGTTGGCATTGAGTTGTATAGTGTTCTTTTCATTCAATACAGTTCAGTTCAATACATGAAATAG
Source organism: Prochilodus magdalenae (assembly GCA_024036415.1). Classification (NCBI taxonomy): domain Eukaryota; kingdom Metazoa; phylum Chordata; class Actinopteri; order Characiformes; family Prochilodontidae; genus Prochilodus; species Prochilodus magdalenae. Next base: position 241,030 of record JAMWET010006157.1, read on the forward strand.
ATGTTCTAGGAATTAATCATATGGAGTACACACAGAGCGACAAACAGGAAATGGCATACCCGGGGTGGCGGTGGAGTTAGAGTGGAGTGATAATGGAATAATTTTTTAATTGAAACACAGTTAGTTAAACTCAAGTACTTATCGAGACATTGAGTTTGTGTGTGTGTGTGTGTGTGTGTTGAGGAGCTCTGTTCCACATTGCTCATTGATTTTCCAGGGTTAAAAGTACATAGAGGTAGGGGTTGTGCGAGTGGTAGGGTGACATGTTGGAGTTGTCTGTTGCCTTTATGGACTCTCTCTCTCTCTCTCTCTCTCCTTGTGTAGAAGAGTTCCTGTCTGAGATGGAGGTGGAGGTGAGAACTGAGGAGATGGGGCCTGTTGAGGACTCCATCACTGTCCTGGAGCAAAAAGACCTGCAGAAAAGGAAAAGAGGTAACATGCACGTGCTGGGTTTCTGGGGTGTACCTTCGTAGTTGTACGTTTAAAGTCTTCAGCTCATTTTAATGTTAGTCGCCCTCTAGCTCTTTACCAGCGTTTGGCTTCTGACCACAGGGTCACTGTTGACTTGATATTTTTGGTAAGCCAACAGGTCTTAACCCAGCAGAGACGGTGATGTGTTTGATTATTACAAGGTGTTCTCCGTGAACTTGGTAGGTGACAGCATTTTTTTGTTTTCCTCTTGTTTTCCAGCAGGCCGGAAACCCAAAACGCCACGAGCTCACTGTGATGGCTCCCTGGATCTCATTTACAAAAGGAAATCGAAGGAGAGCAGGGGTATGTGTGCACCTGTCTATATACCTTTACGTTAGAGACAAAGACCCAGTCCATGCAGCAGTTATTCATGCATGTATGATTATGTGTATTGCAGGCACCACCACATATCTGTGGGAGTTTCTGCTGGACCTTCTGCAGGATAAAGAAACCTGTCCCAAATACATCAAATGGACCGAGAAAGAAAAGGGCATCTTCAAGCTGGTGGACTCCAAAGCAGTGTCCAAACTCTGGGGAAAACATAAGAACAAACCCGATATGAACTACGAGACGATGGGAAGGGCGCTCAGGCAAGTGGACTGTGGACCAACAGATGTTTGAGTAAATGGCTTTCAGTGAGTAGAATAGTAAGTTTCTAATGAGACTGGTGTTCGTTTGTTCAGGTATTATTACCAGAGAGGCATTCTGTCCAAGGTGGAAGGCCAGAGGCTGGTGTACCAGTTCAAAGAGATGCCTAAAGACATTGTTTTCATTGATGATGATATCGACGACGGTGTCGATAAGGGAAAGAGACAGAGTCCCACAGCAGCCGACTGCACTACCCCTAAAAAGAGGAAGGGAAGAGTCTCTCCTGTGTTACCTTCAACACCAATCATCAGCTTCTCCTCAGGACCTGAAGGCCTTGTGTCTGTGCAGCAGTCACCTGCTACCACAACAACCATCCCCAGGTGAGACCTGCAGGAATGATCAGTCAGAACTCTGTCTCTCTCTCTCTCTCTCTCTCTCTCTTGCTCTCTCTCTCGCTCTCTCGCTCTCTCTCTCACTCTCTCTCTCTCTAACTCTCTCTCTCTCTAACTCTCTCTAACTCTCTCTCTAACTCTCTAACTCTCTCTCTATCTCTCTATCTCTATCTCTCTCTCTATCTCTCTCTATCTCTCTCTATCTCTCTCTCTCTCTCTCTCTAACTCTCTCTCTCTCTCTCTCTAACTCTCTCTCTCTCTCTCTCTCTCTCTAACTCTCTCTCTCTCTCTCTCTCTCTCTCTCTCTCTCTCTCTCTCTCTCTCTCTCTCTCTCTCTCTCTCTCTCTAACTCTCTAACTCTTTCTGTTTCTCTCTCTCTCCCTTCCTTTATCTCTCTCTCTCTCTCTCTCTCCCTCCCTCTTATTTCTCTTTCTATGGTTCTCATACTTTATTGTGCTTATTTCTCTAAATTTTTCTTTTTATTCCTTCATACTCCCTCTTTCTCTTTCTTTCTTTGTTCCACTCTTTCTCACTTTATTTCTCTTTTCCTTTTAGAACGGTGCGGCTGGCCATGCAGGTTCCCGTCCTCATGACGACGCCACAAGGTCAAAAGGTCTCCACGGTAACAATCAATTCACCCACCGGTGCCTCTTCCATCCTGGCCAGCCCGGTCGCCGGGGGCAACAGCGCAGGAAAGGTCATGCTGCAGGCAGTGCCCACGCTGGTTCCCGCACAGGGCCAGAACGGAGAGCGGATCACGCTGCAGCTCATCACCCTTCCCGCGACTTCAGCTAAGACAGGCAGCCCCATCACCCTCCGCACGCTCGCACCCGTCACGGGCCCCGCCGCCAGCGCCCAGGTCCTGCAACTCGCCGTTCCAGCCACTGTAAGCGCCACTGTGAGTCCCACAGTGACCGCCCCACCTCTCACTGTACAGACGGCCCGCACGCCGGATACAAAGCCAGCCATGTCTCTACAGGACGTGAAGATCATAAAGCTTGAGCCTATGGAGGCTATGGTTCAGAGGCTGGAGACACACGCAGGGAACTCGCACACAGATCAGGCCAGCTCACAGAGCTGAGACTACAGGCACAGAACCAAACAAGCAGCATTTAGAGGAAAACTCAGAGGAGTTTTCTCAGGTGTATTTGGAACCACGACGGCACAGATGGCCTTTTATAACGGGCAGCGTGGGTATCAGGTTGGACTGAAGTACTTCAGCGATGAAACCAGCACTACATACAGCCTAATCCCCCTGCCCCCATTTACATTAACACTATGTTCAAGTAATCAGTCTCCAGCCTGGATATGTATTTGGAAGCGGAGCAGGGGAGATGCTGTATTTTTTCATTACTGTGTTTTTTCCTGTACCAGACGTTTTGACCGGTTTCTGAGATAGACCGTCTGAGCTGTGAGGTTATGCCGGAAGGTCGGACCTGGTGATGCAGGCAGAACTGAGTCACATAAACCTGAAAAGAAGAGAAGCTTTTCACCAGCTCACCAACAGGAGCGGAAGGGACTTTGTACATAACAGTGACCCAATACTCGTAGCGAACAAAAAGTTCAAAAAAGTAAAAAAAAAGTAAAAAAAAAAAAATCCAAGGCACAGCCTTGAGTCACAAATCTTTTCCTTTACTTCAGAATTGTATGAAGCTGATTGTACCTTGCTTTTTTTTCTGTGTAAATAGGAAAAACTCTTTTTGATATTTTGTACCAGGCAGTGTTTTTTACAGTTTGAAAAGCAGCTGCGTCTTCAAAAGGCTCTTAAAGCTTCTTAGAGCTTCATCATTTCACCGTCTTACGTTTTGACTTTTTTCCTTTATAAAGCATTTACCCCGTCAGCACCTGCTTCCTGCAGAGTGTGTCCACCGCTATTTCCATTGCTCATTATTTTACACTTGTGTACAAAAAAGGGAGAGAAAGTCGCGCGTCTGTTTGGACTGAATTATATTGCATATTCAATATTTGAAGCATTTATTTTGTTGTACTCCTATCCGAACTTGTATCCAAGTAGATTTAAATATAGAGGACTTAATTATGCAAAAATGGGGTTTGAGCTGTGTTCTTTTCTTCTCTCTTCACCCTAAACCGTTTGTATGTGTGGGGGAGGAGGGATCTCCAAGATACGGCACCACCTGGGACACAGCCTCTGCATTTTCAGTGTCCAGAATATAGTATACCCCGCACCCTTCCTCCCCCCCTTCTGCATGATGTCTAGGCTTATTGAACCTCTACTGGGACTCTCTTAGGCCCAGACACTTAATGAGTAAGCCCAGTCTTTTAAGGCCCTGTTCATTCTGATCATGTAGGAATGCTGAAAGGTTTGTAGTACCCTCCTCATCCAGGGCTTCGTCTGGAATGGAGGATGTTAGCAGGGAATTGGTTCTCCCTTCGCCGCAGTAACAGCCTCCACGCCTCTGGGAAGACGTTTCGGCTGCAGTGAGCTTCTGGGAAGACACTAGCTGTTGCAGTGAGGATCGGGCTGCGTTCACAAGCATTAGTGAGATCAGGTACTGATGTTGGGGGATCACATCCGGATCACTCCAGCTCCTCCCAAAGATACTGGATACCAGAGATGCTCCACAGTCTAACGCCGCTGGGGCTTTCTACTCACTCTAGCCCACACTAGGTGTTGGGCATGGAGGCCCTAGGCTCATGTGCAGCCACTCCAGAGCTTCCCGTTCCACTGGTGAGCTTCCCGTTCCACTGGTGAGCTTCCCGTTCCACTGGTGAGCTTCCCGTTCCACTGGTGAGCTTCCCGTTCCTTTGGTGAGCTTCCTGTCCATTGGTGAGCTTCCCGTTCCATTGGTGAGCTTCCCGTTCCATTGGTGAGCTTCCCGTTCCACTGGTGAGCTTCCCGTTCCACTGGTGAGCTTCCCGTTCCACTGGTGAGCTTCCCGTTCCACTGGTGAGCTTCCCGTTCCATTGGTGAGCTTCCCGTTCCTTTGGTGAGCTTCCCGTTCCATTGGTGAGCTTCCCGTTCCATCGGTGAGCTTCCCGTTCCATCGGTGAGCTTCCCGTTCCACTGGTGAGCTTCCCGTTCCACTGGTGAGCTTCCCGTTCCATCGGTGAGCTTCCCGTTCCATCGGTGAGCTTCCCGTTCCATCGGTGAGCTTCCCGTTCCATCGGTGAGCTTCCCGTTCCATCGGTGAGCTTCCCGTTCCATCTGTGAGCTTCCCGTTCCATCTGTGAGCTTCCCGTTCCACTGGTGAGCTTCCCGTTCCACTGGTGAGCTTCCCGTTCCATCGGTGAGCTTCCCGTTCCATTGGTAAGTGCTTTTCTATGGAGCAAATAAATGTGTATGTAAGGGTGCACCTTAAAGTAGATGGATTAACTAAGTACCACTGGAGGGGAGGTCTGAAAGCTCACGGCCATCCGTAGACGTAATACATTTGCACATTATGTAAACTAGGAAGTGGCATCTCAGCGGACTGCCTCAAGTTCACACGCTTCCCCAGGGGCACCACAGTGCGCATGAACGTTCTCGCAGGAGGTCAGGTGTCTCATATGTCCTTCATTTTGCCCTTTGGCGTGAAATGACACTCGTATTCCGCTTCTCAAATGGGTGATCTATTTTCTGCCATGGCTGCCACGTGTATCTGTGTGACTTAGTACCCCTACAGTGACTGACTGGAGTCAATCTGTTCCTCTGTATACTGCATTAAACCCTACTGTTAGCGGTGTCTCCTCCACTTGACCCAGCCAAACACATCTTCACCACCTCAGGGTCACTGCAGTGATGAGAATGATCCACCACCCACATACTACCTGCTCTGTGGTGGTCCTGTGGGGGTCCTGCCCATTGAAGAACACGGTGATACAGTATACAGAGAAACAGATGGACTACAGTCTGGAACTGTGGACCTACAGAGTCTCCTATATGGTCAGTGAAGCTGATAACATGGCCCCTCGTGGAGTGTAGATACAGGGAGGTGTTCCTAATAACATGAGCTTCATGTTAGTTCTGGAATGAAGGCTGGGATCGGAGTCATGTCTGTATGGCACTGGGGCTTCAGCACTAGTGTCAGCGATGACGCCAGCTGGCTTGCTCTTGCTGAAATTAGACCGTGGTTCCTTTTTCTGTACTCCTGAATGTACGCGTGAAGGCTTATTGGTGTGCGAGGCTGCTCTCCAAGATACGTCCTGTTCTTTGTTCCCTCTGCACGTTCTTCTGTTCTCTGGGAGCTCAGAGCGACTGAGTCCAGAATAGATTAGATTAAAGGATCAGCATCGTTCCTTCCTGATCAGCATAAAGGCTGCCTTTCTCTGAGAGCGAGGAGACAAGCGGGGCACGGGCCACGAAGGAGGTTTGGTGTTTAGTAGATTCAGACACTTCGCATGGGTTACAGACTCTTGATGATTTAAAGGGAACCTTAATCCAAGTTTTCTTCAGAAGACTTTAAATTTAAGATGTTGAATTAAGGCAGAGGAACATAGAACACAGGGATGTGGACCGAGCGGGCAGTCTTAGCAATGTAGCATTCCATAATTAGGTACTTGAGACATGAACAAGATGTGATCATCTGTCTCTCTCTTTCTGTCTGTCTGTCTCTCTCTCTCTCTCTCTCCCCCCCCCCTCTCTTGCCCCCTCTTTCTTTTCTGTCTCTCCCCCTCTCTCTCTCCCACTCTGTCTCTCTTTTCTCTCTCTCCCCCACTCTGTCTCTCTTTTCTCTCTCCCCCCCTCTGTCTCTTTTCTCTCTCCCTCCTCTCTCCCTCACTCTGTCTCTCTCTCTCTCTCTCTGTCTCTCTTTTCTCTATCTCCCCCACTCTGTCTCTCTTTTCTCTCTCCCCCACTCTCTCTCTTTTCTCTCTCTCTCCCCCACCCTGTATCTCTTTTCTCTCTCTCCCCCACTTGGTCTCTTTCTCTCTCCCTCTCTCTCTCTCTTTTCTCTCTCTCCCCCACTCGGTCTCTCTTTTCTCTCTCTCCCTCTCTCTCTCTCTCCCCCACTCTGTCTCTCTTTTCTCTCTATACATATACACACACACCCACACACACACATATATAAATCCATATACACATTATATGAGTGAGGGAATATAGATGACAGCTCAATTATGTGTCTCGAGAACACTATATATATATATATATATATATATTAGTGTGCATGTGTATATATATATATGGAGAGAGACATACATACATACATACATACATACACACACGTATACACACAGTCGAGTCACTTTATGACCACTACTTCCTACTTTTCGAAGATGGCAGCACGTAGCTCATGAAGGAAGTCACGTTTCCGTGGCACACTCATCCCTGTGGAAGGCACTCTCAACCAGTCTGGGTATGAGTCCATCCTTGCAGATCACATAAACCCTTACATGCTGACTGGTTTCCTTGGCGTGGATATGATTGTCCAGCAAGGCAATGCCTCATGCCCCAAGGCTAGAAGGGTCCCGACACTGGTTGGAGGAGCATGACTAAGACTTCCAAGTCCTGCCCTGGACCCCTAATTACCCAACAGGGCATTACCATGCAAAACTATGACTTCCCTCAATCTGACGAGGCTGAGTGATCTACAGAATATATCATAACCCAGTGACAACTCACAGACCACAGGCTGGTTTAGAGCTCATTAAAAACAGCACACACGCTGGTAAAATAATCAGACATGTTTATATTACCACTCGATGGCATATAAATCGGCAATTACAGTGCTATGGAGAGAAACGTTGCAGAAATGATACCATGGTTATACAGCATCTAGAACAGTGTTTGAGAATGTCCTGAGTTCATATATTAAAATCATTATAATGGAATAATAAATTATGGAATATTGCACAACCTCTAGTGACACACAGAAGAGGAGGATGAGTCTCCATCAGGAAAGAGTCTTGTGTAACTCCATCAGCTGAGGTACTTTAAGACCATAGTCCCAGCACGTGAGGACCAGGTACATGTGCGTGGTTCATGACTCCTTCATGTGCTGCAACTGAACAACATTCCCTGCCACATTCTAGCATTCCGTAAGCGCTATTCAAGCTGGATGGGTTTCACCAGGGGAGCCTTGAGGCAAGAGGGGATCCGAGTGGTATCCGTGTAGGTCTATCAGCACTCAACCGCAATAACAACTCAGCATTAGCCGGCTTTGTTATCAGAGGTGGATTTGAACATGGCTGCTGTTAGTGAGGGAGCTCCGGGTTCAGTAAATTACAGGAGGCCGTTTAAGGGCAACTCCACCAATTTTCCAAATTTTAATAATTTAATAATTCAATTATTGTACAGAAATTCATCCGGTGTTTGGTGTAATATGGCAGTGACACCTACAGACTGCTTTCTTTACAGTGTTGGTGATGGAAACCAGGGGTTACCATGACTACCATGTGATCCTACCACCACTGAACCTACATGTGCCTTCTGAGTTTGTGTGTAATGCTGAAGATGGTAAAATAGTCATACGTCCAATTTAATAAATCTTTGGGGACTATTTTGCTTTGCTACATACTGCATACACCTCTCTACCCTGCATATACCCTCAAACACATTCCGTATCAAACCAAAACTCTTCCTTAAAGCCGCCATTAAAACAGTGTCTCAGCCATTAAGCGTCTATTTATAACAATGCAATGTAATAGCATCCTGTATACGAGGCATTAAGCACATCAGACGTCTGGTTCCTTTCACCATCACTGTTCCACGTCTCTCTGCAGTGGGGCATTTCCAATCGAGCCCCTCTGAATGACTGTCTACAGCTGCGTGATTTAATTATGCAGCAATTTTGAAAAATTGGTGGACTTCCCCTTTAAATTACACCCCTGCATAAAAGCCATCCAGCTCAATTAGGGCTCTACGTACACACACACACACACACACACATGCGCACACACACGCATACATATGGTGGGAATGTCTTAAGCTGCTCTGTAACCCCATCATAAGGAGTTCCAGTGACTTAACAGTTACATGAGCCTGTGAGGCTCCTGGATGAAGCTGAGGTCGCAGACCAGCGACAGGTGGTCAGAAGGGTAGTGGTAGGAAGGCAGGCGGTCAGGGCCGATCTGCTCCTCGCTGGGCATTCTTAGGACGGCATCTACACTGAAGCCCCCGCGTGAGTACCAGATGTAGTCGAGCGTGGCACAGCTTTCTCCGCTCGGGCGAATCTTCCAGCTGGTGTAGGGCGGCTCCGTGTTGCCGTCTGTGCTCAGCCTCCGGTAGGCGCTGTCTAGCCCCAGTGGAGAGGCCAGGAAGCGTCGGTACACTTCCTCACTCGGTTCCGCATTAAAGTCACCACAGACCACCATCGGGACGCCCTGGGGCTCCTCCCCCTGCTGGCTGCTGATGGTCTTCAGCTGATGCAGGAGGTGCGAGCCCTGGGCGCTGCGGAAGGCCTCCCAGCCGCTCCGCGCCTTCAGGTGAGTCACGGCCACACAGAACGTCCTTCCCGTGACCCGGTCCAGCAGGGTGGCCACGATGGCCACCTGGTTGGTCTTGAGCATCATGGCCGACAGACGCAGGTGATCGGTGCAGAGCAGCTGGAAGCGCTGGCGACTGAAGAACAGAGCGCAGCCGTCAGGCCCGTTGTTGTCACGTACGTCCAGGCAGGGCGAGCAGGGCTTGGGGCAGAAAGTGCTCTGGTAGCCCAGACGGGACAGCACTGGATGGAAGGTGTCGTAGTAGTGGTCCACCTCCTGCAAGCACAGGATGTCTGGCCTGTAGGTCAGGATCTCCTCCAGGATCAGATACTTCCTCTCAGCCCAGTTCAACGCCTCCATAGGGCAGCGCACGAACCCGTCCTTTCCCTCGCCGAGAGCTGCGGGGCGAAGGAGAACAAACAGCTATGAAGCAGGACTGCAGAGTTACACATTCCCAACCCTGGTCCTGGAGGCCCTGGTCCCAACACACCTGATTCAACATCAGCTCAGTTACGATTTCAGAGTTGCAGAGGGGTGCTTTCACTAAAACCTGGGCCGGCAGGAAACACCCTGGGCAGGCTGCCAGTCCATCACAGGGCAGACACATAGGCATACACCTCCACTCACACCTGGGGCAGTTACCTCCAGTTCATCTCATGGCTAGTCTGTGGGAGGACCCCCACACAGACACAAGGAGAACATGCACAGAACATGACAGCGGTACCCACTGCACCACCATGCCAATATCCCAAACCCTAATGGGCCATTGTGTGGCATGGGGAACTGGTGGGGAACCAGAGAGCTTTAGCCCACCAACTAAACCTGGTATTAGCTGAGGAGGTGAATCAGGGGTGCTTGACCAGGACCTTCACCACGCTCCGCAGGAATCCGGCCCCCCCAGGACTACAGACTTGTTCACAGTGGTGGTGAATGGAATCAGACGTGGAATCAGACGACCTCTGAAAGCTTCCTTCCAGAAAGCTCATGAATAAAAATCATTTTAATCAGATACGTTCTAGACTTGGGATGTAGCCATCAGGACTTCTGGTTCCATTCACCACCACTGTAAAGAAACCTGAGTCTACAAACGAGCGGTCCCACAACAAAGCCACTGAATCATACAGTGGGTGGAATCCCCCTTTAACTCTGCAGGGTTACAGTTAAGGACATTCTGGAATTCTCTGAAGTGCATGATAAGGTCCTTCTTTAGGAAGCTTCAGCGAATCCTGGCCCTGGTGTCCAGAGCTGTGTTTTTTCCTGTTCTTGTTTCCGCTGGTCTAATTTTAAACCTGAAGATCCTGTAAATGATGTCTGAGTCAGCCGCCTCGGGAACAGGAGGCTACATAAACGTGTGCGGGAGCATGTCAGAAATAGGACTAGAAACACTGGCCTACAATTACTGCCTCAGTGTCTCCTGTAAGTGGTGCTCATATGCCACGACCTTGTGCTAGGATCACGGCAGCCATAACTAACTGGAAGGGAAACTCCACCAAATTTAATTAGAGGTACCGCAGCGGTTGAAATGGAAACAGTCGGACTAGGCCGCAATAGGCACACTTGCCCCGGAGAGGTGGGGAGCAGTTCCTGACGGCTCAGGGAATCAAACCGATGACCCTCCGGACACAAGGCTGGTTCCCTAACCTGGGGTCTGAGGTCACCATGTCTACAACACTACTATCAGACCCACCAGTGAACCTACTTATATGTAACATATAAAGTATATATATATATATGACCATTTTAATACATAAAACCACACACATGTTCAAACTGGATGCCAAGGACAAAAAATAAAAGGCAATAAAAATGGACAATATGGGCCCTTTAAATGTAGATATGTTTAATCTAATTATTATTATTATTATTATTATTATTATAGTTCCTTAGGAGACACTTCTTTATGCTATGTATATATATATATATATATATATATATATATATATATATATATATATATATATATATATATATATATACACACACTTCTTTATGCTATGTATATATATATATATATACACACTTCTGTCTGCTATGTATATATATATATATATATATATATATACACACTTCTTTATGCTATGTATATATATATATATATATATATATATATATATACACACACTTCTTTATGCTATGTATATATATATATATATATATATATATATATATATATATACACACACTTCTTTATGCTATGTATATATATATATATATATATATATATATATATATACATAGCATAAAGAAGTGTGTGTATATATATATATATATATATATATATATATATATATATATACATAGCATAAAGAAGTGTGTGTATATATATATATATATATATATATATATATATATATATATATATACATAGCATAAAGAAGTGTCTCCTAAGGAACTATAATAATAATAATAATAATAATAATAATAATAATAATTAGATTAAACATATCTACATTTAAAGGGCCCATATTGTCCATTTTTATTGCCTTTTATTTTTTGTCCTTGGCATCCAGTTTGAACATTTGTGTGGTTTTATGTATCAAAATGGTCATAATTTAGTTTTTTACATGACCATCATCCATTTTTATCCCTTTGACAGTTAACAGGCTGTTTTCTTATTGTGCCTTTAACCGTCACCTAAAATAAATCAGCTGACTGCCTCATTCAGGAAGCATTCAGAGCTGAAACACTGCTTATAATCCAATACGAGTGGGAGGAGCAAAACTGATGTGGTCAGCTAGCTCTTGTGACATCACAAAGCTGTATAACTCCCATATATGGACGATACAGAGTGAGGAGTGAACCATACAGTATGAAACTTCACCCGTGAGTACTAGTAATTAAGGAGTATGAGAAATTCAGTTTTCCATATGGGCCCTTTAAACACCCAGCTTCAACGAGGAAGCCTGCTCCGAGTGTGGTGTTGTGGTACCTTGCGCCAGGATGTTCCACTGCATGATGCGGATCTGCGGGTTGTGAGGGGTGCTGGCTCTGGTGCGGATGAAGTCCCTGTGCGGCCGCGGCGGCCGGTTCCTCAGGACCTCCTCACACTCGCGCAGGAGCGTCTCGGGGTCGGCCTGCTCAAACTCACTCTCTTCAGGGTCCACGTGCGCATGCGCCAGGGGCGCACTGCTCAGAGTCTGAGCCAGGGTGCTGAAGAGCCTGCTGCTGCTGCTGCTGCTGCTGCTGCTGCTACTGCCCATCGCATACACTGAAACACAACAGGAGATAACGCATGACTTAAAGGGAAACTCCACCTGCTTTCAAAATTTCAACATGAATAAATGGTAGGGAGTTAAGGAAAATCATCCTGAGTGGTTAGAGTGGTGGTGATGGGAACCAGACGTCCATCTCTATAAGCTTCCTTCACGGGAAGTTATTACATGAGTTATGAGTGGGTTGCTTGATGTCTGAGGGGCTGTTTTATGATAATCTCTAGACAAAGTTTTGACCTAATAAGCTTTTAATATACATCCACAGTCTATAGGAAAGCATAAAAACTGTCACCATGGATACCATGTAGTATTTAACCATCATCAGGATTACATCTCAGGCTTAGCGGACACACGCAGGTTCACTTCTCATCTTAGATAGTGAATAAAATGTATATAGTGGATCATGTGACCCTGTTTTTTTTTTATCACCCCCACAGTGCATAATCTGAGTCTCTACAACCAACCATTTCACTTTAACCCACTCTGAATGCCTGTATTTACACCTCAGCGACCAAACTCGTTGGTGTTCCCCTTCAATTCCCTCAGTGAGACTGAGGGCCCAACACAGCAGAACATGTAAGAAGCCATACGTGAGGTCTACATTCAGCAAATAAGCTGGAGAACTGTACAACTTCGCCTGCTAACCAGCTAAACCAGTGTATTACCGTACGTTTGACTAAACGCTGAAACCCACAAACCGCACATATACACACATACACCTAAACTAATACATCAGTCAGATGACTGTAATTAATAATCCTTACCCTGCACCTCCATATTTTCCAGCTAGCTGCTCCAACAGACCGTCTAAAGACATTCACCGCCTGCCTGAGCAAAGGAGTGAGCAAGACAGTCATACAGGCACAGACAAATATCTGAGCGATGACCTCACAGCTCTGTGTCACCGTGACTGTCTAAGTATGTACGTCTGAGAACCAGGATTAACTGGCTATGAATCACTCACATGAGATTGTGTCCGCTTCCTTGTGTGTGACCTCTAGTGAGGACACTTCCTCAAAAACGTCCACCCGTCAGTGTCCACTGAACCCTGACCTCCTTAAGGGCCAGCATGTAGCAGTGAAGTTGGAGCTGGGGCTGGACAATGTGACCAGGAACCATGCTGCAATGCTGTTGCTACATATGCCGGTAACACGTCTTGCGACAGTGCAGCGTCATTACTGTGAAGCACTTCCTCTCTACTTCAGCACCCCCTGGTGGAGAACCATGCACCTGCTGAATGTGAGTAAGTGAGTGAGTGAGTTTGCTTGTTAATTCAGATCTTCTGTTATTTATTGACCAAAATACGAATCATAAAAATAGCTGGATCCATGAAAACATCCAAAGATCAACTGGGTAGTAGCAGAATCTGCTCCCATCGGCACTTTTCTAAAGACATGGTTATGTGTCTTAGTAGTGGACAATATCATAATGGTACTTTCGGGCACTTCCTTCACACTATGGTCTTTGGCACGCATCAACATCTGCTCTGGAGCCATTTTCCACACATGAAACAAGACATTCCCTGCACTGTATCACCTCTTCTCAATCTATGGATCCCGTCACTCACACCCCGCATGCATTTATAGACCCATCATTCTTGTACAGCGCCATCTGCAGGAGCCTGACGTTACTACCACCATAAATAGGCTAGTTGTTTTTCTCCAGTGCCAAACGCATACCGTTCATTGTCACAAAAATGTTGAATATATTGTGATATTGTGATATCCAAATTTGGAATCACAAAAATTCCAAAGGCTATGATTAAGATTAACCACTGATATTGATTAGTATCTCATTTGCATATTGCAGCCTTCTGCTATATCAGTCCGGAGAAGGCTATCAATCACAATAACGACTAACAAACAATACGTCGTGTGGCTGAACAGAGCCGTTCTCACTGATCCTTTGATTAGTACTAGATCAATCCTGCTTGTTTACCAACTCCAGGACTTCTGGCACCACATTCAATGCATCGTATTCAGTGCCGAACTGATGACAGAGTACAAAGGAGCTATAGCTGTAAGCAGATGAACTGATTTCGATATGCTCAGCAGGATTTTGCAAAGTTCTGACCAACCCGAGTTGAACATTGCCCTACAGTCTATCTCTGTTTATTGCTCCCTCACTCACTTTTCATCGACCCACTTCGAAAAACCCACAGTGGAACTCAGAACCAAACCCACCCAGGCTTCTTCTCCCCCGCTCATCATCTCCAACATTCCAGCTTTCACCGTACCTCTCTGTATCTCCGGCTCCGGTGAATATCTTTGCTGCTGAGAAACGGACTAGCCCAGTCGGGTCGTCCTTCACACTCGCATCAATGGCTCCAGTTGGGTCCACTAGGAGCCTCAGTGGAGAGCAACGTCCAACCCATTGAGCTATTCAGTCCCACTCTGAACGCATGCGAAGCTTCCTGCATGTGCGGATGCACCGGTGTGTGCGCGAATGTGTTCCTACACAGAGGCTTCATGAATAGACCACTGTGGCTGAGCTTCCACGGTCGTCCACAGTGGACAATGGGCTCGCTTGGAAAATCACGAGAGGGACATAACACATGTACACGTCCACACCCACACACATTCTGGTGAAGAGAAATGTCCAGTTCCTCCTAATTGGACCCATGAGGAGGAAAGTGTGCCTCACCGGTTTGGAATGTAATCCAATAAGATATTTATTTGGTCTCCTGCATCCCACAAACTAGACAAAACGACCGGCCTATCTCTCCACATGTCTGGGTTTGCTGTGTCAGGCTAATGACAGGGACTGGAATATCACTAATACCATCTTCTAACATCACTTTAATATCAGGTCATCAGATTTTGGTTCTGTACTATACTGGTGATGGTAACCAGGTGCAGGAACCTACAATCATCTGAACTGGTATATAAACTCATCATCACGAGAATAGTTGCACCCAGAGTAATGTCAGACTGCAGTGCCTTCGGGAAGGAAGATAATGCAACGTGTCAGCCGGCATGGAGCTGTCGAGGTTCCTAATGGTGTCCTGTGATAATCCATCCCATGCAGCTTGAATATATTTTCACACTGTTCCTGCAGATGGTGCGGTAGGGGTGGAGGTGGAGGGACACCAGGCCTTCTGGACGTGTGACAACAAACCGTTCATCTTGGTGCTGACCACGGTGCCTCCACACACGGATTCGCTGGTCGTCTCCACCAAGACTAAAGCGGGACTCGTCACTGAAGATGACCCGCTGCCATTCTGAGTCACTCCGTGACAGTCTGGCACGACACCATTGCAATCTTTGGTGACGCTGATGTGGTGTTAAGGACAGTCGTTGTAGCAGTCTGCGTGCATGTAGTCCTGGGTGGTGCAACAGGATGACTTGCATCACTGCTCCCTGAATGTCCCCATTCGTGGCTGTTGGGTCAGTCAGATACAGCAATAAGGCTCTCTCTTGCTTATGCCACATGCGCCGCTGAGTGTGAAACTTGAATCATTGGCATGTCTCATGATGTCAGACCTACCCACCAAGTTTCATTCCAGTTGGTTGATTCCTTCTGGTGCAGCTATGTTTCTAAATAAATGTGTTTTAAAAGGGAATAATGAAATTTAAGATATGGACATTCAGTCATTCAGAATGGCTTAGTGAGTCAGATTTGTTCACACTGGTGGTGATAGGAACTAGATGCCCACCTCCTAAAGCTCCCTCACAGAATGTAATTACATTAAAGGGTTAGATTTACACTTCCTGATGTCTGAGACACGTTTTATGACAGTTTTATGATGAACTTTATGTCTTAAAATGAATTTTAATCCATTTATCTCATGGTAGATGGGACACATAAGCCACTGTAATACAGGATAGCCCCCTAAAGGACCTTACCCTCAACAGTACATACATAAACGTCGGAAGACCCGTGTAGGTTCACTGGTGGGTTTGCATAGTAGATGATACAGTTATACCAGAGTTGTAGACATGGTGACCCCTGGTTCCCATCACCACCACTGTAGAAAACAGCTTTACTAAACATGAACCATTTCACTCCAGACTACTCTGAATTCATCTGCTTATATCTCAGTTTTGAAATAAGGGTGGACTTCCCCTTTAAGGCAAAACCGAAATCAGAAAACTACAGGGGTTGGACAATGAAACTGAAACACCTGTCATTGTAGTGTGGGAGGTCTCATGGCTAAATTGGACCAGCCTGGTGGCCAATCTTCATTAATTGCACATTGCACCAGTAAGAGCAGAGTGTGAAGGTTCAGTTAGCAGGTAAGAGCACAGTTCTGCTCAAAATACTGCAATGCACACAACATTATGGGTGACATACCAGAGTTCAAAAGAGGACAAATTGTTGGTGCACGTCTTGCTGGCGCATCTGTGACCAAGACAGCAAGTCTTTGTGATGCATCAAGAGCCACGGTATCCAGGGTAATGTCAGCATACCACCAAGAAGGACGAACCTCCACCAGCATCACGTAGTGACCTGGCCACTATCCTGCAAGAAGAATGGCTTAAACTCCCTCTGACCACTGTGCAGGACGCAGTATATGTCATTCCCAAGACCAACTGACGCTGTATTGGCTGCAAAAGGAGGCCCTACACCATACTAATAAATGATTGTGGTCTAAAACCAGGTGTTTCAGTTTCATTGTCCAACCCCTGTATATCACATGAATCAGACAACATATGCAACCATTCCATGTAATAATGTTCTGTGAGGGAGCTTTTAGAGGCTTTAGACGCCTGGTTCCATTGGTCACCACTGTGAACCGTTATGCCGCATCATGTATTATTCATTAACCATGTTTTTAGCTCATCTATTAAGACTCTATAATAAGGTGCATGAGAAACGGACTTTACACCTGTGGAACATGTGTGAGCCAGAAGGACCAGTGCCACGAACACAAACAAATGGAAACACCGACTCAGCTGGACTTACATAATTACCTCGTTTTGACCCCAGAGTCGGGTCAAGTCAGGCCATGATCTGAATTCTAATTTGCTGAAGCGTTTGGAACTGGTCTAGGGCCAGTCTCTGTTAAAGGAGAACTCCACCAAAAATGTTATGTCATTAGATGCAACAAAAGGGTGGGTAGGTTTGACATTGTGAGACATGTGAGTGATTCGAGTCATACATGTGGCGAAGACAAGGACAGGCCTTATCACTGTACCTGACTGACCCAACAGGCACGAATGCAGACATTCAATGAGAAGTGATGTCCTCCATGAGAATCGTGTTACTGCACCATTGGCAGACATGTTAGCAGATTGTTACGCCGACTGTCCTTAACACCACGTCAACATCACCAATGCCTGCAGTGGTGTCGTGCCAGACGGTCATGGAGTGACTCAGAATGGCAGCGGGTCATCTTCAGTGACGAGTCCCGCTTTTGTTTTGGTGGAGACGCCCAACGAATCCGTGTGTGGAGGCACCGTGGTCAGCACCAAGATGAACGGTTAGTTGTCACACGTCCAGAAGGCCTGGTGTCGCTCCTCCTCCACCCCTACCGCACCATCTGCAGGAACTGTGTGAGGATGTTCAAGCTGCATGGGATGGATTATCACAGGACTCCATTAGGAACCTCTACAGCTCCATACCGAGACATTTGGTATGTGTAGCTCAATAAATATTGATCATATCAGTCTAAATTTATCATCAGTTATTGATCCTGGTAACCTTTATCTTCCTTCCTAACAGCACCGCACTCCCACACCTCCTCCTGGGTGCACCTGTCTTTTGATGATGAGTGTATATTTGTGTTGGAGAGATCAGAACACCTGATTGAAAATTTGGTGGACTTCCCCTTCCCCTGCATGTCTACAGACTTCAGCACACTCTCATGTACTGTAAATACGGCTGCGAATGGGTGACTCGCATTTCTGCTGGACGCACTGGTGGGGGCAGCAGCTGAGGCATGTGTTGGACCTCCCCATTGACCTTTGGGTTTGGGTGGCGCAATCCCTGTTATCGAATTACTTGGCAGTCAAGGACACAGAACATAGAGTTCCACCAACGTGGACTGGTGATAAATAAAGGAGCCAAAAAACAAACAAAGGGAGTCCAGAGGGGTTTAAAAATAGAGGCACCAGAAACACTGCCTCAGCTG
The DNA here is from genome assembly GCA_024036415.1 of Prochilodus magdalenae. NCBI lineage: Eukaryota > Metazoa > Chordata > Actinopteri > Characiformes > Prochilodontidae > Prochilodus > Prochilodus magdalenae. The sequence goes on from JAMWET010006157.1 coordinate 259,128, forward strand.
CTGGAACACTGGCTTCCTAGACAGTCAGTCTGTACCATCTTCACAGTCAGTGCAGTTCACTGAAAACGAACTGAGGGTGTCTAAGAAATGATGTGTCAGTGTTTCTGACTGGCTCATTACCAAAGCCCTGACTGTGTAGACGCGGGCGCGGTTAGGAACGTAGTTCCTTTAGCGTTATCAGTACGTGGAAAGATGTGGGTGAAGCCTCAGCGCCTTTATTGTTTATAATATTAATAGGAAGTTAGGAAAATTACAGAGTTATTCATAGATGTACAAAAAGAAGAAGAGACATTATACTGAATTAAACCCTGCCCTCCCCAAAAGCGTGTTGGTAACTTTGGAGATTTCTGTGTAGTAATGAATATTCAAATTCACCTATTTATACACATCATCAAAGGATTACCTGTGCAAATAGCTGCACCCAGAACAAATCAACTGACTGGAATGAAACTTGGTGGGGCCTTATCACTGTACCCGACTGACCTAAGTGAGCAGCGATTCCCTCCATGAGTCATCCTGTTAGTGCAGCACCATTGGCAGACGGCTGCACCACACCGGACTATATGCACACAGACCGTTATGACGACTGCCCTTAACACCAAGTCACCATCACCAAACACTGCAATGGTGTCGTGCCAGACTGTCATGGAGTGACTCAGAATGGCAGCGGGTCATCTTCAGTGACGAGTCCCGCTTTAGTCTTGGTGGAGACGCCCAACGAATCCGTGTGTGGAGGCACCGTGGTCAGTGCCTAGAATAAAGGCTTGTTGTCCCACATCCAGAAGGCCTGGTGTCACTCCACCTTCACCTCTACCACACCATCTGCAGGAACTGTGTGAGAATGTTGAAGCTGCATGGGATGGATTATCACAGGACACCATTAGGAACCTCTACAGCTCCATGCTGAGACGTTGAGATGTTGGGTTAGCAAACATGGTGGCCCAACACCATACTGAGAGACAGACTTCTGTATGTGTAGCTCAATACATATTGATCATATCAGTCTAAATTGATCATCAGTTATTGTTCCTGGTGACCTTTATCTTCCTTCCCAACAGCACTGCAGTCCCACACCTCCTGGGTGCAGATATAGTTTCAATGTTGAGTGTACATGTACAGATATTCACACTCACATCTCTTTATCTTCGTTTAGTGTTAAAGGTCATGTATGTGTGACTCACCAAGACTAATTCCTCGTATGTGTAACACACTTGGCGAGATAAAGAGGTTCTGATTTGAGTGTGCTAGTTTTGCTTACTGACTCATAAATGCACTGACGGGGGCGCGCTCGAGACGACTCGTGAACGCGCACCTGCAGTCCCCCACAAAGATGAGTCCTGTAAGGACTGTGTGAGTCTGGAATTATCATATCCGTGACTAAACCTAAGCGAGACTGAAGTAAAATGAGTGATGAACCATATACCAGCAGTAAAATAAGAACAACACACCATCGTGAACACTTCCGTAGCTAGTTCCTGCCAGCGCCGCACCACTGCGCCAACACTCACGCTGTATCAGTGCGCTGAGAAAGTAGTCCCTACGTCAGTAGCGTAAAAAAGCCTATTCACTTTCCAATGCGGCCATTGTGAGCTATTATCGACACACTGATTCATCGGGCGGCTTAACCGAGCCCAGTGATTCATACACACGCTGACTGAACCGCGGGCTATCATTATCCAACCTACCCGGCGCCGCCTGGTGATGAAGGGCTGGGGAGGAACTGCTCGGCCTCGGCTGGGGTTGACCGGTCAGCGGGGGTCCGGAACCTGAATGACAGCGGTGTGGAGCCGGAGAGAGCTGCGTCCTCTTTAACCGTCCGGAGGTTTCCGGCTGTGAACACAGCGATGACAGACAAAACGCAGCCAAATCCCGCTGGAGCAGCGGAGAACAGCGCCGTACCGGATACATGTGTTCCCGGACCGAGGATGAACTGACCCGAACTACGTCTTAAAGATGTATTCTAACGGCTCTTCAGGATCAGCCCACTAAAGACCCCACTATAGAGGCATTAGCCTTTAAAGATAACTTTCCCGTGTAGACTTCGCCTTACCGGCGAGTGTTTCGTCATATCTTTAGGACCGTACCATTCACGGAGAGGGGTGCGCTGACATGTACAACACGAATAAAGAGTACGTTCGAGTGTGTTTATACATTTCGAGTCGATTTCCTGTATGTGTAGGTGTACAATGAATATACATATATACATATATAGATGGTTTAGGCAAACACATGGCTGATTTAAAAAGCGGTCCACCCCCGCGCACTGTGCGCATGGTTCGTCCTACTGTAAGTCAAAACTGTTTGAAGGGTTCCCGTGGAAACATGCTGCCTAATTTGCATAGAATGCGCCGCTCGGCCAATCAGAGGCAAATGCGTCCGGCAGCGTTGAAGGAAGGCATTTTCATCATCAGTGACGCTCTGCAGTTTCTCACACGTAACTTGTTCCAACAAATAATAGCAGATGAGCCACTGAAGGCGAAAGGTTATTACGGGACGACCACAGTTTACACAGTGCTTTATGACGATTGAGCCACGTTAGAGTGGCTTTCCAAGAAAACAGGATACAAGTGAAAACTGACAATGTATCCCAGGACAGCATATATTGGGTCACCAGAATAAGGAAGCACTTCTCCAGGGTCAAGTCAGGTCATCTTCATATCTAGGGCACATTCACAGCATTTAGCAGAAGCTCTAATCCAGAGTGATTTACCATAGAGTGTGTATCCTAGCCAGACAAACAGGTTAGAGTCTAAACTCCCCTTGAACTCGGACACTGCCCAAACAAGGGCCAGAGCTGATACCTAGAAAGAAGAACATACAAGTAAACACAGGATCAGTGCTCACTTACGTGCTTCACAAACAGACAGTCCTCAGTCGGCATTGGAAGACCGCGAGAGAGCCTGCTGTTTGGACAGCCGGTGGAAGTTCATTCCAGCATCTGGCCTTCAGGACAGAGAAGAGCCTGGACACTTGTCTTCCATGCATTTTGATGGATGGTGGGTCAAGCTGAGCTGTACTCGAAGGGCTTGAGGTACAGATTGACTCCTGATCATTGCCATTATAAATAAAGAAGCTAATCCATTACTGGATGCGTAGACAAGCATAAGAGTCAAATCTGATGCAGGCACCTACAGGAACCCAGTGAAGGACGCGGAGCACAATGACAGCTTATAGAACTGCACGGTAGGTTCAATAAGAAGGAGGATTCAGAGAGAGAGAGAGAGAGAGAGAGAGAGAGAGAGAGAGAGAGAGATAGATAGATAGATAGATAGATAGATAGATAGATAGATAGATAGATAGATAGACAGATAGACAGACAAGCAGACAGACAGACAGAGAGAGATAGAGAGAGAGAGAGAGGGATGGATGGATGGATGAATGGATGGATGGATGGATGGATAAATAGATAGATAGACAGATAGATAGATAGATAGATTATACAGTCTAAAGAACCTTCTCACCATACAAAGAACCCTTTAAAAGAGCAATGTATAAGACGAAGCAAGCTGTCGAATTCATACTCCAAACAAACAGAGGGCAGCATTTCACCGGAACGTTTATGCTGTGCATCCCTATGGCATAAGGGAATGTACCGTCGCTCCTCCTCCCCCTTTATTCTTTACCCGTCTAGAATTTTGTGAGTTACATCTACATTTAAGGCATTTAGCAGACGCTCTTATCCAGAGCGACTTACAGTCGTGCCTAGTGTTCCATCGGATAATATTTTCAGCTAGTATAAGAAGGTTGGAATCTAAACTGGCCATGAGCTCAGACACTACCTGAACAAGGCCCAGTGCTGATACCTAGAGAGAAAAATACAGAGACAAATATAAAGCAAAACTGCACTACCTGGCAACCCCAGCCCAGCGCTCATACCTATAGAGAAGAAAGGTAATTGTGAGTATAAGTGCAAAAACATTTCAATATACACATATAACTTACACATCTACTAAGTTCACTCACTTGATTACGTTACAAAGAGATGGGTCTTCAGTCTGTGTTTGGAGACCGCAAGAGACTCATTCCACCATCTGGAAGCCAGGACAGAAAGGAGTCTGGACGCTTGTCCTCCATGTGTCTTCAAGGATGGTGGGTTGAGTTAAGTTCAGCATCAGGCTTCCTCCAGCAGCACCAATGTTAACTCTTGTCCTGACTCTGTTTATATCACTCCTTTCGTTTGCTGCTGAACATGGTTTCTTGCCGAGAGCTTGCTGTGGTGGTTTCAGTCATCATTGTGTTTACTGTCTCCCACTGGCTACCTGCCCTTAAATGATCTAACCAGGAGCAGCACCTTCAACATGATGGATAGGAGGTTAGAAGATGCTGTCTGAGCAGCAGCGCAACTGCTGCTTCCTCTCCTTTTGGATTTGAAGGCAGACTCAATGCTACAGTGACTCACTCCTGCCTCCTAAGGTACAACATGGTATTACAAGACAGGGCGGGCCAGAGCTAACTGGTTAGCATGCTATCTCCAGTAGATACACTATATTGCCAAAAGTACTCACTCACCCATCCAAATCACTGAACTCAGGTGTTCCAAACACTTCCATGGCCACAGGTGTATAAAGCCAAGCACCTAGGCGAAAGAATGGGTCGCTCTCAGGAGCCCAGTGAATTCCAACTTTGTGGGAACAGTTTGGGAACGGCCTCTTCCTGACCTCAACCCGATAGATCACCTATGATATGTATTGGAGCGGAGACTGGAGCCAGGCCTTCTTGTCCAACATCAGAATATGACCTCACCAATTTGCTCAAAAATTCCCATCAGCACATTCCTAAACCTTCTGGAAAGCCTTCCCGGTAGAGCTTTAGTTGGTTATAGCTGTGGAACCTTATGGAATAAGAATGAGATGCCACTCAAGTTCATAGGCAGCCGAGCGAATACTTTTCCAGGTTGCACCTTTAAGGATGCAAATGGTTCGACCTAGAACTCATGGTTCTAAACAGAATCAGAACCTTGACTGAAGGAGCCCTGAACAACCATCTCTTATGGGATTAGAGGTAATGATCTTGGTTAACAAGCACACAATCTCTAGAACCCACAGTGTGTCCACAGTCAGCGTTAAAGCGGAGCTGTTTAACTAGAAAACCTGACATCAGCCAACTGATGACCTGGAGGTTATGTAAGCACTTACTACTTAAGCATAATTCCACCACCAGACTGTTTGGAGCACGTCTGCACCCGAAACATCCCGTCATCTGAATTCAGTGCGTCGTTTCCTTGAACTAGGCCAAGCCACATGATCAAGTGTGTTGTCTGTCAGCATGTTAACCCATGCTTAGTGTGGACAGCCTGTGTTGGATTTGTATTTATGGTCAGCCTGTTTGTGTGTAAACTGGATATAATAAGATCTAGACTGGAGAAATATACATCATCAGGGAGAACTAAGGGCAAGAGCTATAACACCACAGATCACATGATGATCCGGTTTCTTTAACATACCCTCGCCCCTCGCATTTCACCAATCGAATGATCATCATGCGTACTTCATACACTAAGATCCTCACATATGGGAACTTGAAACAGGTCCCCAGCCCTTTTCTCAGGGGAAAACAATGACGCCTAGCAATGACTGTAATGTGTAAAAGTGCCCAGGCAGTGCTAACCAGCTAATTTTGTTAACTTGCCCCTAGATGGAGTTAAATGAAGTTAAATGAAGGGACTTGCCCATGGCTAGGTTAGCCTCAGCTAACCTAATAGGCTAGCGAGCTAATAGGCTAGCGAGCTAACAGGCTAGCGAGCTAATAGGCTAGCGAGCTAACAGGCTAGCGAGCTAATAGGCTAGCCAGGCAACCAACGTTTGAGAAGTTAACCTACATAACATCTGTGAATAACAAGGGTTTGGTGATAGAGCCGTGTTGCTGTTAGCTGTGTAGCCTTTAGCATGCTGACTAGCAAGCTAGCCGTGTCGAAATTGTATTGATCAGCAGTGATGTACAGCAGAGGAGTGTTGAGTTAGTTTAGAGTAGATTAGTTACTCTAGATGAAGTATGATTTATATGGTTGTGTCCCTTCGTCATGGACGTCTTGATGTTCTGATGTTTGGTGTTGTTTTTATTTACTGCTGTTTGTGTTTTAATGTTTATTGTGGCTCTTAAAGGCTTCAATCAAAACCATCATGTCAGTTCAGGTTTAAAAAGCTTCAGATCCTAATGATTTCTAGACAAGTTCTCCTGCCAAGGTTGACTCTAGGGTGCTTGTGAGATCAAAAACGTATATAGGTTTTCATAGATCTGTAAATCCGAAACCTTTATTCTCATGCGTGCGTCAGTGGAGTCTTTAAATCAAGACCTTACAGTCGTTTGGCTGCAAGGCTCAGGAATGGACTGTAATATCCGGCATGAATTTAGAAAGAACGTAATCAAGAAGGTCCGGGACTGGCAGTAGTCTGCGCCTGTTTTGGGGCCACCGGGTCAGCGTAGATAAGGAATCCAGTGAACAGACTGTCGGTCCAGAACGGGTCAAAGAACAGCCCGTTCTGCTCAGAGTAGAAGATCTGAAGCCAGACCTGGTCTCTCTTCTGGAGCCGGAGCACTGTCGACCCAGATGCTACATCATGGTTCCCAGTGTTAGCATCAAAAGTCTTGATCTTGTATTGTCCGTTGTGTACGAGCCCGATAGCCAAATGTTTGTTCGCCAGTGTGATGTCATAGGTGAAGAAGTACACGCCGGGGAAGGTGCAGGTAAACTTGCCAGTGCTAGTATTGTAATGACCCCCCTCGTTCATCAGGATTCGATCAAACCGGATGGGCATGCGCTCCTTGGGATAGCTCTTGGTGATTGCTACTGAGAAGGCTGACCGGGCCTGTGTCCCGCAGTCACAGCCACCTGGGACGCCAGCTTCACCCAGATCTCCGATTTCCCCTTTCAGCCCCGCAATCCCGTGTGCACCAGTTGGCCCTCGCATCCCCTTCAAGCCCCTCGGACCCGCTCTGCCCACAACTCCTTGGCGGCCCTTCAATCCTGGTTTTCCAGGATTACCCAGACGTCCTTGTTCCCCTGCAATTAAAAAGATATTATAAGTATAAATATTAACACCCACCGGTCACTCCGTTAGGTACACCTTCTTGTTTACTCTCATTGTCCATTTCATCCGCTCCATACATTATCAGGAGCACTCAGTAGCTGTACAGTTCCAGACTGTAGTCCACCTGTTTCTCTGTGTACTGTATTACCCTGTTCTTCAATGGTCAGGACCCCCACAGGACCCCCACAGAGCAGGTATGATGTGGGTGGTGGATCATCCTCAGCACTGCAGTGACACTGACGTGGTGGTGGTGTGTTAGTGTGTGTGGTGCTGGTGTGAGTGGATCAGACACAGCAGTGCTGCTGGAGTGTTTAGACACTGTGTCCACTCAGTGTCCACTCTATTAGACACTCCTACCTTGCTGTTCCACCTTGTAGATGTACAGTCAGAGACGATAGCTCATCTGCTGCTGCACAGTGCAGTGTTGGTCATCCTCTAGTCCTGCATCAGTGGCCACAGGACGCTGCCCACAGGATGCTGTTGTGCACTCAACACGCTGCCCACAAGTACACTGCAGGACACTGTCTGTGAGTTTTTGGTTGGTGGACAATTCTTAGTCCAGCAGTGACACTGAGGTGTCCAGTAGCACTGCTGTGTCTTATCCACTCACACCAGCACCACACACACTAACACACCACCACCATGTCAGTGTCACTGCAGTGCTGATAATCATCCACCACTCACATCATACCTGCTCTGTGGTGGTCCTGTGGGGGTCCTGACCATTGAAGAACAGGGTAATACAGTATACAGAGAAACAGATGGACTACAGTCTGGAACTGTAGAACTACAGAGTGTCCTATATGGTGAATTGAGCTCATGGTGTATCAGGTGTATCTAATGAAGTGGCTGGTCCCTGTATACGTATATCCATATGCATCTGAAGTATGGTAATAAACTACATTAATAACACTTTTATAACCATGTAATAATCATTAAGTAAGCATGACTGTAGATCATGTAAGTGACCGATCACCTCTGTCTCCTTTCTGGCCCTTGTCTCCATCCTTCCCATCCTGACCGTCACTGCCAGGCAGGCCCATCCGGCCGTTGCTCCCGCTTGGCCCTGGAGGTCCGGGACTGCCCGGAGGACCCTGGGGCCCCGGGAGGCTGCAGACGAGCTGGGATGAATGAATGGTGAAGTTGTGTCCCTTCTTTATGGCGGAGTTCACAGTTAGCACAGAGCAGAGAGACAGCAGGCATATGGCCAGCAATGGCTGATGCATGATGCAGCTGTAACTGGAAATCACTGTGCAGGAAAGTAGAAGCCCGAAGTTTGTATTTTGCATAGCGCACAAGAAGGCATTCAAGCATTTCAGTGCATGCATACCAGCACTGAGCAACGTATAATCAACATCAACCTTTCGTTTGAGAAATATTGCATTCATGGTAATTGAATAGTAACTCTTAGCTTCATGCTGTTGACAGTTACGAATCTACATCCCTGTCCAAAAGATAACACGAAGGACATTTTACGGTTATGGTTTGGTGCCAGATGAGAGATGAACATGCATTCATTAAATAACTCACCGAATGTGACGACAGGCCCCGTTCGCCCTCGCGAAAACTGAAACTAGTCGATATTCTGTGTATCCAGCACACAACAGTAACAGCAGCATCCACCCTGTTTTCACACGCACTGCCAGATACTTTCACCATGATGTAACAGGGGAGGGGATTGTGTAGGATCTGTCTAAATCTGAACTGCTGTGGTTCAGATGTCTCTACTGCCATGCTGTGCTAAAACATGTAGCTGAGCAGCTGGAGGCAGAATGGTGACAGTGTTGTGAACTACTGGGACCTGTTTGTTTAATGGAGGGGCCACAGCATTTCGTCACTGTCCAAAGAAAAACAAGTATCTCCAGAATGCCGACTTTACAGGAGAGGGCAAAAACCTCATTTAATTTGAATGGAAGTCAATGGAACCAGACGTCTTTTCAGGAAGGTTTGACCCATTTCCGTTGGTCCATTCATCAAGAAACTTTCACACAGTGTAAACAGCAGCTGCTGTGTTCAAATGATGCATGAAAGTGAAAATCGACAAAAATGGAGATACATGTTTTTTCTTTGGACGGTGATGATTTGCTGTACCACCAAGTCGTGATATTTCATTTAGTTTGAGTTGTTTAAAACTACGAAACGCTTTCATGCATTCTGTGTTTTTGCAGTTATTATTTAATTAAATGTAATAAATTAATTAACTGGTTAAATTAAAACACCCATAGGGTACACTACAGTGGTAGGTTCTAAGACCAATCCCCTGTAGAGAGTTCGGTCATATCCTTTCTATGAGGAAATCTTAGTGATGTATGCATTTCTGATGCACACTGAACGATAGAGGTGATAACTGGGGACCTCTATAGTTTGTGGCATTCAGCAAGGAATGTCAAATACAGTGCTAGTTTTCATGCCTGGTTTTAAAGGTGGTTTTTAGTTTGTTTAAAATCTGTTGATCACCAAACCACCCTTTCAGACCCCACGACTGTGGTAAACACAAGCCAGTCAGCTTTGCCCAACATTTGTGTTTCTCTGCCTCCCGATGACACATAGTGCTTGGACCCCGACAGTTGCCACTTGTAATTTTCAATATACAGTTCTGGAAATAAATAAGAGAGCACCCCAGTTTCTTCTTAAACCAGCATCTCCACATGTACAGCAGGTTCTTAGTGAGGAACTGAAGGTTGGGTTCTAGCTTTACTGGCAGATACAGTGAGCGTCTGGTTCATAAGAACAAAGTCCAGCAGCAAACACACAGGACAACACAGCTACAGACTGGCAGAGGGCCAAACCCCCTCTCTACTGACCGTGATGAGCGCCACCTCATTTCAATGTCCCTTACCCACCGTAAGATGACCTCAGGTGACCTACAGAGAGGCTGGCGAGCGGTGGCTGGGGTGAAACGCACAGCGAGCATGGTTCTAAAAACAGGCTTCTGGAGGTCATTAGTGATTTTCTAAATACACAGATCTAATACAATATCTGATCTGGAGTTTGGGAGACATGGTTCCAGTAGTGTAGAGAATCAAACAGAACTGAAGGATTCTGGTCCAACACAAACCCAGAACCTGTACAGCTACAGGAACTGATCAGTTTCAGGTGGTCTCTTACATTATTCCAGAGCTGTAGTTTGTGTATATAAGCTCCCTAGTATAGTGCCTAATGGTGTGTAACACTTCCACGAGCACCAGTAACAGCTGTGACTGGAAGTGTTTGGATGTAGGTCACATTGATGTTCAGACACTCTTGCCTCAAAAACTGTACAGTTGGGCCAGACTTGGTGGATGTCTTCCCTGGCACACCTTAGAGGAGAATTCTCTGTAGACTGGGAATTTAGCCACAGCTGGTAGACCTGTATGACCGTACTCCTCCACACACCTGCAGATTCAGGGCAAATCCTCCCAAATGCAGTCCCTCCTTTTAGCCAATCATTAACATCTGATCTGGAGCCATTTTCCACACATGGAACGAGACATTCCCTGCACTGTACCATCTCTTCCCAATCTACAGATCCCGTTACTCACACCCAGCAGGTATTTATAGCCCATCTTCCTTGTGCACAGCCCCCTCTGCAGGAGGTTAGTATATACGGTGACTAATGTTTTGTCCAGTGAGCTTAGTTTGTGCATAGATGGTTGTTCAGCTCTTATAGCGGTTATAGTCTACATGAATTTAATGCTGGTCCTTTTTGCACCAACTGTTCAAAAGCTAATGAAGAAACAAATCTCAATGTGCAAAAATAAACTCACTGCTCATAAACCACGGCCCTCATTTCACATCACATAACTTATCTTGATTCTGATCAGTCAAATGAAATACTAGATCTGTGGGTTGTATGAAACATATTGGTGATCTGCTGGTGTGCTAGGTTTAGGGGACAGGAGGGATTGACAAAGTCTGATAAGCGGCAGGCAATCAGAGCAGAGCTCGTCTACATATACACACCCTCATTAGAAGCACAGGGTTAGTGCTGTCACCACACAGCAAGAAGGGCCTGTGTGCGATTGCTGGCTATGGTGTCCTGGGTCCCTTCTGTGTGGAGTCTGTATGCTCTTCCCAATTGTTCTTCTTCCAGGTGCTCCGGTTTCCTCCCCCAGCCCAAAGACATGAAGTCAGGTGAACTGGAGATGCTTAATCGGCACCTTGGTGGGAGTGTGCTTGTCTGGAATAGGCTCCAGCCTTCACCACCCCCCCGTGACCCAGAAGAAGGATACAGCCATTTAGAAGATGAGTGAGTGAGTATTAAAAGCACTGTGAAGAAACAGTTTGTTTAATTTGGGATAAGGAGAGGTTGGAAAACAGACTTCCTTGCTTCCTGTAACCCTGACGGAGCAGCAACAAAGAACAAAAACCACGTTTACTTAAAAACTGTATATTATTACAAACAAAAACCAGAAGATCATCAAGAAACAATGTGTCGTTTTGCCGTGTTCGCTGTATTTACAGGTTTTAATAACGAAGTATTCATAATTACGTACGGACAAAACAGAACAACAAGACTTTCTGTAAAGTCAGCAAATGCTTGATGGAGTCCAATACTTTGCCCTCGCATGAAGTTGATGGATCAGCGAGTTGACTTATGCAACTTGTGCTACAAAAGCAAAGAGAGCAAAGGACAAAAAAAAAAAAAAAGAGAGAGAGAGAGAGCATGTGTGCGAGAGAGAGAGAGAGAGAGAGAGCGAGAGAGAGACAGACAGACAGAGAGAAAGAGAGAGAGAGACAGAGAGAGAGGGAGCTCTGTTCTCCATTACTGGTTGAGGAAAGAGGCCATGGGGTCATCAGGCTGGTAGCGCTTCATTTGGAAGGCCTCCATCTCCTCCACTGTGTGCAAGAGAGAGAGGGAGAGACAGAGCGAGAGAGAGAGAGAGAGAAAGCGACAGAGAGAAAGCGACAGAGAGAGAGAGAGAAAGCGAGAGAGAGAAAGCGACAGAGAGAGAGAGAGAGAGAGAGAGAGAGAGAGAGAGAGAGAGAGAGAGAGAGAGAGAGAGAGAGAGAGAGAGAGAGAGAGAGAGAGAGAGAGAGAGAGAGAGCGAGAGAGAGAGAGAGAAAGAGAAAGAGAGAGAGAGAGAGAGAGAGAGAGAGAGAGAGAGAGAGAGAGAGAGAGAGCTCTGTTCTCCATTACTGGTTGAGGAAAGAGGCCATGGGGTCATCAGGGCGGTAGCGCTTCATTCGGAAGGCCTCCATCTCCTCCTCTGTGGGCTCACGCACCTCCCTAAGGCTGTTGTAGGGCCTCTTCCTCTCATCCAGCTGCATCATCTCTGCCACCTGCTTCAAGCGCTGGTCCTCTGCAGTCAGCGCCTGCCATAAACCAGACACAGTTCAGCTTCAAGCATTTAAAAAGACACGAGGTTTAGAACACAGCTGGCACTAAAGGCCAATACCATCAACCTCTCAGTGATTCAATTCCTACGATGTAAAGAAAGTCAATCAGAATAGCTTGATGCAAAACGCTGTGAGTGGGAACTGTTCACAGTGGTGGTGATGGGAACCAGACAGCTGAGAAGTCTGATCATATGTGGACAGCGGCAGGCATCGGGGACACACTGCGATCTGTTCATTCAAATGGCTTCTGGAGGTGATCACAAACGCATACGACCTCATGACATCTGTAAGGTGAACACTGAGGCAGTTCGATCAGCTCCATCATCGCAGCAGAGACAAAAGAAGCTGCGGAGCTTATATCGGAGTCCTCTTACCATTTACTTATGACTTGTGTTAGCTGTCCATGCGGTCTAAAGGGTCGTTTACAGCCCTCTCAGTTACACAAAGACTCATGGTACAGTTCTGAGTCTGAGAACAAACGCAGTGGTGGTGCATGTCCTGCCATCACAAGTGGTCCGTAGAGATGTATTTAAGGACCATGGAAATTCAGGCGTGAACCACCATCTCACCGTCCTCTTATAATCTGATATTCATTCCATTTATGAAGAGGGCCGTGGATGTACAGCGCTGAGAGGAAGTACTCGCCCCCTGACGACTAGCCTACAAACGTCTCCCGACATAAACACCCATCTCACACTTGCCAAATGTCACACTGATGACCCCAACACTGATCTGGCGAGTCCAAAGCGGATCTTATTGAAAGAAACAGGTCGAGTTTCGTTGGGCGTGAAGCTAACACAGCATTCCACACTAACTGAGATGATCATTTCGTGCGTACCCACACGATCTGGTCTTATATGACATTGGGTATGAGGATCTGGAGCCATGTCATGAGACCAACAGGCACAAAAATGGGGGGGAACACTTTTCCTGTACCCGAGGCATGACTGGAAACATGAATGGGAAGCCTGTAGAACACAGTAGCATGGAAAATCGAGGGGTCTGTGTAAACACCTTTTTCAGCTTCTCCTTCTTCTTGGCGTCATCTTCCTCGTCGCTGCTGTCTGCATCCTTCTTCTTGTGCTTCTTCTTGTTCTTCTTCTTTTCCTTCATCTTTTCTTGGTGCATCTGTGGCAAAACACCATGCATCAAGAGAAAGTAGTTAGCAGCTATCTATGACAAGCATGCAACAGGATCCGAGAGAGCCGAGCTGGCTTTATTGATGCCTAAGATGAAAGATGAACATGAGGATGAAGAGCTGGAGAGTCAGCTTCAGTGTGTACCTCTAGAAGTGTCTTTGGAACCTCCTCCTCTGCTTCATCTATGCCCTCCTCAAACGGCACACACGTTGAAGTCTAAAAAAAAAAAAATATAGATTTCATACGTGTGAAATCTTGACTGAAGAGACAGTTAGCATCATTGCATCAGTTTCTTCTATGGACTTCATGTTGCATTCAATCAGTGCGCCACAAGGTGCAAACTCACCGAGGTTTTCTTGCCGGCCTCTCCAGTGCAGTAGCTCTGTTTGACCAGCGAGTGGCAGCATTTGTATCCCCAACAGCCATCTTTCCAGTAAGAGCCCCAGATGCACTGAAAATAAGATAAAAGTCTTTCTTCATACGTCATGGCTGTCATTAGGAAAATTCCAACACGGCAACGTTACAGGAGCAAGACGAGCTAACTTCTAGATTTCCATAAACATAATAAATACCGGGAGCTGAAATGATTAAACGACTAGATGAGCTTTGTGTTTTTGAGCACCGTAATCGTGCCTGTTTAAATATTCCCTAATAAACTGATTTTAGTTTAAAAAATTTTAAGAACATTTTACAACTTTTTACAAGTGGCCACATTTCTCATACCGAGGCAGAATAAAGACTGAAAATAAACGTAATTAAAACAGAATAAAAATAAATTCAGCTCCCAGAATGGGTACTGCGTTTTAATTACGCTCAATTAATGCTTCACACTAAATATCAGAAATATTAAAACATATATTTTTTTTACAAAATGAAGTACTTTGCAACTTGTTTCTCATTACTATAACTCTCTGACTGCAGCTGAGGTTTTTCCTCAAATATCTATGGCCATGTTTATGTTAATGATCCATCTGATCACGTAAAGAAAGTAGACTTAAAGTCAAAAGGGTTTACTTGTCTACATTTCCACTGCTCTGTTCATCGCCATGTTTTTTGGATTTCCAAGTGCCATTAAAAAACAGAGACACAAAGACAGGCCCTTACAGTGTGGTTATTAAGAAGGACATCCTCCTCGTACTTAGAGCGGGCCACTGCTTTCTCCTGACCCTTAATGACGGCTCCGTGCCGAGAGTACTCCATGTAGTCCTCCGTCTGAGCCAACAGCAGCTCCCGTGGAGGAGCGTCCAGGTGCTCCTGGCCTCCATACTGCAGGCAGAAATGAGAGCAGACTGAGAGTCGTACTTGGGGCCCAAAAGGTGCCAGCATAATATCATTTATGAGTAAAAATAAAATAAAAAAAATAATTAAATAAATAATTAATTAAATAAATAAATAAATAAAGTACCCTCTCCAGGATGCTCTCCTTCTGCATCTCTTTGAAGTCTTCCTTTTTGACCTTGAAGGACTGATGGAGCAGCTCTAGTTTGGTAGGGTCAGCCTGCAGGTGCACGTCTGATCCCCTTTCGTACGCTTCCCAGGCAAAGACTGCAGCGACACACAACGCAGGAGAGTGGATGTACATGACGTGTGGAGAAGACATAAACACAGAGCATGGGTCAGAAGTTTGGCAATTGTTACTACAGCTCTGGAAATAAATAAGAGCCCACTCCAGTTTCTTCTTAAATCAGCATCTCCACATGTACAGCAGGTTCTTAGTGAGGAACAGAAGGTTGGATTCTAGCTTTACTGGCATAATTGTTTTTCTCTGTAATTGCTGATAAGTCGGAACTTTTTTCTAAAGTAAAGAAAACATGCTACATGGAAAATCTTCCCTTACAAGTGTCTCTCAAGAACTTTCTGAAACTTCAAGCATGTTCAGGGAAAAAAAAAAAAAAAAGTAAAAAAAAAAAACACAAACAAACAAACAAAAAAAAAAAAACACACCATTGGCCATTTCATGATTATTGTAAAACATGAAAAATAGTACAAATATGAAAAGCCTATCCATCTGTGCTGCCACAAGCTTGGAACTGACTTACAATAATACTTTTTTGTTTATAGTATACGCAATACATATTTAGAGACTCGAAACTCTATGAAAGACTCACTCGCTCGCTTATTAATTTATGTACTTATTTATTTATTATAATTATTTATTTACTTTTTATTTATTCATGTATGTATTTATTATTTTTATGTATTTTTATTTTTTGTATTTATTTATTTATTTATTTAAATTAAGTCAGCTGTTTTTTGTATTTCTTTGTTAGATGTTGGTCATATGCATATTCAATGCAATACACTGGAAGAAAAAAAACAAAACACTGCAGCTCTTGCTATTTAAATGATATACACTTTTAAATGGCGATTTCAATATAAAATAGTTTAATCTTTCAGCCCTAGACTGAATATTATATGTTAAAAATCCAGAGAAACAGAGTTGCTTACGCTGAGTCTGCGCCATTGAGATTGTGTCTCCAGAGTAGCGGGCAAAGTTGTCTCCAGCATAACCCACCCTGCCAAAACCAGCACAAACTCATTCATCAGTTAGTAGTCCATTAATATAAGAACAGGAATCTGTGTGCAGGCACATTTCATCTGCATCCATAAAACTTTTTTACATGCAGGAAAAACCAAAACAATCAGACACAAACATACTCCTCTGGATTCTTGCCGGTGTTGGAATACGGGTTTTCTCTCATGGCTCGGGTCTTGGGGTCGTAGTAAGCTGAGTTTGGGTCCAAGTTTCTCAGGTACTGTAAGACAAGGACAGCATTGGATTAAACAAGCCCTGACCAAGCACTCCCTGAACGCTGACCTTAACGTTGGGGGCTGCCAGCTTGACCTGTTAATCTCTTCATGCTTTTAGCAATAGAGTCCGGGGTTAATGTAAACCTGCCTGTGAAATAACAACAGCGTTCATTCTGACTGAGAGATTTTTGCCCTTTTGTGTTTCCTGTGATTCGATTTGCGAGGGACTATACTGGAAGAGCATCAGTCAGAATCAAGGCAGATATTCAGCCTCACTATCTTCAAATGCGACTTGAGCATTTAATAATCAGCACCTAGGATGCATTTAGGATTGATCCGCTGTGAAAAGGTGTCATGAAGGTGCTTCTCTAAAGAAGAGGCCCTTACCTTAGCGATGTCCTCCCTGATCCTGAGATTCCTCACGGTGATGCGTCTCTTGGAGTCGAAGTTCTGGCCGGGCATGTCGATGTCATCTGCGTATTTATCCTCGTCCTCATCCTCGCTGTTGTGCTCTCTCTCCTGGAGGAATAGAAGCAAAGAAAGAGGAATTGGCAACAAACCTCAAGACTGAAGTCAAATAAACACTACAGGCCTACACATGTAAGACTCATCAGTTTTGGAATTTTGTGGCATCAGAGAACCAAGTTCTATATTTCCCTCTGTGCACGCTGCCTTAACGAGTCAGCTAAGGCTTGTTTGGCAGCGTAGGCAGCTTTACATGGAGCAGGGAGTGAAGAGTGAGACAGAGAGAGGAAAGGGGCAATCAGAAGCAACAGCAGAGGAATGACGAGTGCGTAGGAGAGAATAGGGACTGAAAAGTGAACAGCTGTCTCCAGGGCTGCCTCCAGCTTCCGCCCCCCTCCCAGGGTGGCAGATGGCAGGCTACATATGTTGCTAATATCCTTTAGATATGGGATATGTTTTTATTTTTGTGTTTCTAGTAAAGTCTATATCGTCGCTGTCCAAAGAAAAACAAGTACCTCCAAAACTGCAACTTTACAGGAGAGGCCAAAAACCTCATTTAACTATAATGTAAGTGAATGGAACCAGACATCTTTCCAAACAGGTTTGGGCCATTTCTGTTGGTCCATTCATGATGAGATTCTTACTCAGTGTAAACAGCAGCTGATGTGTTCCAATGATGCATAAAAGTAAAAATGGACAAAAGTGGAGATCCTTTATTTTTTTCCCCACTGGACTGCGATGATATACCATCAGTAGTTTGAAGACGACTGATCTCTCGACTTTCACTTACACCAAATTATTATTTTTCTCCCCCTCACTTATACTTTTATGACTTCAAGTGTGGCTACCCCACCACTACAGACCACTGCCTCCCCCTGATGATGGGCCTACTGACCACTAAAGAGTGATTCATGGCCCACAGGATGAACAACCCTGCTCTCTAGAGGATTTGTTACAGTGTTTTTCCATAATAATTATTTTAATAATAAAATTAGCAAAATGTAATCAGACCAGGGGTGCACAAACTTTTGTACACTGCATAATAAAATTAATATAGCGAATGCTGCACATTGTAATATTACAAAGCAATTTTATGTCAAGAAATTACTTAGAATATATTATTATACTTTATTATTTAATAACATTTACTATATTTTCAACTTCTTGCTCCCAAAACAAGATGGTTACAAGGCGGCTATAAGAATTCATTCAACTCCCTCAAAGTTATTACTTGAGTTATTACAACACAACAGCTTTTGATTGGACATTTACTAAACTGCTTAATGCCAGTCATAATCAGACATACTGCCCCCTGTTTTTATTACAAGGTCTTCTGTATTGTAATTAAGAGTAGAAATTCACAGAGCACTTACGGTTTGATCCATCAGTTTTCCTGTGGCTAACTCCTCCTGGAGCTTCTGGGCCTTCAAAGTGCGCTTGGCCTGTGAGACAGAAACAGCAGAAGTGAGAAGCAGCTTCATCTCCACTGAAGCCAAAATGGCCCGCTGCACCCTCAGGTACATTACACGGTCACAGAACTTACCAGGTCAACTTTCGAGTACTCCTCCACGATGCGCATATGCTCATCTGGGTCATAGCCATTCCAGCGGTCTCGCTTTCCATCGTAGTCCATCGAGAGCTGGATTTGTTGGTGCTCATCCGGAGCAATGCCTGTGCCGGAGAACTTAGCCCCAACCTTCCTGGGCCGCTGTGAGGAAGAGCAAGAGTGTCTAGGTTTGAATTCTCAGACCTACGACCAAAAACAAGGTCTACCTAATACACAGACGCACTGAGCGTCAAGAGCTTTGTAGACACCTGCTTGTGTGGAGCTTTTTCTGAAATAAAGGGCATTACTTGCTGCAGTAACAGCCTATACTCTTTTGGGATTGCTGTGAGGATTTGATTGCATTCAGTAGTCACGACAGGAATAGTCCGGTTACTGATTACTGACGTTGTGTAATTAGAAGACTTGGATTGTGGTTGGTGTGGCACAGTGGATAACACCACAGCCCACCAGGAAGCTACCGTCCCATAAGGGAGACTGGGGTTCGAATCCTGGTCTGGGTGACTATGCTGTGCTACACCTATATGAGTTCATGGGCAAGACTCCTAACACTACACTGGCCCACCTGTAATATGATCAACCTTGTCAGCCGTGGTGGGTAAGAGCGTCAGCTCAATGCTTTAAATGTAAAATGTAAATTTCAACTCATCCCAAAGGTACCGAACGGACCTCAGTCACTCCAGGGAATACAGACGCTCCACTGTATACGGGATTTAAACCCATATAGCCATACTCTTTGAGGTAAGAGTGGCTGAACATTGATGTGGCCTACACCCAGAAACTTGCCCAGTACATGCGATGCTGTACCTCAGCAGTTATTCTTACTCCTCACTGGACGTCTCACATCCGGTTAGCTGAGTCTCAGACACAGGTGTCTAATTTCTGTCTGGTAAGCTTATGTAGGAAGTGAAGGAAGGTTCCAGCACATTTCCCATTCATCTTTTTTAAACAGCAGCATTACTGGAGTCCTCACAATGAGAACGTTAGTATGACGTGATATCTATTCCTTTACCTCCAGGCAGTCCTTCTTTTTGTGCGTCATGGCTCCACAGTTTTCACACGCTCCTTTTCTGAACTTTGTGCTGACACTTTTCTACAGAAACACAACACGAACCCATCAGTCGTCATCCCCCTACTACGATTTAATCCCAGCAGAAATGAGCCACCTAACCATCATCACGGAAATCTACTTACCTCCTGCACTCCTCTCTTATACCAATCACCGATGGCAGAGAACTGCCTTTGTTTCTCCTCCTGAGGCCTCTGATGTTTAAGCGTGGGTCTCTTTGAGGGGTCAATGTACCATGGGACCGATGAAATATACTGAGGAATGTGAGGGTTGATGTCCCTAAAATCGAAAGAAGAGCATGAACATGAATGAATTGGGGGCATAACCTGAGTAATCGCTTTACAATGTCCATTTTACTAGAGCCACGTCCAAAATCCCATGACAAACGAGGGTTCAAAATGGTCAACATTTAGGCACACATACTGGACACTATTAACTCCCATTGTTCCAGTGGTTTAGCAGAGTATGGTCCACTTTGTGTAGACAATGAACTTCCTTTTTATTAATTATTGAATTATTGTGCCATATTTGCTGCTACATCTGTATAAATCTTGTAGTGACTGCCAACATCCACTCTGACTCCCTACACCATCAGTATTTAGGTGACTGTCAGGATAATCAGTATTTGTGTAGCTGGCATATGAGATCATAACTGCAATATCTCTCAATTACGGTGCAATATACAGCTCTGGAAATGAATAAAAGACCACCCCAGTCTCTTCCTAAATCAGCACCTCCACATGTACAGCAGGTTCTTAGTGAGAACAGAAGGTTTACTACAGGGATCCTAAAGCTTCTCTCGCTGATGTCATTAAACGATTTTAAAAGTTTAGTTTCTACCGCCAAACAGCCTGTAACAGTATTTACTGACTTTATCATCATTTTCTTTATCATTTTTTGTTCATTTTAGTGTCTCATTACTCTGGATTTTATTTCTTATATTTTTCATTAGATTATTTTATTTTCTCAATTTTTTACAGTTTAGTTTTATTTTGAATTATTTTTAATTCTTAATCAATTCCTTTTTTTTTACTTTTATTTTGTTTTATTGTCAGATTGTTTATGTAGTTTTTCATTTTATTCATTATCTTTTTTATTTCCTTTAAGAGGTAAATCCTGCACTGAAAATGAGAATCACCCACAATGCACTGCGAGTGCTGATTGACTGATTAATTGAAAAGTGCCACACTCTTTGAAAGCTGTATGAAAAAAGTAGGTGAATAGTGAACAGGTAACTCTGCACAATCAGGCACTCTATTTCAGACCCAACATATAAAACCAAAGCACAGCCAGACAGTAACTCGGCCAAAGAAGTGAAACACTTCAGTAATAATTTTGTTGAGGATTGAAGGCAACAGACATGACGAGTCAAATTTTTTAAAAACACGACGTACAGCTACAACTATATTATCTCCTATTTAAAGTTTCACACAGAGCAGCGCACTAAATATGCTCTCTGCCATGAAACGTGCAGTTGGTCAATATTCTAGCACTGACACCAAAACACACTCATGCCTCGCCAGTAAATTGTGATGTAGAAAAGATCATTTCAGTGGCCCCTAAAGCCACCCAGTGCTCATCAAGTGTGGAGCATGCATTCACTCACTTTCCTTCTTCGTCCACCTCTGCAGGAGCATTCCCCAGTTTACGCTGCTCCTCCAGCTCCTTCTTCTTCCTCCAGTCCTCTCTGGTCATTTTCTTGGGCTCCTCCAAGTCCACTATCCCCTCCTGACCCAACTGCTTCTCGTCTACTTTCGACATTGTTTCAGATCAGATGTCTCCACACAGGAGAGACTTTAAGGGTGAACCCTGAGGCACTAGAAGACAGACAGACAGACAGTTACTGAGGGAAATGTCCAACATAACAAGCTAAACATGGTGTACAAAGTGAGCACACTTGTAAACAGGGCAGATTCATTACTATATATAAAAGACAGTAAGAATAATCTAGACATTAGCTTATTATTAGAAATAAATATAATCTGCACCTACTGGCCACTTCATTAGGTACACCTCATTGTATCTACACTCACTGTACATTTGATCAACTCCACAAATTATATAGGAGCACTCTGTATTTCTACAATGACAGTCTGTAGTCCATCTGTTGCTCTGTACACTCTGTTGCCCTGTAATTTAATGCTCAGGACCCCCAGAGCAGGAACAGCGCGAGTGGATCAGACACAGCAATGCTGCTGGAGTGTTTAAACACCTCACTAACACTCCTGGACTGAGAAAAGACCACCAACTAGAATTATCCAGCACATGAGCGTCCTGTGAGCGTCCACTGATGAAGGACTAGAGGATGACCAGCACTGCACTGTGCAGCAGCAGATGAGCTATCGTCTCTGACTGTCCATCTACAAGGTGGACCAGCAATGTAGGAGTGCCTAATAGAGTGGACAGTGAGTGGACACGGTGTTTAAACACTCCAGCAGCACTGCTGTGTCTGATCCACTCACACCAGCACCACACACACGTAGTACGTAGCTGTGGTCCCAGAAAGTGTTACATTCGCATACTTTGTTTTGGTGGGTTGTGGCTACTTGGTATAAAGAACCAAATGTGGCCAGCAACGTTAGAATCAGCACGAACCTCACATTTATCGGCTCTTATTAGTGATTATTAACCGAATTATTCAGCGAAATGTTTTAATAACAGCGGATTTTTTGCAATCCGAGCTGCTCCAATTCGCAGTTTAGCAATCGTTTGTCCAGACAAACGATTAACCAGACAAACCCATTCCGTCTTTTTCTCAACTTTCCTCCGATTTAAAATAACCTACTTTGGAGTTCAAAACACACACAGTGTACCTACCTGCTAAATTCTTTATATTCAGAAACTGCAACAAACGGTAAAATTAATCCACGACCTCCTGCAAACTCCCAGTCGCTTGTTTACCAGCGTGTAAAACGCACTTCCTCCCAGCCCCGGTGACGCATTTCCGGTTATGCCGGAAGCGAGTCAAATAAAAGTCACGAAAAAAACATAGTTGAATATATATAAATACACATAAAAACATACATTTATATTAATAAATATGTGTTTAATTAATGTTTTTTCTTTTAAAAAATGTTGGGCTCTTTATTAATATTCACTAATACTATAAACGAGATTCACCATGTAATTAGTTTTAGTTTTATACTAATTTGACAAATTTGCTAGTTCTTGAGTGTAGTTTTTATTTTTAATGTTTATAATATTCAACAGCATGAGTAGATAATGTAATTATTACATGTTACATATGTTTTAAATTTATAATTGTAATTTCTGTAACAAAACTTGAACAGTTTTGAAATTCATTGCCAAACGCGACTAAGGGTCAGACCGTCCCGCTCCTTCGACTCTGTGTCGCCCCCATATGGTCGGGACTGAAACTGTGTTAAAACTGTTTTTAACTGAACTCTTACACTATCAGATAATATCACACAGATTTCATATGTAGCTAATGATCAGCTGCTCCGCCTCCATACAGGACTAACATCATGTGAGATGTGCAGACAAACGGACAGGCAAAGCAGCGCGCGTATGAAGGAACATATGAGTGATCAAGGTTGTATGGATAAAGGGATGAAAGGATAAAAAAACAATGCAGGTGTGTGGATAATGGAAGGAATGGATGAAGGTACAAATATAAAGATAAAGGAATGAATGAATGAGGGTACAGAGCTGGTGTATGGATAATGTACTGTGACATGAGACAGGAGGTTCTGTGTAGAAATGATCTGATACAATATATTAGAAATATATCTGAGAAAGAATATATGTAATAATAATAATAATAATAATTATTATTATTATTATTATTATTATTTTTTTTTTATTATTATATCACTGCTGTAGACAGTATCACTAAGTCACTTTAAATATATATATATATATATATATATATATATATATATATATATATATATATATATATATATATATATATATATATATATATATATATATATATATATATATATATATGGATGAAGAAACAGTGTTGGTGTATGGATAAATAATGAATGGATGAAGGAACAATGTTAATGGAGGTATAAAGGAAGGAACAGATGATTTAACAGTGTTGACAACCAACGAATTTCACGAAGAGTGAATCTGTGTGTGGAGGGACCATGGTCATGTCAGGCAGGCCTGGTGTCATGATGTGGGGTGTGATTTTGAATGATGCCAGATCACGTTTGTCTTTCATTACAGGCACTTTGACAGTCCAACCAGGGGCCTACCTCTTCTGAACGCACACTCCAGTGGGCTGTTTCAACAAGACAATGCTCGTCTGCATACGGCTGCTGTCTCAGAAACTTGCCTTGCACACGCAGATACTATGCAACGGCCAGCTGCATCACCTGACCTATCCCCTATAGATAATGTGTAGAATGCCATTGGATGCTCTATCAACTCTCCACCCCTACCGCACCATATGCAGGAACTGTGTGAGACTATCCAAGCTGCATGGGATGGACCATCACAGGACACCATTAGGAACCTCTACAGCTCCAGGCCAAGGCTTCTGGCATGTTGGGTTAGTAAACATGTCAGCCCAGTGCCATACTGAGAGACAGACTTCTGTATGTGTAGCTCAGTAAATATTGATCATATCAGTCTACATGTATCCTCATTTATTGTTCCTCCTTCTGGGTGCAGCTGTAATTTCCAGATAAAATTTATTTTATTTGTGTTCATTTGGCCTCTGTTTATTTGTGTACAAAATATCGAGTGGCAACCGGAGACGGGTTTATTTGTGAGCCAGTTTTGACGTCTGTCAAAAATAGAATATCTAAATACTGTATGTTGAAGGTTTCAGAATAGAGTTGACCCAGGCCTCATGTTTCTAGCTAGGGGGATTTCCTGTGTCCATCTCCGTGCTTCACGTAGACACCAAACCTGATACTGGTTTAGACCACTTATTATATTACTCCACCTGTATGTCTGTGTGAGGACCATCAGATTTCAGTACTCACACTCTACTGAACACTGCACACAAGCAGGGTTAGGTAAAATCACAGACAATCTTAAACCAAGGCTTCAGGGCCAAAGCACTCTAGAGTTGGCTGCAGCTCAATCTGGCTCCTTATATGACCCAACGATCATGGCAACAGTACAAGAGGAGAGCAAAACTGAGAGGTTTATTTGCATTCGATGACTGGACCGTCAGCTGACAGGGCTTATTTTTGGAGGTATTGTTAGACTACTAGCTATGGCGCTGGATTTGAGTCAGTAGCTTTGTTTGTACAGTGAAGAATTCGGCTCCAAGTGCTAAGCATTCCATTCCTATAAGGTTATAGCATTATGCTAATTTTCCATGGACAGACGAGGAGCCAGAAGAAAGAGGAAGATCTTGATCATATAGTCATAGGGTGTTTTATTGATTATGGGAATAAAACTAAATTAAGTACATTGTTTATATTTATTTGTTGAGTTTAATAAACAGAAAAAAAAAAAATGAATTAAATTAAATTAAATTGAACTAAATTATATTTTTTTAATACGTAAAACCCAACAAATACACAGTTATTAAAATATTGTTGATGCCTTGATGAAAATAAGTATCTCCAATCCAGCTAGAAATGATTGTCCTGAATATTTTCAGAGACATTTACACACCCAACATTTACATACAACCACAACAATGGAGCACCAACAACCAAAACGGTGTTCCAAGCTGTAGATTGGGAATGTCGACACTTTGCATTCCTTTCCCAAGGAACCCAAATGTCAGCGGGACATGGTTGATCTTAATCTTGAAACGTTCCGTTCCACTTGAAACCCTACAGCTTGTACAATTGACAAAATGTATCTGCGGCCCAATTTAAGGTGGACTGGAAAGTTCCCAGAACAGCCTGGAGAATAGGAACTTCAACTCCCACACCTCTGTCAGGATTCCAGACAATTTTAATTCTGCTACACATTCACTCCGGACAGTTTCCCAAACTCTTGGACAATATGGAGCAGCTCTGCTCAGCATTTGACCCTGAAGAGACTGACAAGAGGAGCAGTTCCACCTTTATTAGCCTCACACCCCAGACGGCAGCAGCCTGTAAGTAGTAGCCATGCTGTGTGATTGTATCCGTGTTTGCCAGTTGAAGTTCCATAGTGAGGAACAACTTTAATCTACCGTGTCTTGATGTCCAGTTGGAAAGCCAGTAGCTTGCACAGGTAACGTTAGCTACTAGCAAGCTAACTAGCACAGCTAACTAAATAGTATGAGGCGGAGCTTATTTACTCGAAGGCTCATTTTATTGAATGAGCTGCGTCTGTGTGATCATTGCGGTGTCTCTCTGTAAATCAGCCAATCAGAGCAGAGCTGGGAATGAATGGATATGTGAATGAGCGTTTTTCGCCCCGACCGAAGTCGCAAACCTCTTTAAACCCAACCTAAAACACAGAATAGATGCATTCTGTGACCCCTTACCGTACATGGACATGCGTGATCTGATCCCTTGTACTAATCAACAAGGTGGTGAAAGATTTTTGTTTGAGGTTCTCTGTCTTCTGAAACCTACGCCAGTGATCTTTCCTACTAGCCTGGATCTAAAATTAGCCAGGCCCTGTGACTGTGTTAGTCCTGTGTGTCAGATTCCAGCAACATGCTGTATCTGGAGTGGAGCAGCACCTGCTGCTAGCTGTAACGCTAGTGTTGAGCTTGGCACTGGTAGTGAGACCCAGCCAAACCCTATTAAAATAAATCAGGTCAGGTCCTCTAAGTCTTTTTTTTTGTGGCCCCTTTTTCATCATATCCCTCTTTCTTTTTAGTAGCCCCCGGGCCATAACTGGATTAGCCAGGCTGCGCGGGAGCCGCTAGTTTAGCGGTCGGTGATTGTGCTATTGCTGTACGGTGTTAGCTGAGGGGGGCAGGACCTGCCTCAGTGTGGAGAGTGGGCTGACTGGAGGAAGGATCACTGCAGCACACAGGAACGCAGACCCCCCTGTCGGAGCCTCATCGTCAGCTCGAGGTACAGTACATATCTGTCTCTTGTGAATGTTCTGTGGAGTGGTGGGTGTGCTATTCCATTCAAAATGGCCTTACGCAATAAAGTAGCAAAAAAGCAAGTATGTGTTCGCGAAATTGGGGGCGGTCGTTCTCAGGTTCTCATGTGTAGTCAATTGTACGTACCTAGTCCTTTGCATTGATGGTCATACAGTCCAGCCCACCTAGGAAAGTTTTTTAATGATGATTAAACATGTTTGGGTCGAGATTTAATACAAGCGTTACATTTGAGGAGGTATCTATTGATCTTCTGCACGTTAGCTCAAACCTGCCCTCTCCTTTAAGCCTCTTACTGTATGGTGGACATTTCTATACATGAACTATTAGTACGGTTACTCTTAATCCCAGCAAAATCCATGTAACATAAACAAAATGAGGCTAATGCTTTTATGTCCATCATCGTTTCAGGTCTGGAACCCTCCCACATCCTTTGAATGGCCGAGACGGTGCATAGCTGCATTTCCAAAGCACGAGGCAGTCAAGCACAGGCTAAGGATTGGTACTCTGCAAAGAAATGGAAAGCTGGGTTCTAGAGGGGGACAACTACTCTTTCCTCCGCAGTGCTCCACGCAATTTCAACCTCCGGCACAGAGACGGGCCCAATCGGGTGGAGATCTTTGACATCACAAGCATCCAGACTCCTCATGGTGCCATATCCGAAACGACCTGCCTTTGCGACATTTTTGGAGACGACTGCGAGTCTCCATCTCTCTCTAGCAGCCCAGCCTCTACTTCGTTTCTGAAAAGGGAGGCGGATGCACATTTACCCGCAGAAGATGTTAACGATTCATCGGGTTCCTATCATACTGCCCACAGCTCGGAGCAGCTGAGCGACACGAGTGATACGTTTGAGGACTCCAAAGATTCCGTGAAATGCACAAAGGACTTGCTTGTGCCCGAGACTAGGGAATCGGGCTCACCACCAACAGATTTCAGCTTATCAAATGACAGAAGTGCAGTTGCTTCTGAAAATGGCTCATCTTCACCAACCAGATTAGATGACGGTGACCTGTCACAGACAGAGAACCAGCAAGAGCCTCATTTGCCAGAAGACAACGTCCCAATACATGAGGATTCGTCTGCCCAGCAGCTAGTAATGTCAAGGTCTGAATTTAGAGACACTTCTTCAAGAGTAACGGATCCTTCACCAGAAACAGACGTATCTGAAACCTGGGCTAACACAGAGCACAGTGCCACTGCCTCATGTGAGCAGCAGGAGCTCAGCCACCCACCCAAACCACAAGAAAGCTCGGTTTTAGAAGACACGTTGGAGCCTTCAGAAAGGTCCTCACCAGAGATACCCACATCAGAGGTGTCTTCTGAGGAGAACGGTCTGACCAGTCACCCCGGAGAGGAAGAGGCTATGATCTGTCACCATGATGTTAGAGGTAATCACAGTTCAGCTACAGACAACATTTCCCATCCTCAAGAAACAGATCTGAACGGTGGTCCATCAACATCTAGTCCATTGATGAGGCCTGTAACTCCTGCCTCCGGGGATATTCCTCCATCTGCACACACGGATACAGATACCCACTCTGAATCTGATGTCATACCAGAGCCAAAGGCTTTAGCAGACTCCCCTGAAGCCACGATATTGGAGTCACCTCCTTTACTTGAAGATACAGCAGGGTTACCAGAGGAACCTAGCACAGAACCATCAGCTAGACTTTCTGCTGAGGATAATGGAGAACCAAGTATTTCATTTGTGTCTCAGCATCCAACTGTTTGTCATGAAACCAGAGAAGTAGTGGTGTCACCTGATCCCAGAAGATTGTCATTCCTCTCAGACACGGCATCACCCGAGGTTGGTGAGTTCCTCTCATCCTCTGGCTCTTTGGTGGCTGCTCTCTCCTCCAACGCTTCAGTAGTCATACACTCACCCACGGGTTACACCACCAGCCCTTCACCAGAATTTGAGAGAAAGCTCTTTTCAGCTGAACCTGAGGATTTACCATCTACTCCAGAGATCCCAGAAACAGATTACACAGTCACACCTAGCGATTTCAGAGGTTCGGTTTCCTCACCTGATTCAAAGCTATGCGTCACACCTACATCCAGAACCTCTACCCCTGAAATCAGGCAAAATCTTCTCACACCTGATTCTGTGTCTATGGCTTCCCCCGACCTAAGCTCTGCCACCTGTTCTCCAGAAGTGGGAAGAGTAGCATGTAGCATCCTGTGCGAAAGCTCTCAGTCGCCTCAGATTCAAGGCATAACCTACAAAGTGGTTTCACCCAACAAAGACTTAGAACAAACTGGAGGGGGGGTTGAATGTGCTGAACATTCTACAGACCCCTTAAATGAGATAAGGAGCCTGGCCAACTCACCCACGTCCAAGCTGCCATCAACACCAGGAAGCATGTCCAGACCTTCATCCATGACCTTCAGTATACCAACACCGTCCCCTGAGATTAGAGATCAAAGATCGCCTGACAGATTTAGTGAGGACATGCTGGTCCCAGAACCTTGCATCTCCCCGGGACAGGCAGACAGCTGCCATTCAACCAGTGAGGAAGTGGATCTTCCTTCATTTGTGCCAGTTGACCAGTTTGACCAGTTTGGAGGCTACAAAGAGCCGTTTAGAAGCAGTAGCCCTGTTATTGATGAGAGCAAAGACGTTGCTTCTGGAGCTTTCAACCAAGTTCAGATAATAAAACGTTCAGAGCCTGAAGAATCTGTTGCCAAATTATCAGCACAGGTGGAAGAAAATGGAGAAATGAGGAATGAGAGCATGCCAGAGTTAATTACACAGGAAAACCCAAATTCCCTAAATTTGCACACAGCGCAGGCAAAGGTAATGCCACCCATACGGGAGGAGAAAGGTTTATCAGACGTTAATGACAGCTGTAGTGGGACAGAAAGTGTGGAGAGAGATCCAGCAGGTAGTGAAAAGCCACTTGGCCATCCGCCTAGGGAAAGCCCCAGTGTTTTCCATAGTGACAATGATAGAAAGTATGATGGGCAACTGTGCAGGAACAAGGGGTGGAGTGAAGAAAGGGTGATACAGGAGGGGCATACATCAGGAAAAGGGGAGGAGAGTATAGCTGAGGGTAGTTACAGAGGGGAACAGGTTGAGCTGTCATTCAGGGACAGGAATAGAAAAGGGCCTGCAAGCCCCAGCGCTGCTCCCTCAAGCGAAGACCCAAAGTCTGGAATTCCACCTCGCTGTTATTTTGAGTCTCCCCTGACAACTCGGCGGCAACAGAGCCTTCTCAGAGCACAGGGCGTGCAGAAAGAGGACAAGAGGAGCGCCAGGAGGGTCCAATCGGCTTTCCAGAGCAAACACAGTGGTGCTGGCTGCCTTCCTTCAGGATGTACTAGTGAAACGTCCAGTATGGGAAGCGAGTTTGACGAGGCTGACAATGAAGTAAAGTGGTTCACAGATGTAGCCTTTACGAGCCTATCCAACCCCCAAGGGGACTACTTGGATGTGTACAGCTCAAGCTACAGGTCGTCTACCAATGTTTCACAGCCATCTACAGTGGACAGTCCTGCTGCCGCAACATGGATGTCCTATGCAGATTTGCGTGGCTCAACGTTACATGAAAACGATGAGCTCTTATGCCACCCTCCTTCGTTTGGGCCACATAGTGGCCTGGATCCATCAAAGCGTTTTGAGATGGGCAGTTTTGAATGTGTGGATGTAGCAGTGGAGAGCAAGGAAGAATCCAGGAGGGGAAAGAGGACAGTCCCAAAAAGGCAGATCCAGCTTAAGAGACGCAACCCTGACGAACCAAAGTCCACTGAGAACACAGGAAACGTTATGGGCTCGCCATCCACACGGACATGCCCAGGAGACAGCCTTCTTCTTCAGCACAGCAGCCCAACAGCAGGGCAGGACGATCAGTCTGAGGGTGAACCTGGCATTCAGAGTGGCCAGAAGATGCTGCAGAAGTCTGCATCCTTTGAGGAAACCTCAACCAAGACAAAGATGGCTTCCTGCATCATCAAGAGTGTCCTTTCCAAGAAAATGGACACGGGTACCAAAGACTCAAGTTCAAGTTCATCTGACGATAAAACTAAACAACCTGAGACTGCTTCTGCAGGGCCGTCAAGCAACACAGACAGACACAGCATGAGTCCTAACCGGCCCTCTGAATGCAACCTGTCCTCCGAAGACTTCCCTGGCAAAGAGGAAAGAAGCCCTAGTCTTCAAAAGAAGAAATCTGCGCCTAAGGTTCCTCCCAAACCGTTCTTCAAAGCCAGCTTTCTGCCTGCTTACAATAACGCTGACGTGGTTGCGTTTCATGAACAGATGCCCAGAACGACCGATCCTTTTGAAAATAAAACTCCTAAGAAACAAATGATCCAGAACGGCGGAACGGTTGCAGAAACAGCAGGAGCTAATAACTGGGGAACGAAGCGCAGCTGTGACTCAGCAAATACCATTGCCAGCAACACAAGCGCTACTGCCACCAGAGCTGCAAGTGGAAGAGTAAACAAAGGTTTGGAAGACCCTGTGGCACTGAGAACTCATAAACAAAAGGATGGCAGGAGAATGTTCCTGTCAAAAACCCCTGAAATCACTCTCAAGCCATGCACCGTCAAGGACAAACAGAAGTCTCCTCTGAAAGTTCCCGTCTCTCCTGATCTCTCAACTGAAGAACCTCCCTTGGACGACACACCGGAGAGTCAACGGAGATTTGCACCAGAGATAGACATCGAAAATGAAGAAGACCCTGAAACCATCAAACCAAAACCTGTTATACATAAAGTTAGGGATGTAAGGAAGCTGGTAAAGAACACCTACAACCTGTCCTTCAAAGCCTCAAACCCCGAACCCTTTGTAGACGACGCAGTTACTCCAATGCAGGAAGAGATGCCGCCTCAAATTCCCCACCCCTTGCAGATCGAATACAAAGCCATCAGTTGGAAGGACAAGCAAACATCTGGCAATAAAGCATCTGCCTCACAAGAAACACAAACCCCTGACAAGTCCGAGGCACCCAGAGATTCAGAGATGGGCAGAAAGGAGAATGTTACAGTAATCGCAGACATGCCAAAGATAAAGACGGAGTCACAGCCAAAGATGAGCGTTCAAGTCTCCGACATGGATATGTTTACTGTCCCTAATCCATGTAACCCCGTTTCAACATCTGAGCACTGTGAACACAGCCCAAATCTAGAAGTGCCTCCGAGACCTACAAGCAAGGAGGTATCAACAGTCATATTTATGCAGGAGGCCGCATCCAGTGCTATGCAGAAGCCAGCGAGCCCTGCCTCACCTGATGGTAAGACTTTGAGCGGTAGCCACTCAGTGTCCATGCTGCTGAAAGAAAAAGGAATGCAAGCTGACATTGGTGTTTGTGATGTCCTAAATGAAGGCACCGGTGCCACCACAAAGCACATCAACAGACTGGAGGTCCCTTTGCAGACCTCTGCATCAGAAGGGACCTCAAACGAATCCCTGAAAGAATGTCTGCCTTGTGAACAGAAGCCGCCCATCAACGGTACCCTACAGGCAAGCCAATGTGTCTCTCTGGTCAGGAGCTCTCCAAAACCTAATGATCTGAGAATGAGTCCCGCTGGAACTCTGGCCGACAATCGGATTGAGTCGGCTTCAAAGGAGGAAGAGAAGATGACCACCCATGCCACTTCCATGACCAAAATTTTGACTCCTCTTGCACCCTCGAACAAGGCAGAGGTGCGGTCGTTTTCTAGCGGTACGAAAACTCATGCACTGCCAGTGACTACATCCAAAGAGGTTGAGTTACCCATACAAGTGAGGTCAATGTCCAGTGATAGACCAAAACCATCCGTGCCTCCAAAACCCAACTATAAACAGCCATTTACAGAAATGAGGTCAATATCAAATGACCTTCCTAAAACAGACATCGCACCAACGTTGTCTATATTAAAACCACAAACACATTTAAAGAGCGATGGTAGGAGAAACGAGACGTCAACAACTACCACAACAACAATGCACAAGGAGCAATCAACAGAGGCGGCGTCAAGCAGCACCACCAAAAAATTAGCTGTATCAGCAGTATCAAGCTGCAAACCTCCAGCGATGCCAGTAACAACAGCATCAGGTTCTGTGCAGAAATCAACAACCACCTCAGTAGCTACGGGAAGGCAACAGGTAAGCACCACTTCGGTGCAAAATCTCAGCAACCGGCAGCAACTGAACATGACCGTCGGTCAAGAACAGGTGGTGTCAGGCACTTCTTCTGCATCCAGTCAACGAGTCTTGCCTGTAGCGTCACAAGGCCATGCCTACAAACAGCCTTCAAAGACAGCGTCCTTTAAAGAGGACTTCCTTTTCCGTGCATCGGATGATCCTCCCAGCTACGATGAGCGAGAAAGCTTCAGCCCATTGCTGCTTTCTGATTTACCTCCAAGAAGGCTGAACCGATACCATCCCGCAAACAAGCCTTCTCCGTGCTCCTGCCCGACAGCTTCTCACCCACACCTCGGTCATCCCTACCGTGGCTCACAAACCCGTACCCCGCCAGCCCCAGTGTCTCCAGGGCAGAGCCTTCCATTTCCAGGTGCACCACCGCAGGCCCAGGTCCGACCTCATCAATGCCGACAAGACAGTCAGCCCTTAAGTTATCCACCAGTCTCACCGAAGACCACAGGACCTCAGGCTCCACCCTTGATTCAACCCTTGCACCACTCCTATCCCTGCCCTGCTCCAGTTAACCAGGCCTATGCTGATGAACAACACGCTCCTTCCACTCAGCAGCTGGACAGGCATTCAGCTAATCATCGTTCACCACAAGCTGCAAGTGGTGCAGCTTACCGTGAGCACAGCCGCTCACCCAACATGGCTCTGGACCCTAGATCCCAGTTTTTCAGCTCGCATGATTTACCGCCAGCTTTTGCTCACGATTATGGAAGTGATGGTCCGGGGGGCGGTGGTATCTTATACCCGGAGAATGCAAGTGGTCTGGGCTATGGGCAAGGACCCCGTCGTGTGCTTCTGGACCCTGAAACTGGGAAGTACTTCTATATTGAAGTTCCAATGCAGCCGCTGAGAAAAATGCTGTTCGATCCAGAAATGGGGCAATATGTAGAAGTCCTCATACCACAGCAGGCCATGTCCCATTCTGGTATGTATCCCCCCACAGCTGCCCCATACCCCTCACTCCATGGTCCAGGGTTATATGCACCTCAGTACCTCCCATATGCTGCGCCACCACATCCTCAGTCTGCCCAGCAAACACGGCATTCAGAGACCTCCGTCTCCACCTCTCTCCATCAAACCAGCATGGCGTATGGAAGCTCTGCCAACCAGATTCCGAAACCAGAAGCAAAAGGCCATCCATCGCTGGATCAGAGTTACTTAGAGAGCATGTATTACATT
The DNA here is from genome assembly GCA_024036415.1 of Prochilodus magdalenae. Taxonomy (NCBI): domain Eukaryota; kingdom Metazoa; phylum Chordata; class Actinopteri; order Characiformes; family Prochilodontidae; genus Prochilodus; species Prochilodus magdalenae. Next base: position 292,769 of record JAMWET010006157.1, read on the forward strand.
CCCACTGGGATAAATGCAAGCCCTAATCCTGCCCCTACGGACTGCTACCACAAACCATCACCAAGTATGCCCACCTCCGGGGGCAGGAGAGCATGAGATACCAACACATGTCACATATTTGCTGTTGCAGTCCCGTGTGGTAAGAGGACTTTTTCAGTAAAGTTGACGCACCTTTAAACCCAGCTACGTTTTCACTTTGTTGTTTCTAGGCTTTCACTCAGTTTCACTTCCTTTCCACTTTAAACCCTCCCTCAACGGCACATCAGGAGTAGCTCAGCTGTGGGGTAATATGTTTTGGGAATACGTAGGTAATGATACGGTAATTTTACGGTAATTTTACGGTAATTTTACGGTAACAATTTGTATATGGTCATTAATTAAACGTCAGTTTCCTAGTTTGTTACTAAATAATAAATCAGAAATTGTAGTGGCACCAAGGCCATTATAAAATAATGGTAACAGGTGGTACCGTCCTAAGAATCACCTGCTTATTACATGCTTATTAATGTATAATAAGTGAACGACTGTATTCGAAACAAGGCAGTAATATAATAGTAACCCAATGGTAACAAACGCTTGCCTAAAAATTCAATGCACATATTCTAGTCATTAATAAACGAATCAGTATTTAGAAATACAATGGTAAAATAGCAGTGATAAGTTTTATTTACCTAAAAATGACCCACTTATTTTATAGTTCTTAATGAATAATAAGAGAATGTTATATGTACATATATGTAATTTAATATTAGGGTTATTAGCCCAAAAATCAGTTATGTGGTTCTGCTGGACTTTCCTGGTATCAGGCTGTAAAATATTAAATCACTTGTTTATTTTATTTTATTTTACCTGGTATTTATTTAGGCGGTCAGACAGTGTGATACTACAGTCAGTAATTACAGTGTAACTAAATGGTGTTAGAGCCGTCAAGTCATGGGCGTGGTAGTGGGGGGAAAGTGGACCTGACTACCCAGGGCCCGAGTAGGGAGAGGGGCCCATTTTTTTTGCTCACGTTCCTCGTGTACTGGCATGGATAGGGGCCCACTGACATTGAGAGTGTACAGGGCCCAGAATTTGCTGCTACGCCCCTGCGTAAAGTCCAGACTTGAACAAGTCATTATCACTTGTTCTTTTGTGTTACCTGTTGACAACACAGTGACTCGGTTGTGGAGCACACGTCTCAGAAATGATATCCGTGATAGAAAACAATGTGTCTGACCATTTAAATACACAACAGGTAAATGATAAAACAGAATCAGGTGAATTAGTACTCTACAGGCCTAATACCAGGTAACTACAGCAGAACTACTTCACTGTTTTTGGGGAATAACTTTATATATATGGTATATATATTATACACATCCGCCCAGTTAGTGTTCTCTCTTATTATTCTTAGGAACTATAAAACCAGCAGGTCATTTTTAGGTAAATAAAACTTGTCACTGCTATTTTACCGTTAAGTACTGATATAATGAGCATCTTTTTTAACATTTATGGTATTTAGCTGACGCTCTTATCCAGAGCGACTTAGAAGGTTAATCATGTTACAGGTAGGCCAATGTAGTGTTAGGAGTCTTGCCCAAGGACTCTCGTTGGTGTAGCACAGCGTAGTCACTCAGACCGGGATTCAAACCCCAGTCTTCCGTATGTGGTGGTGGCTCCCTGGTGGGTAGTGGTGTTATCCGCTGAGCTACACCAACCAGTCATTGATTTATCACTAGAATATGAGTATAGCATTTTTAGTAAAGTACAGCCTGTTGCCGTTATGTTATGATGGCCTTCTTACCACTATATTTCTGATTTATTATTTATTTAATTTCATTTATAGATTTAATTAACGACTACATTCAAATTGTTACTGTAAAATTACCATATCATTATCCACTCATGACCGATCTGTAAAGTGCTACAGACGACTCCATTTTTCTACATTTCTGCATAATTAAATGGTTACCATGTCAACAGTATCAGTGGTCTGGTGTGAAATGCTCTGTTTTAAAGAATACTGCACAGACAGGATTGTTTGCAGAGGTGGGCAACCAATGAGATATCTATCTACACACTGCCTGACGCAGGGGGGCATGTTTTATGATGAGGGTTTTGACCTGAAATGCCATCCATTCGTGGTGGAGATGTACATGCAGAATGGTCCCCCAAAAAACATATCTATATATATATATATATATATATATTTTTATATGCATCATATGAACACGACGATTGAACACAAACACACATAGGTTCACTGGAAGTTTTGGAAAGTATATAAAATGGCTATATGTGTGTAGTAGACAGGGTGTAGTAGACTCTGGTTACCTTCACCACCACTGTATAGAACATCTGAGCCTGTAAGTGTCTCTGTAAATGAATGATTTCACATCAATATCAATAGTGGAATATTAATAGTGACTCTATTGATGGTCAGGGGTACACACACAGGGAGAGGACATACATGTTGCTGTAAAACAGGATAATAATAATAATAATAATAATAATAATAATAATAATAATAATAATAATATTAATAATAATAAATGGATCCTGGTTAAGGAATGTCACTCAGGTCTCATTAATTTCAACAGTCCCTTTTTTTATGAGACCAGGACATAAGCGTTCCTAGTTAGGCCCTGTTGATCTTAACTGTTCTGCACTCCATAAGAGTAATGCCCATAAAATTGGGTAAGCCAGAGAACATGAGCCCTGTTTTCAATATTGTCTTTTTGGCAGCTGTGAGGTCGGACACGAACAAATGACTCTCGAGTGAAACTCATCGACTGCTTGTAACAGCATGAGGTACTTTTCTTAGGGGTCACTTTTTTACAGTGTGGAAGAGAATGATCGTAAGCCCACCAGCCTTCAGTGTTTCATCGTCATGAATGATAATAAACTACCACATGCTATTTTTACACACAGCGATATCAAATTAAAGGTAGTTCTTCACTACGGAAACCCAAGCCTTGAGTCCTTTATAAACCATTGTGCTTTTGCTTATTGTGCAGCATTAGCAGCTTCCTCTGCTTCGTCAGCAGCAGTTTTCTTATTATTAGTCATTATGAGTCAAATCAGGCTCGATATTCTTCTACACTGACTCATTTCTTCACTGACATGATGGCGGCATAGAGCAGCTGAAATGAGCTGACAGCGAAGGTGTGAATCGACCGGTCTGATTTAAAGATGCTCAGAGCAGACTCAGGGTGCCACCTGGTGGAGACGGCCCGTGACTGATGAGTCTATGACTCTTCATTCTCAAAGCACTGTCCACGTTTAAGACTGCAGTCCATCAATCTTTCTTTAAAAGAAAACCTTCATGGTGCTGGTGCGGCAGAGCAGAACAGCTACTGCTGAATGAAGCACTATGGGATCATTTTTCTCAGGTACAAGGAACGACTCATATATCAAAGTCACCGTCAACGGCAGTCAAACATACAATCCTGGACACACCTGAGTACTGTATGTGTATCAAGGGTGTCCAAAGAAAAGCTGGTACCTCCAAACGGTCAACTTTACAGGAGAGGCCAAAAACCTCTTTTAACTGTAATGTAAGTCAATGGAACCAGACGTTTTTCCAACTGGATTTGGGCCATTTCTGTTAGTCCATTCATCATGAAGTGTGCACACAGCGTAAACGGCAGCTGCTGTGATCAAACAATGCATAAAAGTAAAAATTGACAAAAAATTAGACATACATGTTTTTCTTTAATGATCCTTAAACTTTTAAAAATATTTAGTAATAAACCATAATTCAGATTTTCCTACATGTACAGTATATTGAATAATTGAGAGTGTTTAGACATAAAATGGCTACATTGTGGAGACATGTCAGATTTTTCAGGTGTCTTTACAGTGATGGTGGTGATGGGAACCAGGGGGCACCATGTCCAAAACACACATGTGGACATATGGACACTGGACATCATGACTAGTGAGCCCACACGTGTCTTAAGATGGGTTAATATATTTAATGTTTATGATGGAAAACAGAAGAAAGAAAAAAAAAATAATATATATATATATATAAAATATTATTATATATAAATATTATTATATATATATATATATATATATACAGTTGTGATCAAATTTATTCAACCCCCACTGAAATAAAGTGTTTTGGCCAGTTTGACATTGATTTTGATCATTTCAGTCATCTTATTTACAATTATATCAAAGAGGCACTTATAAATTAGACAAATATAACATAATATTTATGATGGAATAACCACAAATGTCTTTACTGTGCTCACATCATTATCAGTTTTATTCAACCCCCTAGTGACATTATTTTTTAGTACTTAGTACAACATCCTTTTCCAGTTATGACAGCTTTCAAGCGTGAAGCATAGCTTGACACAAGTGTCTTGCAGCGACCTATGGGTATCTTAGCCCATTCTTCATGGGCAAAAGCCTCCAGTTCAGTCACATTCTTAGGCTTGCGCACTGCAACTGCCTTCTTTAGGTCCCACCAGAGGTTCTCAATTGGATTTAAGTCTGGTGATTGCGATGGCCACTCTAGAATGTTCCAGCCTTTCATGTTCAACCATGCTCTAGTGGACTTGGATGTGTGCTTCGGATCATTGTCCTGTTGGAAGGTCCAACGTCTCCCAAGCCGCAGGTTTGTGACTGACTCCATCACATTTTCCTCCAAGATCTCCTGGTACTGAAGGGAATTCATGGTACCCTGCACACGTTGAAGCTTTCCTGTACCATTAGAAGCAAAACAGCCCCAAAGCATAATTGACCCCCCGCCATGCTTCACAGTAGGCAAGGTGTTCTTTTGTTCATAAGCCTGGTTCTTCCTCCTCCAAACATAGCGCTGGTCCATTGTCCCAAACAGTTCTAATCACTGTCTAAAACACTGTCCCAAAACCTTTGTGGCTTGTCCACATGACTTTTGGCATACTGCAGTCGACTTTTCTTGTTCTTTGGAGTCAGCAAGGGGGTGCGCCTGGGAGTTCTGGCATGGAGGTCTTCGTTATGCAGTGCGCGCCTTATTGTCTGAGCTGAAACTTCAGTGCCCACATCTGACAGGTCTTTTTTCAGTTCCTTAGCAGTCACGCGGGGATTTTTCTCCACATTACGCTTCAGGTAGCGCACAGCAGTCGCGGTCAGGATCTTCTTTCTGCCACGACCAGGTAACGTTTCCCCTGGCCTTTAACTTGAACTTGCGAATGATACTTCCGATAGTGTCTCTTGGAATATTTAACAACTTCGCAATCTTTTTATATCCATTGCCATTCTTGTGAAGAGCAATAACCTCTTCTCTTGTCTTCTGGGACCATTCTCTTGCCTTCACCATGCTTGTAAACACACCAGTAGATGTCTAGAAGGAGCTGAGTATCACAGTCCTTTTAAATCTGCCTAATTGGTGCTTATCATGCTTGATTGCTGCTCGTTGACATCCACAGGTGTTTTCAATACCTGATTGAAAACACTGGAATGAACCTCTGTTCTTAGGAGTGGTAGTCGTAAAGGGGTTGAATAATTGTGTCAATGAAGAAATCACAAAAAGGCCATTTAATACTTTATGACAAAAACAATTGATGCTATCTTAGTTGCATTTAGTTCTTTAACAAGTCCTTGTAAGATTTCATTATGAACACAATTACAAATGTGCACTGAATTCCATAAAACCCTTCGCAGCATTGGGGGTTGAATAAATTTGATCACAACTGTATATATATATATATTTTTTTTTAATTTTTTTGGCACTATTTTGGATTCAAAACTATATTTATGTTTGTAAATTTTCAAGAGAAGGAAAGTCACTGTAATAGCTTTATGAGAGACAGTATTCAGAGTCCTTACAGGGGAATTCCACCACTGCTTCTACATTGCTGTTGTAAACAAAGGCTGCCCTCAGGTCCTCAGAAGTTTCAGGTCTTTGGTTTATTTGTTACTTTATCAAAATAAATAAGTCTTGTATGTATTTTTATTGTGGATGATTTGGTTTATATACCGTACAGCCATCTATGACTATCAACGCCTCCAACCGATCTGACTGAAATACACCCAACGGGTAAATCCAACATTGTGGTGGCTGCATGTGCCCTCATCTTATAAATACAGCATGTCAGACATGACTTCAAGGCAGCCGAAGTCATTCAGAGTGTTTTGATGTGAAACGCTCCATCCTAGAGCAACTTAGCAAGTCAGACTTGTTTGCAGTGGTGGTGATGGGAACCAGATGTCCACCTCTAGATCTCCCTCACAGAAAGTCAGTACATGGAGTGATTTTTTAAAAAGATGAAACTTCGTCTGTTCATGGAGGTTCATACCCCTCGTACATGCAGGAAGTAAATCTTTTTTTAATGTATGGCTGTTTCATCATCATGGCCGTTCCATATAAGCGCTCAGAAGACATGCACAGATTCACAGAAAAAACACTCTAAATGACTTTGTTGACATGATTTTATTCTGCATACATTTTGAAAAATATATGAGATTCATCATAAAATCTGTGGATATGCGTTTCCCAAGCACCATCAACTGTCCTTTCAGGAGGAAGACAAATACCTGAAATATACCCACAGTAATTAAAGTACCCTTAGTATTCTACCTTACTAAGTATACTTCCTTCCACTGATGGTTAATGTACTGTACTGAAAGTGTGCTGTTTTTATATATATAGTACTTAGTATGCTAAATATAATCAGTACTGCTAGAGACACCACTAGAATTCACTTAAATATACTTAAGTACATACCTAGTGTACTAAAGTATACTTCATTATTACCTCGGAGGATACTAAAGTACTACTGAGATATTACTTTATTATTTGTGTGTGTATATACATATATATATATATATATAAGATACCACCTCCAAATGATCAGTGTCTCTAGTTGGTTCTGGGTTTGTGTTGGTTCTGGGTTTGTGTTGGACCAGAATCCCTCAGTTCTGTTTGATTCTCTACTCTACTGGAACCATGTCTCCCAAACTCCAGATCAGATATTGTATTAGATCTGTGTATTTAGAAAATCACTAATGACCTCCAGAAGCCTGTTCGCTGTGAACATGAACCATGCTCGCTGTGCGCCTCACCCCAGCCACCGCTCGCCAGTCTCTCTGTAGGTCACCTGAGGTCATCTTACGGTGGGTAAGGGACATTGGAATGAGGTGGTGCTCATCACGGTCAGTAGAGAGTGGGTTTGGCCCTCTGCCAGTCTGTAGCTGTGTTGTCCTGTGTGTTTGCTGCTGGACCTTGTTCTTATGAACCAGACGCTCACTGTATCTGCCAGTAAAGCTAGAACCCAACCTTCTGTTCCTCACTGAGAACCTACGGTGCATGTGGAGATGCTGATTGAAGATGAAACTGGAGTAGGCTCTTATTTATTTCCAGTGCTGTGTATATATGTCACGCCTCCTGGTTTTCTCTCAACTCCGATCTCCCAGACTCCAGTTCCCATAGCCCAGCACCGGGTGACGTCCTGACCATTGAAGAACAGGGTAATACAGTATACAGAGAAACAGATGGACTACAGTCTGGAACTGTACACCTACAGAGTGTCCTATATGGTCAGTGGAGCTGATAAATGGATAAAGGGTGTAGATACACTGAGATGGTTTTAATGTTATGGCTGATGGTGTATGTTTATACATATATATGTCGTCGCTGTCCAATGAAAACCATGAATCTCCATTTTGGTTGTTTTTTGTTTTTAGCATCATTTAATTACATGAGCCGTTGCATATATTGGGTGGACATTTCATGATGAATGGATCACCAGAAATATCCAAAACATGCTTGGAAAAACGTCTGGTTCCATTGACTTACATTCAAATTCAATCAGGTTTTGGCCTCTCCTGTAAAGTTGCCATTTTGGAGATACACTGGAGAGCAAACCACCCTCAATGACTTTCTTCACAGTCTTAACAGATCTAATGACCAGTCTGTATATTTCCCAAGCTAATCCATCTTTATTGAATGGCCTCCTAAAAAGACACTCTATAGAGTATGACCATAAAACCATCCCTCCTCACAAAAACTCAACCAGACTAGATCAAAACTTACGTAGTGCCAACTGTCAACCGCTTTCGTGACTGTTGGCTGAGAATTCAGTGGTCACAGTCAATGAAAGTTAGCCGTGTTTATCAGGCCCATCAGTGCAAACCGAATGACATCACGCAGCAAGAGTGGGCTTGGTCGTGGTGTGGCCCACTAGTGGAAATGTTTCCAGTTATTCCATTAAACACATCTCAGTGCCAGTCCCCTGCCCACCCGCACACTGCAGGCACACCCTGGGATGACTGCATTTGATTCCCTGGCTCATTTCATCGGCTTTGGAAGCAGATGGAAACTCACGGCGTGTTCCCTTCGTGTTATTGAAGAGATAACATGGAGCGTGTGGGAGTGAGGGTTCCCCCCACCCCCTCCACCATCCGAAAACAATGACTGCGGTTCACCCTATGACTTCATTTGGCACAGGCAACAAAGTGGAAGCAATATCGAGCTTGTTTTCTGGAATTAGCCCTTTTTAGCCAAGCATGTTCCCGGGTTGCCAAATAAGGAAACAATTCAGGAATGTGGATTTAAAGAATCCAGGTACAGCCGGATCAGCAGAGCCCTGCAGCAGAGTCCACTGATGTACTGGTGCACTTTAAACTTTACCTCAGCTGTTCAAAGACAGCTCTGCTGCAGCGTGCCGGCCCTCAGGTAACAATAGGCCATATAAGGCCTTCGTTCCGCAGGTGACGCCAGCACTCAGGAACATGAATGGACCTGCACGGCTTACCTGTGTGTCAGGTACACCTGGTACGAAGGGCTGATTAGGAAACATATGAATGCAGCCCTTCCGGATGTGTTGAGTCACCAGGCAACCTTCAAGCCAAACAAACCGGCAGACCAATACCTGCATGCTGGTGTAGCAAACAGAGGGGGTGGAGGGGGGGTGGAGGTGCAGACTCATTAGGCTTATTCAGATACTGGACCAGCAGGTGGCACAGTGGCAGCTGTGTGTGAGGACTGTTGAGGTGTTACATCACTGCAGAAACAGGGTACAAAGTCAGTGAGGTTCAGGTGGTCTGTAACTGAGCCCAAGCTCAGAAGATGAAGTTAATAATAATAATAATAATAATAATAATAATAATGATTATTATTATTATTATTATTATGCTCTATACCACTTTTTTATTTAGTTCCAAAATCTCATACTGCTTTATGCATTACTGAAACATAGAATATTGAACAAAATCAGTCATAGCAGAATTAAACAATAAACTAGAAACAGAAACATACCAAATATGGTAAATGCACCGCAAACAACAGTAGAAATAATAGATCTTGACAAGTAAAATAATCTTATATATAGATATCTAGTTGATATATTAAAAAATTCTGACTTTGGGATTGTTATGAGCTCATTTCAAGATTATTAATCTCATGTCCAGATTTCTTTTGACTTTTTTAAAGTGATGTTATTGAGCCACATTTTCCTTTATGATATTTAAGAAATTTGCCTGAAACAAGTCGAACCATCTGTCGATAAAGTGGGAAAATATATAGCTTATAATAATAATGTCTGGACAATAATCCTAAATTCAGGGTCTCATAATGAGAATTAGAAGATATATTAAGATCTAGATATAAGATCACTTTACTTATGAAAATGTCATTTTTACATGTGTACTAAATCTGAAGAACACAGGCATATGCTAGTCTTAATCAGAATATGTCCGTGTCTGTGGACTGGAATTCCACCAAAATACAGTGTTTGAAGCAGAATGGTTCACTGAACAGAAACGTACCAGCTCGGATTTTCTTTACAGTGGTGGTGATAGGAACCAGGGTCCTACACTGTATTAACACTACCAGTCAAAGTTCCCCTTTAGTGAAAATTCATGATGGACAGACCAATAGAACTGGTCCAAAATAGCTTCAAAAGGAGGAGGAGTTAACTATGAATAATTTTCATTTTTAGGAGGAGTTTACTTAGATTGTCAGATAGTGTAGGAGGAGTTTACTGTGATGGATGGTCAATGCAGGTGGAGTTTACTGTGATGGACAGACAGTGTAGGAGGAGTTTACTGTGATGGACAGACAGTGTAGGAGGAGTTTACTGTGATGGACAGACAGTGTAGGAGGAGTTTACTGTGATGGATGGTCAATGCAGGTGGAGTTTACTGTGATTGACAGGCAGTGTGGCAGGAGTTTACTGTGATTGACAGGCAGTGTAGCAGGAGTTTACTGTGATTGACAGGCAGTGTGGAGGAGTTTTCTGTGATGGAAAGGCAGTGTGGCAGGAGTTTACTGTGATTGACAGGCAGTGTGGAGGAGTTTACTGTGATTGACAGGCCGTGTAGGAGGAGTTTGCTGTGATGGACAGACAGTGTAGGAGGAGCTTACTGTGATAGACGGGCAGTGTAGAAGGAGTTGAGTGTGATGGACAGACATTGTAGGTGGGGTTTGTTGTGATTGTCCGGCAGTATGGGAGGAGTTTACTGTGATTGACCGATGGTGTAGGAGGAGTTTACTGTGATGGACAGACAGTGTAGAAGGAGTTTACTGTGATTGACAGATATTGTAGGAGGGATTTGCTTTGGTTGTCCCACAGTATAGGAGGAGTTTACTGTGATTGACAGATGGTGTAGGAGGAGTTTACTGTGATTAACAGACAGTGTAGGAGGAGTTTACTGTGATGGACAGACTGTGTGGGAAGAGTTTACTGTAATGGACAGACAGTGTAGGAGGAGTTTATTGTGATTGACAGACGGTGTAGGAGGAGCTTACTGTGATGGACGGGCAGTGTAGAAGGAGTTTACTGTGATTGACAGATATTGTAGGAGGGGTTTGCTGTGATTGTCCCACAGTATAGGAGGAGTTTACTGTGATGGACAGACAGTGTAGGAGTTTATTGTGATTGACAGACAGTGTAGGTGGGGTTTGCTGTGATTGTCCGACAGTGTAGGAGGAGTTTACTGTGATTGACAGACAGTGTAGGAGGAGTTTACTGTAATGGACAGAGAGCGTAGGAATTTACTGTGATTGACAGACAGTGTAGGAGGAGTTTACTGTGATGGACAGACAGTGTAGGAGGAGTTTACTGTGATTGACAGACAGTGTAGGAGGAGTTTACTGTGATGGACAGACAGTGTGGGAGGAGTTTACTGTGATGGACAGAGAGCGTAGGAATTTACTGTGATTGACAGACAGTTTAGGAGGGGTTTGCTGTGATTGTCCCACAGTATAGGAGAAGTTTACTGTGATTGACAGACAGTGTGGGAGGAGTTTACTGTGATGGACAGACAGTTTAGGAGGAGTTTACTGTGATGGACAGACAGTGTAGGAGGAGTTTACTGTGATGGACAGACAGTGTGGGAGGAGTTTACTGTGATGGACAGACAGTATAGGAGGAGTTTACTGTGATGGATAGACAGTGTGGGAGGAGTTTACTGTGATGGACAGACAGTGTAGGAGGAGTTTACTGTGATGGACAGACAGTGTAGGAGGAGTTTACTGTGATGGACAGACAGTGTGGGAGGAGTTTACTGTGATGGACAGACAGTGTAGGAGGAGTTTACTGTGATGGACAGACAGTGTGGGAGGAGTTTACTGTGATGGACAGACAGTGTAGGAGGAGTTTAATGTGATGGACAGACAGTATAGAAGAAGTTTACTGTGATTGACAGATGGTGTAGGAGGAGTTTACTGTGATGGACAGACAGTGTAGGAGGAGTTTACTGTGATGGACAGACAGTGTGGGAGAGGTTTACTGTGATTGACAGATGGTGTAGGAGGAGTTTACTGTGATGGACAGACAGTGTAGGAGGAGTTTACTGTGATGGACAGACAGTGTAGGAGGAGTTTACTGTGATGGACAGACAGTGTGGGAGGAGTTTACTGTGATGGACAGACAGTGTAGGAGGAGTTTACTGTGATGGACAGACAGTGTGGGAGGAGTTTACTGTGATGGACAGACAGTGTAGGAGGAGTTTACTGTGATGGACAGACAGTGTAGGAGGAGTTTACTGTGATGGACAGACAGTGTAGGAGGAGTTTACTGTGATGGACAGACAGTGTAGGAGGAGTTTACTGTGACGGGCTGACTGAATCCTGGTCAGACATAACCTTATGCCAATGGTATTATGAAATAACGTCTCAGGCATCGGGCTGCATATTTGCATGTATCCCTGTATAAACCTCCTGTGATGAGGGAACGCTTAGACGCACTGGCGTTCTCAGACATCTGGATCCTATTACTGCCACTGTGAGCCGCTCTGACTCGGTTTCTCAAGAGCGGTGCATTTTTCTTTGAGCCGCTGTGATTGACTTTGTTAACATTGTAAGGATGGAGTTATGGAGCCCCTCAGTAGCGCTCCCTTTTAACCTATCTACTGGAAACTGTTAGCAGGAGCCCGGCTTTCAGTTTGCGTCTCACTTTCCTTTCCTGAAACACATGCAGTACATTTCTGGATGTGGCAGCGGGTGACGTAATGCCCTGAGCGCTTCTCGCAGTCTGAGTTACCGGGACTTCTTTGGGATGGACTCTTGAGCGGGGTCAGAGTAACGAGGAATGGAAAGAATGTCGACCGAGACTGAGACGCTGCCAATGTGTGCTGCGTGGAGGGAGAATCACCCCACTGCAATCACTCGATTTGGGACAAAGGTAACGAGGGACAGATACCGAGAAAGTGCCGATCGACTTTAGTCAGGAGGAAGTTAACTTTGACCAGAAACCGGGCCCGCCTGACAGACACGAAGGAGAAGTAGCCTCACTGTTTTTAACTTTCACATGTGAAAAGGGAGAGTCTGGCTCCGGCTCAGCACGGGGATTCCCCTCCCTGGCCTGCTTAGCCGGAAGGTCAAGTCCACTTGGGTGTCCTCCCTCCCATTGGAAGATTATAACGGTTTGAACAGACGATATATACATATGTAAGACAGCACTGAGTCAGGCAGACACACCACATCTGGACAAAGACATCACTGTCTCTGGAAGCGCCGTCTAGCTTTCCACCTTGCCAGATCCTCCGTGCTCATGGTTGTGGGGGGCGTTTTCTCAGACAGACGTTAAGTCTTCGAGGGTTAGGTTACGTTATTAATGGTGTTTCTCCACTGGAATTCCTGGACTCGGCTTGAATCCCGTCCCGGTGACTAAGTGTCATAGTAAAGCCTGCCACAGTAGATTAACGTGTCGGAAGAATGGAAAGGTTTTGGAATGGAATGCTTCTTGCCTTAAGTGCTATAAGTAGTCGCTCCAGGCCTCTTAGCCACTGGAAGGCCTCTGAGTATGCCAATGATGAGTATGTAAATGAGTACAGGTGTGGTTTGTTTACATGAAGGCACCCACACAGAGCAAACGGCCCAGACAGACCACCAGCAAGGCGGATCGTCTGATCTGCACGCAAGCACAAGCAGCTCCCACAGCTTCCTTGTCCACCATCCAGGTGCTTAGCAGAGGGCAGTTTTGCGTCACGGCACCCGATACGTGTCCTGACCTTGACAGCCAAACACCATCGCCTTTGTTGGCTGTGGTGTCGTGAACGAGAAACCCGAACTGCTCCAGACTGGAACCGGACCAGGGTTGGATTCAGGTTCTATTTGGGACCGGATGGCTGTCAGGTTCAAGTATGGAGGCCTCGTGGTGAGTGCTTCAATCCTGCCTTTGCTGTGGGGCAACACACAGCCCCATCTGCTGGTGTGACGACCTGGGGAGCCATCACATTCGACAGTCGGCCACCTGTAGTAGGGATACGAGGGACACTAACGGCTCAGCGATGTGTACTGGACATCCTCCAGCCACTTATGTTTCCTCACAGGTCTTCCAACTGCCCATTTTCCAAGAGGATGATGCTCACTCACACATGGCAAGGCTTTCCCAGACTGCAACACTTCCTTCGCCCGCCAGGTCAGCAGATCTTTCGCCCAATTGAACATTTTATGGGACCAGATGGGACGTCAGCCTACGGCCCGGCTGCAGCATCTGTTCTGCAAGATGCCATACGAACCTGTATGCCTCCATGCCCAGCCGAATCTCATCTTGTATCCAGAGGCTAGAGGCGCCCCAACAGGGTACTAGAGCCGACTTTCAGTTGCACAGATTCCAAACTGACCCTATTGAGGTTCATGGGTACGAAGGGAAGCGCATGAAGGGATGGACAGGGGGTACAAGCCTCTGGAGGCAGTGTTATGATCTGAGGTTTGATCTGAGGTTACTTTAATTGGTCAGGTCAAGGGTCAGCACCGTCATGTGGTGAAAGAATAAAGTCAGCGGTACGGAATGTACGGAATGACCAGGTTAGCCCATCTCCTCGAGAGAATGGCCATATTCCAGGATGACAATGCTAAGTCTCATCGGGCTCAGATAGGGAAAGAGTGGTCCAGGTAACATGGGAGTCATCCTCACACATGAACGGACCACCACAGAGTCCTAAACATAACCCCACTCTAAGTCTTTGGGAAGTGCTGGAGAAATGCCTCAGCAAATGGACACCCAAGTGGAAGCTCAAGGCGGTACCACGGAACATGAGGGTATCTGACGTTTGGCCAGGTTGTGTAGTATGATTGGGATGGGTGGAGCCCTCAAAGTCTAGAAACAGCCCTCTGTACAAACAACAGTTGTTTATAGGATGATGCTCACTGTTGGAGACGATGGCCAGGAATATAATCATGCTCGAGGAAAGCCTGGGAATCTGCGATATTGACTGAACGAATGAGCCAAACCTGAACACTTACTTCATGTCTTAAAATTGCTGGGAGACTTTCCCCGCGACAGACGTCCATATAAAAATCCATTTCCCATCATAACTAATTCAGCCTCACTGAGAGGCTAATAAACCATGTTACTAATTTGCAGTGCATTAGTGTATGAGCTCATGCCGTCCGGAGTTCAGTTAACCACTCCCAGGCATTCCAACCGTGTTCCCCGTCAGTGTCAGAGACGGAAAAGAAAAAACAAAAACGCAAGTACTTGTTTGAGTCTTCGGCCTGACATGTTTCAGTTTCTACATCAGCCATTCTTAGAAGCAGCAACGGTTTACTGCTGGATTCTTATCAGCGGGGGTGGAGATAACTGGGGACAGTACGACAGACACGTTTCGGGGCAGTATCTACTTTCACCTCCTGAAATAATAAACTGCTCTTTGTAGATGTGTGCTCGTTCACTTTGATGCATCACCACATCGGTGTTGAATGTGAGGCATGAACGCGCAGCATCTCCTCGATGATCAGCGTGAAGAATGGCAGGAATGAACTGAAGGAGTGTGCAGATAAATAACCTTCACAACCAAAAATTCTGATCTGTTACAGATCATATCAGCTGCCTTGGTGACACTTAGCTGTAGGTCAGGCATAAGGCACATCAAAGTCCTTACAGTGAATGGTGATGGTGGTTACCGCAGATGGTTAGCCGGTAAAGACTCAAACAATGTTGATATATGGATAAAGGAATGAACGGATGAAGGAACAGTGCTGGTGTATGGATAAAGGAATGAACGGATGAAGGAACAGTGCTGGTGTATTGATTATGGAATGAATGGATGAAGGAACAGTGTTGGTGTATGGATAAAGGAATGAACGGATGAAGGAACAGTGCTGGTGTATGGATAAAGGAATGAACGGATGAAGGAACAGTGCTGGTGTATGGATAAAGGAATGAACGGATGAAGGAACAGTGTTGGTGTATGGATAAAGGAATGAATGGATGAAGGAACAGTGCTGGTGTATGGATAAAGGAATGAACAGATGAAGGAACAGTGTTGGTGTATGGATAAAGGAATGAATGGATGAAGTAACAGTGCTGGTGTACGGATAAAGGAATGAATGGATGAAGGAATAGTGTTGGTGTATGGATAAAGGAATAAATGGATGAAGGAACAGTGTTGGTGTATTGATAAAGGAATGAATGGATGAAGGAACAGTGTTGGTGTATGGATAAAGGAATGAATGGATGAAGGAACAGTGTTGGTGTATGGATAAAGGAATGAACGGATGAAGTAACAGTGTTGGTGTATGGATAAAGGTATGAATGGATGAAGGGACAGTGCTGGTGTATGGATAAAGGAATGAAGGGATGAAGGAACAATGTTGGTGTATGGATAAAGGAATGAATGGATGAAGGAACAGTGTTGGTGTATGGATAAAGGAATGAATGGATGAAGGAACAGTGTTGGTGTATGGATAAAGGAATGAATGGATGAAGGAACAGTGTTGGTGTATGGATAAAGGAATGAATGGATGAAGGAACAGTGTTGGTGTATGGATAAAGGAATGAATGGATGAAGGAACAGTGTCAGTGTATGGATAAAGGAATGAATGGATGAAGGAACAGTGTCAGTGTATGGATAAAGGAATGAATGGATGAAGGAACAGTGTCAGTGTATGGATAAAGGAATGAATGGATGAAGGAACAGTGTTGGTGTATGGATAAAGGAATGAATGGATGAAGGAACAGTGTCAGTGTATGGATAAAGGAATGAATGGATGAAGGAACAGTGTTGGTGTATGGATAAAGGAATGAATGGATGAAGGAACAGTGCTGGTGTATGGATAAAGGAATGAATGGATGAAGGAACAGTGTTGGTGTATGGATAAAGGAATGAATGGATGAAGGAACAGTGCTGGTGTATGGATAAAGGAATGAATGGATGAAGGAACAGTGTCAGTGTATGGATAAAGGAATGAATGGATGAAGGAACAGTGATGGTGTATGGATAAAGGAATGAATGGATGAAGGAACAGTGGTGGTGTATGGATAAAGGAATGAATGGATGAAGAAACATTGTTGATATATGGATAAAGGTATGAATGGATGAAGGAACAGTGCTGGTGTACGGATAAAGGAATGAATGGATGAAGGAACAGTGCTGGTGTATTGATAAAGGAATGAATAGATGAAGGAACAGTGCTGGTGTATGGATAAAGGAATGAATGGATGAAGGAACAATTCTGGTGTATGGATAAAGGAATGAACGGATGAAGGAACAATTCTGGTGTATGGATAAAGGAATAAATGGATGAAGGAACAGTGATGGTGTATGGATAAAGGAATGAATGGATGAAGGAACAGTGTTGGTGTATGGATAAAGGAATGAATGGATGAAGAAACATTGTTGATATATGGATAAAGGTATGAATGGATGAAGGAACAGTGTTGGTGGATGGATAAAGGAATGAATGGATGAAGGAACAGTGCTGGTGTATGGATAAAGGAATGAATGGATGAAGGAACAGTGTTGGTGTATGGATAAAGGAATGAATGGATGAAGGAACAATGATGGTGTATGGATAAAAGAATGAATCGATGAAGGAACAGTGTTGGTGTATTGATAAAGGAATGAATGGATGAAGGAACAATTCTGGTGTATGGATAAAGGAATGAATGGATGAAGGAACAATTCTGGTGTATGGATAAAGGAATGAATGGATGAAGGAACAGTGTTGGTGTATGGATAAAGGAATGAATGGATGAAGGAACAATGATGGTGTATGGATAAAAGAATGAATCGATGAAGGAACAGTGTTGGTGTATCGATAAAGGAATGAATGGATGAAGGAACAGTGCTGGTGTACGGATAAAGGAATGAATGGATGAAGGAACAGTGTCAGTGTATGGATAAAGGAATGAATGGATGAAGGAACAATGTTGGTGTATGGATAAAGGAATGAACAGATGAAGGAACAGTGTCGGTGTATGGATAAAGGAATGAATGGATGAAGGAACAGTGTCAGTGTATGGATAAAGGAATGAATGGATGAAGGAACAATGTTGGTGTATGGATAAAGGAATGAATGGATGAAGGAACAGTGTTGGTGTATGGATAAAGGAATGAATGGATGAAGGAACAGTGTTGGTGTATGGATAAAGGAATGAATGGATGAAGGAACAGTGTCAGTGTATGGATAAAGGAATGAATGGATGAAGGAACAGTGTTGGTGTATGGATAAAGGAATGAATGGATGAAGGAACAGTGTCAGTGTATGGATAAAGGAATGAATGGATGAAGGAACAGTGTTGGTGTATGGATAAAGGAATGAATGGATGAAGGAACAGTGTTGGTGTATGGATAAAGGAATGAATGGATGAAGGAACAGTGTCAGTGTATGGATAAAGGAATGAATGGATGAAGGAACAGTGCTGGTGTATGGATAAAGGAATGAATGGATGAAGGAACAGTGTTGGTGTATGGATAAAGGAATGAATGGATGAAGGAACAGTGCTGGTGTATGGATAAAAAAATAAATGGATGAAGGAACAGTGATGGTGTATGGATAAAGGAATGAATGGATGATGGAACAGTGTTGGTGTATGCATAAAGAAATGAATGGATGGTGGAACAATGTTGGATAAAGGAATGAATGCCTGGGAATGGGTGAGCACTCCGGTGGATCTTTCCGGAGTTCATAATTTTGTTTTTTGTTTTCATGAAGTTCTGAAATCTACAGTGGCCGTTATAATACAGTAATCCTACAATAAGGTGGGTGATACAGCACCACCCGGTTGGACAGCCAGTATGAAAGTGTTACTGCTGTCCTCAATGGCACAAACATCTGATATAGCATGACTGAGCAAGACCTGAGGACTGTGAATGACAGAGCCAGCATGATTTACAGCACAGGTGGGTCACCTGCACGAGTGATGCAACACTGAGCCTTAGTGTGATAATTAACGGCGGTTACAGCGCACCCTGTTACACTGAGCTGTAAAAGGATTACATCAACTCTTTCAAGTAAGCAGTGTCGAAAGATCACACGAACAATGTTCTCTCTCTTTCTCCGTCCCTCACTTCCTCATTCACTTACTGTGTATAAACACATTCCTTACTCACTGATTCACTCCCTCACTCATTTACCCATTCATTCACCACCCAGTCTCTAACTCTCTCACTGATTCACTCACTCATTCACCCAGTCTCTAACTCTCTCACTGATTCACTCACTCACTCACTCACTCACTGATTCACTCCCTCACTCATTTACCCATTCATTCACCCACCCAGTCTCTAACTCTCTCACTGATTCACTCACTCATTCACCCAGTCTCTAACTCTCTCACTGATTCACTGAGCCTTAGTGTGATCAATTAACGGCATTTATTACAGCGCACCCAGTTCTCTGACTCTGTAAAAGGATTACATCTCACTCATTCAATTAAGCACCCAGTCTCTAACTCTCTCACTGTTCTCTCTCACTCCGTCACTCATCCTCAGTCACTTCATATAAACACATTCCTTACCCAGTCTCTAACTCTCTCACTGATTTCACTCACCACTCATCCACCTCACTTAACTCTCTCACTGATTCTTTTCATTCACCCACCCAGTCTCTAACTCTCTCACTGATTCACTCACTCATCCACCCAGTCTCTTACTCTCTCACTGATTCACTTACTCACTCACTCACTGATTCACTCCCTCACTCATTTACCCATTCATTCACCCTCCAGTCTCTTACTCTCTCACTGAATCACTTACTCACTCACTCATTCACCCAGTCTCTAACTCTCTCACTGATTCACTTACTCACTCACTCACTGATTCACTCCCTCACTCATTTACCCATTCATTCACCACCCAGTCTCTAACTCTCTCACTGATTCACTCACTCATTCACCCAGTCTCTAACTCTCTCACTGATTCACTTACTCACTAACTCACTCACCCATTTATTCACCCACCCAGTCTCTAACTCTCTCACTGATTCACTCCCTCACTCATTTACCCATTCATTCACCCACCCAGTCTCTAACTCTCTCACTAATTCACTCACTCACTCATTCACCCAGTCTCTAACTCTCTCACTGATTCACTCCCTCACTCATTTACCCATTCATTCACCCTCCAGTCTCTTACTCTCTCACTGAATCACTTACTCACTCACTCATTCTCTCAGTCTCTAACTCACTCACTGACTCACTCACTCATTTACCCATTCATTCACCCACCCAGTCTCTAACTCTCTCACTGATTCACTCACTCACTCATTCACCCAGTCTCTAACTCTCTCACTGATTCACTTACTCACTCACTCACTCACTCACTCATTTACCTATTCATTCACCCACCCAGTCTCTAACTCTCTCACTGATTCACTCACTCACTCAATCACCCAGTCTCTAACTCACTCACTGATTCACACACTCACTCACTTACTCACTCACTCACTCACTCACTTACCCACTCACTCATTCACCCAGTCTCTAACTCACTCACTGATTCACTCACTCACTCATTCACTCACTCACTCACTCACTCACTTACTCACTCATTTACCCATTCATTTACCCACCCAGTCTCTAACTCACTCATTGATTCACTCACTCACTCACTCATTTACCCATTCATTTACCCACCCAGTCTCTAACTCTCTCACTGATTTACTCACTCACTCATTCACCCAGTTTCTAACTCACTCACTGATTCACTTACTCACTCACTCACCCACTCATTCACCCACACAGTCTCTAACCCTCTCACTGATTCACTCACTCACTCATTCACCCAGTCTTTAACTCACTCACTGATTGACTCAATCTCTCATTTACAAATTCATTCACCACCCAGTCTCAATCTCTCACTCATTCACTCACTCACTCTCTCACTCACTCACTCACTCACTCACTCACTCACTCACTCACTCACTCACTCACTCACTCACTCACTCACACTCACTAGTTCACCCAGTCTCTAACTCACTCACTGGTTCACCCACTCATTTACCCATTTATTCAACCAACCAGTCACTCACTCACTCACTCACTCACTCACTCACTCACTCACTCATTCTTTCACTTACTCATTCAGTCACTCACTCATTCTTTCACTTACTCATTCAATCTTTCACTCATGCTTTGCCTCCCTCCTTCATGTACTTACTCACACATTCATGTACTCATCCACTTAGTCACTTACTCGCTCATTCATTCACTTAATCACTCGCTCACTCATTCATTCACTTGCTGAAGTATAGTTTAGTTCAAAGTGGCAGTGATACCTCCAGACTTCCACAGTCTAAAGAAACTTCCAGAAAGGGTTTATTGTCCAGTCATCACAGTCTCAATCCTTAGCTCCATTTACTGAGGTACATATAATCAAGTAGGATTTGGACGGCTTCATACTTTCCTGGTTTACTAAACATTTAGAAACGAAATCATTTGTTTGTTCCTCTGTTTTTGTTTCGTCTCATTGTGTTACTCTGGTGGGCGGCACGGTGGCACAGTGGCTAGTGCTGCCGCCTCACAGCAAGAAGGATCTGGGTTCGTGTCTGTGTGGGTTTCCTCCTAAAGTCCAGTGACACGCAGGTAGGTGAACCGGAGAGGTGCCCCTCTTGGTGTGTGAATATGTGGGTCTGTCAGGTGATGGACTGGTGGCCTGTCCAGGGTGTTTCCTGCCTTGTGGCAAAGTGCTGAGTGCTGGGATGGGCTTCACACCTCCCCTGACCCAGAAAGATAAGCAATGAATGACACTGTAGTGAAAGATCTGTAGACTGGTCACAGCTTCAAGAATCGCTAATCTGACAGGTGCTGTCCCAGGAAGCTGGTGTACACTTCAGTAGTTGAGATGCTGCCTTTGTGGTTCATATACATGAGCCATTATCTCTCTTAAAGGGAAAGTCCACCAATTATTGAAAAGTGCTTCTTAAATAAATTGCTGAGAGTTGTTTAGTGAGGATCGTTGTAGAGACTCAGATGGTCCTTGCAGTGGTGGGGATGGGAACCAGGGCTCACCATGTCTACACACATATGGACACTTTGTTTACTGCCTAACCCACCAGTGAACCTACACTCGTCTTCTACACACTTATCATCAAAGTAAGAGCTGCACCCAGAAGGAGGTGTGGGACTACAGGGCTGTTGGAAAGGAGGATAAAGGTCACCAGGATCAATAACTGATGATCAATTTAGACTGATATGATCAATATTTACTGAGCTACACATACAGAAGTCTGTCTCTCAGTATGGCGTCGGGCCGCCGTGTTTGCTAACCCAACACGCCAGACGTCTCGGTATGGAGCTGTAGAGGTTCCTAATGGTGTCCTGTGATAATCCATCCCATGCAGCTTGAACATCCTCACACAGTTCCTGCAGATGGTGCGGTAGGGGTGGAGGTGGAGTGACAGCAGACCTTCTGGACATGTGACAACAAACCGTTCATCTTGGTGCTGACCACGGTGCCTCCACACACGGATTCGTTGGGCGTCTCCACCAAGACTAAAGCGGGACTCGTCACTGAGGATGACATTTCGCCACATGTATGGCCAAGCGTGAAACTTGAATCAATCACATATCTATATTACAGGCATGTTCTATATTACATATACCCATATTCTATATTACACATACCCATATTCTATATAACACATACACCCATATTCTACATTACACAAACCTATATTCTACATTACATATACACATATTCTATATTACATACACCCATATTCTATATTACATACACCCATATTCTACATTACACAAACCTATATTCTACATTACATATACACATATTCTATATTACATACACCCATATTCTATATTACACATACCCATATTCTATATTACATACACCCATATTCTATATTACACATACCCATATTCTATATTACATACACCCATATTCTATATTACACACACCCATATTCTATATTACATATACCCATATCTATATTACATGTACCCATATTCTATATTACACACACCCATATTCTATATTACATATACCCATATCTATATTACATGTACCCATATTCTACATTACATATACCCATATTCTATATTACACATACCCATATTCTACATTACATATACCCATATTCTATATGACATATACCCATATTCTATATTACACATACCCATATTCTACATTACATATACCCATATTCTATATTACATACACCCATAATCTATATTACATATACCCATATTCTATATTACACATACCCATATTCCATATTACATATACCCAAATTCTATATAACACATACACCCATAATCTATATTACATATACCCATATTCCATATTACACATATCCATATTCCATATTACACATACCCATATTCTGTATTACACATACCCATATTCTATATTACACATACCATTCTGATGCTATGTCTAGAACACCATGATGGAATACCAGTTATGAAATTGTTGTTGTTGTGGCATATGCTACCGGTATTATGACTCTATAATACCTACATCTGTTATGATCTTATAACTGAAATGGGTCTGGGCTCTTATGGGTTAGCATGGCATGTAAAAACTCAAATGACATGTAGGCTTATTTTGGAAAGTCAGTTAAATGGCTATTGACATTGTGGCCCCTGATTACAACAGGTTTCCCTACAAACGAACGATCGGACCACCCTGCATGGCTTGGTTTTCACCTTGTTGTCACTGAGTTATGCAAATATGTTTGAAACTCTGCGGAATTTCCCTTTAACTCCTATAATCACAACGTGCCTCCACTTTTCTGTTCTCAGAACGCCCTTCTCCGGCCTGACCTTACGACATCTGTCCTGCTGCTGCTTCCTGTGGTCATTGTAATGACCATTTCCTCCGCCCCCTCCTCCTTCAGGGGGCCTCTTCCTCCTCCTGTGCCCAAACAGTGGGCGGGCCGGTGCCATGACTGGTCACCAGCCTAAAACTCAGCTAAGGTCGCTCAAAGAGAGCCGGGCCGAATGTATTTCTCCTCCACTCCGCTCTTACGCAAAACAGCTCACCGCACGGTTTTTATTTCCAGTTGGTTGGAGCTCGGAGTTTCACAGACAGCCGCTGGCCTCACACAGTGCCTGACAGTATTTATCCTAGCCGTATATTTAGTGGCTGACGGCTTGCTCATGCCATGCCTGCTATGATAATAAGGCGGGACGAGGCTATATTTATCGTGAGGGGGGTGGGCTGCGTTCATCAACAGCGGAACTCAGGGTGACACACACTGCTGCCACAGAGGGGCTCACGCAACCAACAACATTTGTTAGTCGTGGACAGGAACCGCACCAACACAAACAGCTCGTATGAAACACAGGGAAACGGCAGCGCTGTTTGTGCCACTGCTCTGGGAGGGTTCACTGGAGTAATTAGAGTCTGAGGTTTTGGTGTCTGGCTTCGTAAGCCTGAAATTGTTGGTGGGTGTTAGGAAGAATGTTTTGTGTTGCGTATATGTGCGTGTGTGGATGTGTGTGGTATGAGATGGACATAAACAACATCCTGTGTGAGCAGAGATTGCATCGAGTAGTTCTTAAAAAACATCTTTTTGTTTTTTCCCAGATTTCGCTCGTTCTCAAAACAGTTCTCTGCTGGGGTAGGGCCGGTCTGGTGCTGGTTTAGTTCGTCATCCAGCATGGCCACGCTATTGCCAAGTACAACCAACATCCCAAACCCAACATATACTGGTTTTGCTGGTCACCTGTTTGGTAGTTCATGCTAGTTTTCCAGTATACCTGTAACCCAAACCCAACATATACTGGTTTTGCTGGTCACCAGTTTTCTATTCCATGCTAGTTTTCCAGTATACCTGTATCCAGTACTCCACATATACTGGTTTTGCTGGTCACCAGTTTGCTAGTCCATGCTAGTTTTCCAGTATACCTGTATCCGGTACTCAACATATACTGGTTTTGTTGGTCACCAGTTTGCCAGTCCATGTTAGTTTTCCAGTATACCTGTATCCCAAACCCAACATATACTGGTTTTGCTGGTCACCAGTTTGCCAGTCCATGTTAGTTTTCCAGTATACCTGTATCCCAAACCCAACATATACTGGCTTTGCTGGTCACCAGTTTGCCAGTCCATGTTAGTTTTCCAGTATACCTGTATCCCAAACCCAACATATACTGGTTTTGTTGGTCACCAGTTTGCTAGTCCATGCTAGTTTTCCAGTATACCTGTATCCAGTACTCCACATATACTGGTTTTGCTGGTCACCAGTTTGCTAGTCCATGCTAGTTTTCCAGTATACCTGTATCCAGTACTCCACATATACTGGTTTTGCTGGTCACCAGTTTGCTAGTCCATGCTAGTTTTCCAGTATACCTGTAACCCAAACCCAACATATACTGGTTTTGCTGGTCTCCAGTTTGCTAGTCCATGCTAGTTTTCCAGTATACCTGTATCCAGTACTCCACATATACTGGTTTTGCTGGTCACCAGTTTGCTAGTTCATGCTAGTTTTCCAGTATACCTGTAACCCAAACCCAACATATACTGGTTTTGCTGGTCACCAGTTTTGCTAGTCTGTGCTGGATTCCCTAGGGTTATGTGGTATGTGGGTCTTTGGTTTATATGCGTGACCTCCTAACAGTGGTGGACTATTAGAGCTCGTCCTTCATTTTGGGCCATTAATACCAAAGCTTGGTAAAAGGCTTGAGATTCACACATCGACTCTTCAGCATGTAGATGGATGAACCCCACAGCATTCTATATGAAGCAGCGGTCTGTTACCTGAGAAAACAATTAAAGGAGGTGCCCCAAAATACATTGCTGGATTTACATTGTATTTCAATGCAGGATTCTGCACCAGAGGGACAGCCTGCAAACCCGGACTGCTCAAGAAATCCTCCCCAAGGCCTCTATCAGCTAACAGCTGGGAGTATTAATAACACAGCTCATCCCCCGCCTGACTCCTAAGTAAAATAAGCAGAATCTGAGGAGCGGATAAGAGCGTGGGTCTAACTTCACTCCGCCTGCCACTGTAATGTCACCAGCCTTCACCAACCCCGAGCTCCTGTCTGGCCAACAGACTATCACATAACCATGTGGTTCCCATATCATTACCGTACAGAACAGTTTCCCCCGGTCTCGGCTCAATCCAAACCTGGACGTGACGATTCCTAGGCCCAACATGGACACTTGGACAGAGATTCCCAAACCGGAACATGGGAAAATGTTGACATTCCCATGACACCCCTTGTGAGGTTATTAAAAGGAGCTAGTACACATGCAAGCTAGCACTGCCTCACACTGAACTGACATCATTAGACTGGAAACCTCACCAAAACACTCCACACAAACCAGCAGCCCTGACAACAAACACGTCATGGCCCAGTTCCGCCACACACTTACTACTTTCATCCAACCCACATACCACTACGGAATGGCGGTGGCGGCCGTGTCTGAAACCAGATGTTGGATCATTAACTTACTATTCAGTGCTCAAAGAAAACAAAGGAATCCTCTCAGCTACACCAAATTCACAATATATCACAAACTAGGACTCGTACTATAGACAATACAGTCATGCTCGAAAGAACAGCTACACCCGGAAGGAGGTGTGGGAGTGCGGTGCTGTTGGAAAGGAAGATAAAGGTGACCAGGATCAATAACTGATGATAAATTTAGACTGATATGATCAATATTTATTGAGCTGCACATACAGAAGTCTGTCTCAGTATGGCGTCAAGCCACCATGTTTGCTAACCCAACATGCCAGACGTCTCGGTATGGAGCTGTAGAGGTTCCTAATGGTGTCCTGTGATAATCCATCCCATGCAACTTAAATATTCCCACACACTTCCTACAGATGGTGCAGTAAGGGTGGAGATGGGGTGACACCAGGCCTTCTGGATGTGTGACGTGACAACGGACCGTTCTGCTGAACGCAGTGCCTCCACACACTGATTCGTGGTCGTCTCCACCAAGACCAAAGCAGGACTCGTCACTGAAGACGACCCGCTGCCATTATGAGTCACTCCATGGTCTTTTCAGTGTGGAGCTTTCAAATCACATTTGTTGTGATGTGATTTGATTGAATCTGATCATCCCATAATGCTACGAAGGTCAATAGCATGCTGGTACATAAATACATGAAAGCCACAAGAACTAAATGAGAAAAATTCAAAACAGTAACGGTCCCAGAACAGAGCCTTGAGGCACGCCAAACTTGGTCATTGGTCAAAATGGTCATTTAACTGTACAGCTTGTGAGCATCATGTTGATGTTTGTTGATCTAATAATTAATAGAACAGGCGTCCACTTATTTCTAGTGATCTCTTTGGTTCTGAAGAGCCAATCCCTTTCCCCCACAGTCCAAAGACATGCAGTCAGATGAATTGGAGATGCTAAATTGCCTCCCTGGTGTGAGTGAATGTGTATGTCTGTGCGTCTTCCCTGTGATGAAATGGTTGCCTGTCTGGGGTATTTCCTTCCTTCCACCCAATGAGTGCTGGCAAAAGGCTCCAGCACTCCCCCTCATCCTTCCACCCTGTCGCTCCCACCCCACTACAAATACAGAAGGATTTAATGTACAACTGGATTTAAAAACAATGTTCATTTTTCCCATTCGAAAAGTGTGCTAATCCGGGCAAGATGCCGACTACAGAATGACACACACTTCTATAAGTCTGTGAACCTACGTCTGTAGGCCAGGGGCATGTCTAGACTGGACTAACAGCCAGGCCTGAGCCAGGATGTTGCCATGAAGTCCTGTCTTAAATCAGGTCCTACTGTGTTAAGCCTTGCTATATTAGCACTATCCTACTGAAACGCTATGGTACAGAAGCTACAGCTGCATTGCAAACTCTGTTTATTACATGAACACCATGTTTTAGTTCGGTACTCAACACATATACTGATATGGTGAGTGTTCATTCACCAATTTTTGCAGCTTTTGGCAAAACAGTATTAGTCAATAACATCATCACAGAGCAGATGCTTTCCTTTGCTTTGTTTTGGAGTGTCTTCCCAGCTTTCTTCCAGTTTCATGGGCCGTGCCCAATTCCACCCACTAGCTGCCACCCTCAGTTGTGCAGCTAGGCACAGCTCCAGTGTCTTCATCAAATTTGCAGATGACACAACGCTTGTGGGCTTGATCTCCAATAACAACAAGACTGCTAAACAGCCAGTAGTACTGGTGGATCAGTCAAATGGGCCTGTCACTACACCTCTTACCTGAATCATTATCATGATAAGCCCTATGGACAATCCACAACACATCCACACCCCAGGAGAGACTCACTCTGCACATCTATTTCTGCATAGACGGACATTTTCTACATCTTACCAACAACAATAAATGATGATACATTTAGACTGATATGGGAATAAGTATAGCCTCATACAGTTCCTGCAGAATGTACCACAGGGGTGGAGTTCTGGACAAGGTGTGACAACATGCCGTTCATCTCGGTGCTGACCACGGTGCCTCCACACACGGATTCGTTGGTCGTCTTCACCAAGACAAAAGCGGGACTCGTCACTGAAGATGACCTGCTGCCATTTGGGGCTCCACCATGACAGTCTGGTACGACACCATTACAGCCTTTGGTGACGGTGACGTAGTGTTAAGGGCAGTCGTCGTAAAGGCCTGTGTTAAGGTACTGCGTCGTCGTATGCCAAAGGTGTTGTGCTGCATGTCATGGAGCCTGCATGGCTCACTGAAGCTGCATGGCTGATCAGTCAGGTACTAACACTGGCACTAACTGGATGACTTGTCCCTAGTTATATCAGATGCACAGCCGAGCAAACTTATATCGCTTCTCTGTCCCACAATGTCATACCTACCCATCAAATTTCAATCCTGTTTTCCACCTATTTTGTGCAAATTTTTTTTTTTGACAATGACGGTTTGTAACAGTATTCTTTCCCCTGTATATCTTTAGATCTTTAGATATAATTAGATAAATGGAAATGTACATCTGTATATATTATAGCTTTTATGTGTAGCTGTGGTGTGACGACAAATAAGATCTGATTTGTCTGGATTTGATCACATGATGCTAGGAAAGTTAATGGCACGCTTGTGAATAAATACATGAAAGCTACATGAACTACATGAGAAAAATGTAAAACAGCAATGGTCCTAGAACAGAGCCTTGAGGCACACCAAATGACAAAATTGTCATTTGACTGTACAACTTGTGAGCATCAGGTTTATATTTCATGACTGAATATTGAATAGAGCAGGGGTCCACTTGATTCCAAAGAGATTCATATTCATTCATATACAGTGTTTCAGAAATTACATTTTTTCAGAAATTCAATGAATTTTTTCAAATGTTGGTTTCTATTAGACAGCAAGTTAGTTCCAGATTCCCTAACTGTACTTTTTTGCTGTTATAATTAGAAATGATGTTATTAAATTAGAATCTGATAATCCAGGAGTATTAATGCTGCTTTTCGTGAGATCTTATTTGAAGGAAGAAAAACAGGAATATTTCCAGTTTAGCTTGCAGTGTACGTTCCAGTTTTTAACCACCTAGTTTGGGCTGTTGGGGTACATTTTTCTCCCCAGACTTATCTAGGATTGCATAAAAAGTGGAGCCTAACACAGGCAAAAATACCACTCTGTCTGCCACACTAGCCTTGTTTTATCAGGAGTTTCGGAAATTTATCTGTATCATCAGTTTGTCACCCATTTCTCCAGACAGACTGATCAGTGCTGATAAAGGTCTGAAGTCCCTGATAAAACGCATCTCGTGTGGCAGACAGAATATATCCTGGGTGTGGTAATGAGGCAGTGAACAAACGAGATTAATTGAAAGGTCTTCATCCATTATCCACCGGCCATGGTTACACAGGATGATTATTCTGGATTATACGGGATGGTAAATACGAAGGATATATAGACACAGTAAATATTGTTCTCCCAGGGCAAGGCATTTCATCTATGCACAGTCTAATAAGTAATCCCCGGCAGCAAGATGTAGGTGGTTTGGAAACAGGCTGGATCCAGTCTTGGGGGGATTTTTGGATGGCATTCCTTAGCTGTGAGCCACATCTCAAACCTCAGGGAGCTCCTCACGTGCCCGGGCTAGCCCTCTGCTCCACCTACAGCCATCTTCAGGAACACCGAGTGCCTCCCAGCTAATGCCTTATGTCCTCACCCAGAAATGAGCCTCCTAAACTGGAGACATACTAAACCCTACACTAAATTAAAGGTACGGAAGGCTGATGGAAGGCCACAGTGATCACAGGCTTACAAGAACATATCTAGACTAAAGGAATAACAACCTCCTCCATTCCACCCTAATGGCTTGGCTGAAGATTCTGTTCCTGCTAAGGTCCTGCCAAACTCAGCGCTCAGAACTGAGAAGGATTCTGTGCAAATGATGCATAAGAATCCTAGCCAATGAGAAACACCAGGTAGTAAATATTTGCCTTTTAGGGCATGTGATGGTCGGTTCCTTTCAAACAGGGATTTGGAGAGCTCCCTGGTGTTAATGTATGATTACATGCAAAGTATGGAAGGAGATTTTATAACATGGGCTGTGCTGTGGACTTTCCTTCCCCGAGTGGATGAATCTGATGATTGAGTGAGAATTCAAAGAGAACTCCGACAAAACTGTGAGTGAATGGTCTACTACTGTCATCATGAGCTCGCTGACCAAAACACAAGTGACCCTGGGTGTGAAGGCTCTTGCACCTTGATGAGGAGGGCTATAAAACACTGCGGGGTGTGAGTGACGGGATTCATAGATTGAGAAGAGGCGCTATAGTGCAGGGAATGTCTAGTTCCATGTGTGGAAAATGGCTCCAGAGCAGATGATTGGCTAAGAGGAGTGACTGAGCATGTGGGCGTGGCCAAAGACCATAGTGTGAAGGAAGTAGCTGAAGCTGCAGGTGTATGGAAGTGTAAGGCCATACAGGTCTACCAGCAGTGGCTAAAATCCTAGCCTACAGGGAATTCTCCTCGGAATGGTGCCAGGGAAGGCATCCACCAAATCTGACCCAACTGACCAATTCTTTGATGTAAGAGTGTCTTTGATGTGGCCTACATCCAGAAACTTGTCCAGTCCATGCGCAATCCAGTCTCAGCTGTTATTGGTGCTGGTGGAGGTATTACACGCCATTAGATACGTTTCAGTCACAGGTGAAACACTTCACCGTCATTAGTGATATGTTTAAATTTGAGACCTTGGCATCGATTCATACCTCCTCTTTAGGCTGTGCATGTGAGGTTAACGCATAAACACGTGTGATCTCATTCAAAAAACTCTCGACCCGCCGCTTCTGACTCTCACATCATTATTTCAGACCTTGCAGCAGCTTGTACACACCTTACCCTGTTTGTGTTCTCAGCCCTTTCCATGGTATCCAGCTGATGGGGGTTAGACACCTTGCCTGAGGGCACTTCGGTCATGTTCTATCGGTTCAGGGCATCAAACCAACCCTAACCTCCACATGACTGACCCCAGCTAGAACAGCAGGTAGGTCATCAACCTCCATGCATTCCACAGTGACAGTAGGCACTAACACCGCCCTGCTACCCTCTCAAACAGCCTCACAGGCAAACACAACACTGCACCATGGTTGATCAGAGAAACCACCTCAGACAGGCCTTTGACCTCAACCTAAAAGACTTCTGTAAAACAGAACTCTGTTTTAGTTTAGCGGGTTGTAACTCGTTCATATCAGTATGCAAAACAACACAAAGTTCCTTAGTGTGTGTCCATCTGGATCGCCAGTGACGAGTCTATCAGAGCCAGTAGCCCCCAGTATGAATATCATTATACTCCTACACAACCAGGCGAAAGTTTAGACACGGCTCCTCATAGAAGGTTCTCCTTATGTTTATCTTAAACCTTCACTGTAGAATAAAAGTGAAGACATCAAACTATAAACCAGGCCTCATGGAATTATACAGTCCACCTTAAAACCCTCCAGAATGGACCTTTACAGGAGGATGAACCAGCTTTCTTAACCTGCAGTGGAGCTGATAGAACCAGGTTTATTACTAGGCAGGTTTGATTTCTAACCAGCATGTAGACTGATATGATCAATATTTATTGAGCTACACATACAGAAGTTTGTCTCTCAGTATGGTGTGGGGCCACCATGTTTGCTAACCCAACATGCCAGAAGTCTCGGTATGGAGCTGTAGAGGTTCCTAATGGTGTCCTGTGATAATCCATCCCATGCAGCTTTAACATTCCCACATAGTTCCTGCAGATGGTGCGGTAGGGGTGAAGGTGGAGTGACACCAGGCCTTCTGGACGTGTGACAACAAACCGTTCATCTTGGTGCTGACCATGGTGCCTCCACACACGGATTCGTTGGGACTCGTCACTGAAGATGACCCGCTACCATTCTGAGCTACTCCATGACAGTCTGGTACGACACCATCGCAGTCTATGGTGATGCTGACGTGGTGTTAAGGGCAGTCGTTGTAAGGGTATGTAGTCCTGATTCGTGTGGCCGTCTGTTGGGTCAGTCAGGTACAGAGATAAGGCCCGTCCTTGCTTATGTCACATGTACGGCCGAGCCGTATCATTCGCATGTCTCAGGATGTCAAACCTACCCACCAAGTTGTCAGCTGATTCTTCCTGGGTGCAGCTGTTCTTTTGATGATGAGTGTATATATTAGAGGTGGAGATATGGAGGAGTATGTGGTATATCAGGATACGGACTGGTTCAGACTCTTATCCGTTGGAGCTGTTCAGTGTGAGACTGTAGAGTCTTTATGATCACCAACACCATCCATTTAGTTGGGTGTGTCTAAACCTTTGACTGTTGTGGCCAATGGTAACCCTGCGATATGCCCCGCTACAGGCCTGCTACCATAATTCCCAGTTTGTTATGATGTGTGAATTATGGAAGGTTTATATAACAGTACAAGTTAATGGTTCCACTAGTCAGCACTGCGATGTGCTTTTTCACATGCAGCCTTAGATCATAGGTCAAAGTTAGACTCTATGGGAATACGTCTCATGGCTCTCTTTCAGCAGCAACTCGGCTTTTCATCAAGGGAAAGAAATAGAGTGTCTCGGGACCTTTTCCGCTCTATGCCCAGGCGGTCAGACTGGCATTCTTGAATGAGTCTATATAACGCGGCATTTGTTGGAGGGATCCTACTCTAAACCCTGCCATTGAATTTTTGGATTTCAAAGGCCGTATTGTCTCACGGTCAGGAAACTCTGTACGACTGAGATACAGTACGCTGCTGTGGAATTCTTTAGCCATAGTGCGAAAATCTGGCAGCTGCCGACCGCTCCGGAGGAGAAGAAAGCAATAGCCCCACTTTAAATAAAGGGATTGTAGGGCCTATGATTCCAGACATTTTGTCTGTTGCTTCCTCCCACTGTTGGATTAATGTGATATGTCAGTGACGCAGGTTTAAACCACAACAACCGTAATACTGAAACGCGTCTTAAAGGCCAGTTTACGTCCATCCTACACACAAACTTCAGCTCTGAAAGGTTTGCTGTACTGTTTTTGTAAATAAACACTCGTTCTGAAATTGATGCCTGCAGCTTCTTCCATGAAGGAGATGGTGGGCAATCGAGAACGTGTAAGGAACACTGGAAAAATGTTGCTTGGGTGCAAACAAAGCATGCATGAAAAGCCTAGCCAGCTGTGAGCAGGTTGACAGGGCTAGATCTGCATTCCTCTATTAGGTGTTTCACCATCTACAGTGCATAATATCATCAAAGGATTCAGGGGGTCCAGAGAAAACCCCATGCCTTCGATCATTACCAGTGTATGTGCTCAGCGTCAAAGGACAGTTGTACAAATAGCTGCACCCAGAAGGAATCGACTGACAGGAATGAAAGTTGGTCGGGAGGTTCGACATCCTGAGACGTGCCAATGATTCAAGTTTCACATTCGGCCGTGCATGTGACAAGCAGGGACGGGCCCTATCGCCGTACCTGACTGACCCAACAGCCATGATTGTAGACATTCAGCGAGCAGTGGTGTCCTCCATGAGTCATCCTGTTAGTGCCAGCATCATTGGCAGACAGCTGCACCACACAGGACTACATCCACGTAGACTGTTACCACGACTGCCCCTAACACCACGTCACCGTCACCAAAGACTGCAGTGGTGTCGTACCAGACTGTCATGGAGTGACTCAGAATGGCAGCGGGTCATCTTCAGTGACGAGTCCCGCTTTAGTCTTGGTGGAGACGCCCAACAAATCCGTGTGTGGAGGCACCGTGGTCAGCGCTGAGGTGAACGGTTAGTTGTCATGTGTCACACGTCCAGAAGGCCTGATGTCACTCCACCTCCACCCCTACCGCACCATCTGCAGGAACTGTGTGTGGATGTTCAAGTTGCATGGGATGGATTATCACAGGACACCATTGGGAACCTCTACAGCTCCATACCGAGATGAATGGAATGTTGGGTTAGCAAAAACGGCAGCCCAACTCCATACTGCAGACAGACTTCTGTATGTGTAGCTCAATAGATATTGATCATATCAGTCTACATGTATCATCATGTATTGTTCCTGGTTACCTTTACCTTCCTTTCCAATAGCATAGCATTGTAGAAACCGGACCCACCCATTTTGCTGATTCCAGTGGGGACCAGGTGAAGTCAGCTGTGTCACTTCCTGATTGGCTTTTCATGTGTTGGATAGTCGGAGACTGTCCAGCTGCTCTAATGACGCAAATTTCCAGTGAGCGGTTCAAATTACCACATTGTTTGTAGAAGCTGCCCAGCAACTATTTGTGTACATAATCAATCAAAACCTTCTAACACCACAGCACACTTTCAGTTTACTCACTACTACCTCATAATGATCATTCTAAACTAATAATAAGAAGAAAAATAAGAAATGGGAATCATGTAAATATGTTACGTATGTAACAATAACAATAATAATAATCATCACCACTATATTATTATTATTATTATTATTATTATTATTATTATTATTATTATTATTATTATTATTATTGTTATTATCATTATTATTATTATTACTATTCTTATTATTGTTTTTATTATTGTTATTATTATTATTACTATTGTTGTTTTTATTATTATTATTATTATTATTATTATTATTATTATTATTATTATTATTATTATTATTATTATTGTTGCTATTATTATTATTATTATTATTGTTATTATTATTATTATTGCTATTATTATTATTATTATTGCTATTATTATTATTGTTATTATTATTATTATCATTATTATTACTATTTTTATTGTTGTTTTTATTATGATTATTATTATTATTGTTTTTGCTATTATTATTATTATTATTATTGCTAATATTATTACTATTATTATTATTGTTTTTATTATTATTATTATTATTGTTGTTGTTGTTGTTGTTGCTATTATTATTATTATTATTATTATTATTATTATTATTATTGTTATACATATCTTTATTTCCTTTGTTTGTATTGAAATAACACAAAAAACTGGAGAAAAAAAACTCCAAAAATGGGCGAGACAAAATTATTGGCCCCCTTAACCCTAATAACCTTAACACCATGACTGTATCTCCATCACATCATCCTCTGTACCGTCACAGAAAAGTGTTTAGTCTAAAGTGGTGGCCATGCCTGTGGATCAAGTGACAGGCAGTCCACTCTCACTGGAGAAGAGGGCAGGGCGGTGACTAATCAAAACGACTCAGGTGTGCCTTTGTTTTGGGACTCAGGAGTCAGCCTGAAATGAATGGAAGTGAATGGAGAGCTTATCTCAAATGGTCCTCTCATGCCAGACCGGCTTACTTCCGGTGGCACGCCTTTGAAGGCGAAAGCTAGGGACCTGCCTTACGTCCCTCAGATGGCACTGCATTAGAAGGCGGATATCTCCACATAGGCCGGGAATACTTTGACAAATATTTTGCCAAACTCTCTTCATCACGGCATCCACAAACGCAAGTTAGGAATGCACTACATGTAGCCAAATGTCAACAGTGTCCAGACATCCCACCGGCTTCTCAGAGCTCCATCTGAAATGGACTGAGGTGAGGTAGAAATGTGTTCGGTGGCCGGACAAGTCAAAGGGAATAATGGAATGCCTGTGTTCTCTCGGCCAAAGGAAGGAAGCCCCATCCAGTCTGTCTAAGTATAGGGGTGGTAGTGTCCATGGCGTTGGGTAATCTGAAGGGCATCATAAACCTTTCACAGCTGGCCATCTCGCCATTGAGCCAGTCTTCTCCTCGGGAGTGTGAGCTAGAGAGATGTGATTTGATCCCTTGAAACTAGAGACATAGCACTAAACAGTTTGTCACTGTGGGTCGTTTACTTTTTGTTTTTTTCTAGGCACAATTTACACACCTCTGCGGTGGAGACAAACCCATGCAAGGGAAGTCCCGAACCGTCTCATGTGACATCAACATAGTCTCAACTCCACCACATGAGTGAATCTAACACAGGGTAATCTCCAATGGCATTCATCCAGTGAGCTAATAGCATTTCCTTAACGCTGATGCAATAGTACCCCATATGCTGGTTTAGCCTTATTCAGTAAGAGAGGCCATATCCTGATAGAATACCATCCACTGTTGTGGGGTGTCTGATAATTGGACTGAACCAGCTATGTAAAATATCTTTACTGCTCCCTTAGTCATTTTATATACATGTAGTTTGGACGTTTGAAGATTGGGGTGGGCGTGTTCATGCTCAGCGCTGGAAAGCAGGTACGCATATTAGCTTGGGATGGGTTGCGCCAGTCAGTCTGCATCAGGGAAGGTCGTGGTGGGAGTGTCTTTGAGCAGCTTTGGGAGGGAAAAAGACGACAACATGACAACAACGTTAGGTAAATAAAAGATTAGGGTCAAGAGGACGTTTATCTACAGGCGAGGCTCTAGAGCTGGACGACACACAGCGTGACAACTTCTCAGACCCCCAATTCTGTCGTTCAGATACTGTGAGTGAGGGTCTGGCCTCAGGAGGCAGATGATACTGTGAGACTGTTTGTACGAGTGTTCTTTTGTAGCTGTGGACAGAAGCTGCCAAGAGGACATCCGTAGAAGCAGTGTTCCTTAAAAAACGAGAGAGCTTGCCACCAAAAAGATAAAAAACTCAATTAATTTCATATTTTAGGTCAAAAGGTTTTGTGTAGTTGGGTTAACCATGTCTGCCAAAAGTCAAATAAGCCTCCCGGTTTTGTGCTACTGTGGTTTACTGGGCTAACTCATGAGTACCGCGTGTGTCAGGCCGAAGGGATGGAAAATGAGAATGCTTGATAATGTGTCTATCTGATCTGAACAACCCTTAAGGAATAAAGAAAGAGTCTGTGGCATCTTCTAGGGCCCAGGTCTACTCCTTAGACAACAGCACCACGACTGAACTGCTGGCAGTGGAGAACACTGTAACGCTGGCACCTGAAAGCAGCAGAACAGGAACGTAAATGGGATCCCCATAAAGACGGGTGGCAGACTGTGATTGGCCAGAGGAATACCTGAATGAGTGGTGTAGTACTGGAGTCTTCAGAACTTGAGCTAAAGCTTTCATTTGTTTGTTGAATTATGTGTTTTATTAAGGTTGTATGATTATGTCATTACATGCTGGATCTATATAACAATGTTTTTGTTGTGACCAAAAAACAAAAACGAAAGTATGCCAAGGAGAAAGTGTGTCCATGTTGGTCTTAAAGGGTTAAGCCAAAGAGATACACATTTTGGAGACACCCATGCTGCCTTTTAGACTATGTCTTTTTCGGGGACATCCATGCAACAAAGTTCATACAGCATGCCACAGCTGTGGTGTGGTCAGACGGTGTGGGTGCTAGTCTGTTCTCCTGGATGTTCATCTTGGTGCTGACCACGGTGCCTCCACACACGGATTCATTGGTCGTCTCCAGAAAGACAAAAGCGGGACTCGTCACTGAAGATGACCCGCTGCCATTCGGAGTCACTCCATGACAGTCACGACACCATTGGAGTCTTTGGTGACGCTGACATGGCGTTAAGGACAGTCGTCGTAATGGTCTATATGGATGTAGTCAGTTCATCTTCATGCAGCCGTTGGTGATCCATGATAGACGCTGACACATGGTGTTAAGGACAGTCGTCGTAATGGTCCATATGGATGTAGTCCTGCGTGTCATCTTCGGGTCATCTTCAGACGACCAATGAATCCGTGTGTGGAGGCACCGTGGTCAGCACCAAGATGAACATCCAGGAGAACAGACTAGCACCCACACCGTCTGACCACACCACAGCTGTGACATGCTGTATGAACTATGTTGCATGGATGTCCCCGAAAAAGACATAGTCTAAAAGGCAGCATGGGTGTCTCCAAAATGTGTATCTCTTTGCTTAATCCTATAAGACCATCATGGACTCCATGTTGACTCATGGAGGCCATCACTGCTCGCTGAATGTCCGCAGTTGTGGCTGTTGGGTCAGTCAGGTACAGCGATGAGAACTTGAGACTCATCTGCATGTTCCACAATGTTAAACCTTCCCACCAGGTTTCGTTCCGATCGGTTGATTCCTTCTAGGTGCAGCTATTTGTGTATCCGTCCTTTTGATGATGAGGGTAATTATAATACATGAGGTTATTAATACACAGAATTTATGAATCACTTTTATCTGCATTTGGAATTAAGGGTTTGTGCTCAGAGCAACAGACTAAACACTGAAAAACAATACCTTCCGTATCAGCTGTATAACACTGTCTCGGTGATCTAGAACAGGCGGAAGCCTTTTAATGATAGAAACCAGATATGGGCCTCATAAAACTGAGCCATGGACTCCAGCGTTGTAAACCATCGCTTGTGGACTACAGCAGAAATGCAAGTTCTTGCTTTTTACAGTCGCTCGCGTCGGCAGGAGCTGCCTCTGTACACACCTGTGGCGCCTGACCCTAATTTCCTGGCGGCCTCATAAAGCTTAATCTGAGGTAACACATTGACCAGAGCTTTGAAAGCAGGAGTTTCGCAGGCTCCGGATTTTTATAGGTTCAGCTAAGACTTTGTCTTGCTGCTCCACAGAAAAAGCGTAGGCTTCCTACGAGACAGGAAACGTGAGGATCGGGTGAGGGGGAGGTAATCTTTGAAGTGGCCGGGGCTTGGTTTTCCTCCTCGGGTGGCGAAATAAGACCAGCAATAACAAAAAAAAAAAAAAAAAGCCTCTTAACGCATCCACGTGTTAGTCATATCTCCTCATTGTTTGAGGATATCACTCACCGGAAGGCTTTCCTTGTAGGTTCAGTAAAGAATGTGGCCAGGAGCTATGTGTTGCACACTGGTGCCTCACCTTGTAGGTCACATGACTCGTCCTGTGCCTCCAGGGGAAAGCTCTGGCCTGGAGAGGAGCCAGAAGCCGGAGACACAACGTTTTTATGGTGTGTGACTTTCCATTTTTACGTAGTGGTGGCTCAAACAGGCCAGGCTGAAATGGCGTCTGTTCTGGTAGAGCAAACATGGAGTGATATAACCATGTCTCATTCTTTCTTTAATGCCCTTTCCAATAGAGGAGCATGCAGTGGAGATCTCACTGGGCCTGTAGAAAAGGCCTGGCGACCTCTGGGAACACCTTGGCTTAATTCCATTTTATAGAACCACCTAAACTCCTCAGATCCTTCCACTTCCACAGGTTTGATGGGAGGCTCAAGCTTTAGAGGGCATCAGACTCCCGCGGTCTACAGTCTGGAGAGCTTTGCCATTGGTTAGACCATCAGGAGGAGCTGGACGGAATGCCTATTACGCATTTGATTAAGAACCAACATACGCTCACCGGACAAACAATTAGTCACCTTGTGTGCCAAAGCAGCGGTGGAACATAACCTACAAACAATTCCTGCTTAAAGGAGCAGAGCAGACCTTAGCGCTCAACGCCAGGGAGCCCACATCCCTAAATGGACAAGACTAAAGAAACTGGGCCTTGTTGCTCTTCATTTTGGATTTGAAAAAGTCCAGCAGGACGAATTACCATCCACTCAGTAGTGTAAACATTAGCAGCACCAGATCACCACAACTAGCAAAGAGACACGGCATTGCAGGCTCAGTGGACAACAACAGTTAGGACATCATATCATCGTTAGAGATTGAAGTCACCGACGTAGCATTCAGCAAAAATGGGAAGCTTGGGAAGTTTGACTTGGAGACTTTGAGATGTAACTGTAGAATTAAGCTCACCCAAATTCAAGGAATGAGTAATCACCTCG